>CM023484.1:72567974-73026400 GCA_013339685.2 Hyalomma asiaticum
CTCATTCAACGCACAATAATGTCAAATAAAAAACATCCGACGGATCCCCAGGCATTGTGGGAGTCGGCGCCATGGGAAGCAGTCAGCGAGTAACTTTGCTATGCCAAATTCATTGGTATTTAGCCATGTGTTACGAGTTGCATCAACGTCTTTGTACGACTTTAATAGCCGTGTGCTCAACGCTGGAAGGCGGCACCGTGGTGCAGAGTGGTGCACTGTGATGTGCGCAGATGTCTGTTTTGTCGAAGAGAAATGCACGCTACAGTGTGCTGGTGGCGTGTCATAAGCGAATTTTTTGCAGCCTTCCTACGGGACAGATCAAAGCTGGACAATGGCCCGCTGAGTAATTGTAACACATAAGCACTGTTTATTACATTGCCATAACAGCGTTTCACACATAGTGCAACCCTGCACGAACAGCCCGCCGTGGACTAAAGGTAGCGGGCCTGCTTGGGACAGCGAGTCCCCGGGGTTGGGTTTGATTCCTGTCTGCCTACCTAGTACCAGGTTGCCTTCGATCATTATAGAAGGCTTGCCTATATATGTCTGCTTCCTAAGCCTACATTTAAATGTCAGACTATAATTAAGCGCACTTCTTTGTTTATCCAAGAAAATGTGTCTTGGTCAAATTCGCAGTGTCAATTTTTGTCCGTCCTTGATCGACGTAGGCTGTAATGTTAACATTCAGGCACAAGTGGCGCATACCCGTATTCGGTGGACGGGTATGAGCTACTGTGATTGCGTAATCGTTAATCCTGACGTTTACGTTAAGTATTTCGCGTTAGCGATGTCGAGTTTAACCTTTCATGTTTATAATACATTTATACCTTATCATGCCAGTTTGGGTGAAGGAGACAATCTCTAACTCCATGGAGGAGAGATCGTCTCACTCTCCCAATCTACCATCGCCCGAACAGCATGCCGAGTTCGTTGAAGGGTTGTAAACGTTCCACGCAACAGAATGTTGTTTGAGTGTAGAATACGCTGTTACGCTTATTGTGGTTCATCGTTTGCGAGTGCTGTTATATACTACGATTTATAAAAGGCACGTGCTATACCTCTTTTCATATTGCCCCGTTAAAATTTCCAGCGCCCTATTTTTCCGTTCGGAACTTCCGCGGCGATCCAGCCGCGGCCAAGGCGCGCGCAAGAACACTACCGGCGCACGCATGCAGTATTTCCTGCAGTTCCTCTTTGAACGTACGGTGAGCTGCCGCTTCAGGTTTTATCACTTCTCTCGATATCTTTCTGCAAATTCCTGCCATGCAGCGTTGTGGACTAGACGGCACGTGTCATAGGATTGTACGGTAAGTTCGAATCAGCTTTGATTGACAGCTGTGTGAATTTTACGAAGCACCAACGCTCCCCCACGCACATGCGCTTGGCTTTTGCTCAGCCTTGAATACGTCTTCGTAAAACGAAGCATTTTCAATTCGGTGCAGGTTCACCCGTAGGTTCTTCCTTGTCTCTTCTTCTAGTCCTTTAGAGAGCCGATATATGAAATTAATGGACCTCTGCGTTTATGATTCGCGTCGTGCAAGGCGTGTTGCGCAAATTTATATCGGCTTTGCCGGCGTGCTCAAAGATCCTTTCCTTCAGCACGCACGTACGAAGTGTAGCGAAAGCGTGGCTATCTATACCTAGCACTGCGAAACGTAGACTGCAGGCAGTTTGGTTCCTTCTGCTCCGTAATATTATATCGGGCACAAGCACAATTTCTTAGACTATTTAGGCATGTTTTTAATGTAATTAGGACACGTCCTGTCTGTCCCACCGGCTGCTTCTTAGAATCGACATGTTAGCACAGCGCAAAAAAAAAAAAAAAGAAAACGAGGACATAAGAAAAGACACGTACAATACAAGCGCTGTAATGTCCTCGGTTTTTGCGTTGTCCTTACGTGCTCGTTTTTTTGCGGTGCGCTGACATGTCGATTCCAGATCAACTAGCCCAAGCATCAGTTTTATCATTCTTCTCGGATACTTCGCTGTCGCGATGCCGTTGTGCACTTCTATTACATCCATGATGCCGATAGTCACCCACAGTGTGTTTAAATAATGTGTGTAACAAGTACCGACTCGCACAAAGGGTCACCTCGCGTTGCCACTTTCGTCGGGTTCTCAACGGCTGACCTAATGAGGTGCATATATCTCAGTGCGACCATTTTCCTTGGGGCATGGTATACCATTTCGAAAACTGGCACACTCAAGTCCCTAGGGCTGAGCGCTACTTCGATTGATTTCTGGGCTTTTACGTCCCAGAACCAGGACATGGTTATGAGAGGCGGCGCGTAGTGGAGGGCTTCGGAAATTCCGACCAACTGGGGTTCTTTAACATGCACTTACATCGCGCAATACGCGGGCCTCGACATTTCGCCTTATCTGAATGTAGCCGCCGCGGCGCGGATTTGATCCAGCGTGGATGCCACTTCGCCGATAACTCCACTCTTAGCAGTGCGCAAGCCTACGCGGATTTCACATCTTCGTCGTCATTACGAATATGACTCTCCTTCTTTGGGTTTCGTTCTCGCGCTCTCTCTTTCTGCATGCAAACGCAGCCGTGGCAGCGAGGATCGAACCCGCACCTTCCAGTGGCGCCTGAAGTTTTCTGCACCTTACACGGTGCCCTGCCACCGGGATCGGCCCACATTTCTGCGAACGCTCCACGACCTAACGAAAAGCTTAGACAGCTCCGCTGTTAAAGCATCGACGCAGAGCATCTTACTGTACTCACTACTTTGTCATATCATAACTTCATTGGTAAGACACCGCAACATAAATAGACTCATAACAAATGCTAAAAACTGTCATGAGAGAATAATGGTTGTTCCGCATCATCTGGCCACTGCACTGCGTTCTGAGGAGAGAACCTGCACAAGGATACCGTTGCGCATGGTAAGGCTGCGAATTTTGATTGCCTGTTAAAAGCGTGCGGTACACCAACTTCCTTACATGAGCATCTTATCGCGTAGCGCATACAATAAGGCGCTTATCGTAAAGAATAAGGCGATTATTGTACGGCGTATCTTCATGGCGACAGATCGTATGCATTAGTTCGTGGCGTCGGATAACGGCTGCGTCAGCTTCCTCCGTGTCGGCTGCATCGCGTCGGTAGGCCTTCTGTTGTCATGGCCAGGCCACAGCCTTGTTCGTCACAACGAAGGGATAACGGCGGAGGTTATTCGGCATTTGGTCGCACAGCAGGCGCACCTCCACCACGTCTCACGTGGTCGTGGCGATGAAAGACGTAGAATCCGAACTGTTAAGAATTGAACTGTTGTATGGGGCGAACGTATGTCCAGCGAACAAAACAGCTCTCACTTCTGAAACAGAGCGGCGAACGTGATCGTCGGTCGTCGATAACAAGAACTGCGCAGCGGTGAGAAGCAGTGGCTTTTATTCGTGTGATACAACGCGTTCTGCTATTATGACTGACGGTCGTGTGTAATCTGGAAGGAATTTAAATATACGCGACGTTCACTCAACGTTTGTAGATTAGACAGCGTCATTCGAGAAGCAAGCATGGTGCAATTTAGGTGCTCCCGGCACTGAGCGATAACGCACACCACAACAATGTGGTAAAGGCGGTACCCGCGAAACAAACGAAGACAAGTGCGCGTGTCAACATACCAGTACTTAGTTTGTACAAGTGTTATGCCTTAAGCCATGTCTAACGCCAATAAAATATCTATACGCACTGCAGAAAATCGGACGTGACCAGCAGAAACATGGCGACGCGTATGCTCACAACGAACTGCTCCATTTCGTGGCACATACCCATGGGCATTGGAAGATTGGGTAGCTGATGTTCTCTAGAGAGTTATAGTTACAGAAAACTTTTTCAAATAACTCGCATATAAAGTGCAAGCGTGTTATTTGGCTAAGTTGCCGTCGGTGATGAAGAGTGCTCCTCAACCACTGCGGATGGCAATGGGGCTGCCACGTCTGCTTCTGCAAATATCTCTCGGGACGTCCGGCGTGCCAAGCATCCTAATTCGTCGCATGTATGCCGCAACTATGTTCTTGTTCTTCTTCTGCTTCTTCTTCTTCATTTTTTTGTTGCTCTGCTGAGGAAAGTTGATGTCAAAGTGGTACTACTACGTCGGTTTCGTTGTTGCTCGTGATGTTCCTAAATAGTAGAACGGTTTTGCAAGTGAGTTATCGAACATCGGTGTTCGAAAAGATTCTCGTCATTAAATCGTACTATGAGAACCGCCACCCCCCCTCCTTCCAGTCTCCAGAGACTGCAACAGGGTCGCAACTGCATATAAATGACGCCTGTCAACATCTAATGAGTAATTCCCAAACTGTGTAACGTTCTCGAAAGCATTTTGAGACATGTCGTTATATCTGGATAGAACATGGTAATTGGCGAGTTGGTGTTCGCTTGATGGTAGGATTTATTGTAACAAAAGGACGCTGATTTATTGTAACAAAAGGACACAAAAGAATGCGTAAAAAGAGCTCTTACCAACACTCGCTGCGATGCTTAGTTAAGTTTACTGTTTCTGTTAACAGAAGCAAGAAGCAGTCTTTGGGGCAGCTATCTCCTGATCTCTTAAAAGTGATAAACGGAGATGCGTGCAGGAAACATAACATGAAAAGCGCGCAGTGCATTCGGTGAACTGAAATAGGAGCCCAGTTAACCCTCGATTCATTTATTATTTGGCAGTCATTTCTGTAAGAGGTGCATATGCACAGAGTACTTCCATTAAAGGATGTCATTTTTTTCAATTGGTGCTTTTTCTGCGTCGCCTTTGCATTTCAGGAGCTATGGTTTTGCAATAATGCCTAGCATAGTATACCTAATTGTCATCTCGTTTGCACGCATTAAAGGAATGTGGCAGCAGGGAGCAAAAGAAAATTCAAGGCTCCTTAGGTTAGGTCAAAGGTGCGCAGTTCATCGATGTTCTCTGCAGAGTATGGCGAGGATGGGTGAATATATTTTTCTACACAGCGTAATATAACATACGCCTTGTGATTGAAGCCACTTGCTCGAATTCCAGGTACAAGCATACTGTTTTAAAGACGATAGTATTTCTTGGGACACTTGAACGCAGAAATTTTGGTCTGTCTGTTTGTCTGTCTGTCACACGATTCAGCGACCCGGCCAAAGTTTAAGCACTTGCCCAACGCCCAGCCATCTTGAACTGGTAGCTGCGTTCATACTTGTGAACATTGTCGATCAAAAAGCAAATATTACGCATATATGAGGCGTAACCTCAATACGTAAGTATTAGGTGGTGTGTTCCTTTAGTAGAAAATACATAGATGTATAATTCTATAGACGCTAGTGTTTGTTAGGGTGTGCTCAAAATGCGATGCTATGGAGGAAAAAAAGCCCTCTGCCGACGATTTGGTGCTGCCACCTGGCAGTTGCCAGGGGATTCTGCACAAGCTCATGTATCCCGACGGCGCTGCCAGATGGCCTCCATATCTCACGCAGCGTAGTGCGGCCGGCAGAAGACTACCCTCTTTCGACGACATTTGCAGCGAAGCACGCAGATACGCAGCCAATTTCTTTCTATCTGCTTTTTTTCTTGGTTAGATAATGTTTCACAACGGGTATAACCACTTCCATTTCACGATATAATGAACAGCGCACGAGCGCACAGCGGGCACGCGGTTGTCCGCTTGTGCGCTGTTTATTATTCTGTGGATCACCTATTAATCCAATCTCATACCTTGCCCTAATGTCACGTTGCTGCTTGCCTCGGCAACCAAAGCGAGGTTACATTCATTACAAATTTATTCCTTTCATGACTCGAAAAAAGAATACTAATAAAGTGTGGAAAGGACAGCTCTGCCCCTTCCATCTACCTATGTTTCAATCCACTTCTGTTTCCTTTGATTCAACCAAGTTTCCTTCTTGTTCCTTGCACCATGTCCAACTTAAGGTATTCACGTGGCTTCGACGAAAATATCAACTCTTCTGCATTCACGACTTCTCTATTTTTTCTCCTCTGCCAATAGATTGGGCTTAGAACGTGGGAAGTTTCCATTGTGCAGAAATCATAAAAATAGCTTTTTGTTCTTGTTCCTGGGCCGGAGACGCGCAAACATGACCATAGAATGCGAAGTTCGGCTTTGTTGGAACAGAACTAGAGCCATGTTCCGAGTAAACTACCTTATTAAAAGCGGAGGGCAAGGAAGTACTCGGGTAAACACGACACTTTCGTTGCATGCTCATTACAGTAGATTACACAGAGTGTCGTATCCTCTGTACTACCAGGCCATGAAAGAACAGAAGATGCTGGGAACGTCAATTTGCCGAAATAGCGACTGTTGCCTGTCGGACTGTTATTGTTGTTTTGTCGGGTTTTACGTTCCAAAACCAGCTCTGATTATGAGAGACGCCGTAGTGGAGGGCTCCGGAAATTTTCGACCACCTGGGGTTCTTTAACGTGCACTGACATCGCACAGCACACGGGCCTCAACATTTCGCCTCCATCGAAATGCAGCCGCCGCGGCCGGGATTCGATCCCGCGACCCTCGGATCAGCAGCCGAGTACCTTAACCGCTAGACCACCGTGGCGGGGCGTCGGACTGTTATTAAACGCACACTAATGGAAACATCCTTTCTCTTTCAGCAAGGAACTCACTATAACGTGTCACGTCACGAGAATACAGCGACTATGCTTCGCTAACGTATTTATCCTAAATATGTTGACTGCGTTATGAAAACGACACTAAAAAAGAAAGAAGAAATAATCTTGTGACTAAATAAAGTCGGATAAATAAGTAAAGCTCCGCGACTTGCCAAAATCAAGGGTGAGACGGGAGTGCGAATATAAAGGTGCGAGTTGAATAGAATATTTGTGAAATGCTTATTCCAGTGCTTCCGGCGTCAATTGCAGAAGGCACTGCGAAACATTGCCAAAAAGAGTAAATACCTTGCGTGACTTAAGTCTGCTCCCAAGAAATTCTTCTAGAAAAAGAACGGTCAGTTCAAAAGAACAGACCTGTAGAGAAAGTGATGAGGTAAATTAAAATTAGTGGCGCATAGGTATGCCCATATTTTCGCTGGCTGTGGTGCACCGTCAGTAGTTAAGCCTATTCTAGAGTGTTACGCGCCGTCCATCAGCTCTCGCCGTAACAGAGTGACCACAACGGACGATGTTTTAATGCAATGACGTTAACGAGCTCATGTCGCATGAAAACAGGTGTACTCAGTGTAGGCGTCCACTGCGGAAATAGTCATCTCGAGCACTGCATCACCGTTTCACGAAACACCTCACAACTCCGCCGTGACACAGGTGTGTTAGTGAACAAAGTTCAACTTATCAAAGTGAACTTTCTCAGAAAAAAAAAATCGTAAACTACGACTTTATCGACACCTATACACGTGATAGCCCGGAACGCTATGTGAATGTACAAGAAAAAAACATATATTTGTTTCGAGGACGCGCGGAAACTGTGCCAAATGGCGTTACAGCGTCCCACACTTGAAAGCGAAGCTCAGGCCTCCTTCAACTTTACAGTAAAGGTCACGCGATTCGAGCCACACGACAATCTTCTTCTCTCGCCTCGGTAAGGGGGATTATTGCTGAAGTACGATTCACTTTTCTTAGAACAGCCTTATATACGAGTGAGTTTTCTTAGCCTCATATACGAGTGAGGCCGAGCCAGCATTTTGAACAGCCGAGGTAGAAGCTCACCGGTCCTTTCTCAACAACGAGCGACGCATTCGGTAGATGTGGTTCGTCGGGGACCACCCGCCCGTGGTCAGTGCGCGGGAATGAGAGCATACGTGTTTTTCTAACATTTCCTCGGCCATTATGTCGTCACATATAAGCGCAGCGTACACATGCTTCCACGTCTCACAAGAATAAATATCGTAATAGCCGGTAATATCCTATTTATATTTATGATATTGAAGTTGGCAGATGCACTGACACGCAGAACAGTAACGGAATAGCAAGAGAAGAATCTGCATGACGCGAAGCGGACGGATGGACGGACGGACGTATGGACGAACGCATGGATTGATGGATGGATGTGAATGATGTGATTGGGTGGATGGATAGATGAAAGGATGCATAGATGGACCAAGGAGGTTCCATTAAAGTTCCGGAGTGGAAGTCCCTGCAGCCGCCTACGGGGCCAAGTGAAGTCAGCGGCGGCCACGTTACTAGAGGAAAAGGTATGAGGGCGCGCGATAGACGGCAATGTATTAAGATAGGCGCTATACTTGTTTTGCAACCTCACGATGAACCACTTGAGACAGAAAGCAACTTTATCCTTATGCCAATTACCAACGGTGTTTTCTAGTTGAGAAAAAAATTTCCCGCGTCCTTACTCAGCTGCAGGCATCGAGGAAAACAAAAGAACACAGCTTACTGACAGGTTCTATGCAAATCGTACTTGCTGGTTTACCTTCGTTTGTTAGTAGAAACGGTTTTGATGATGCGGTGATGCAATATAGCGCAAATATGCGGGACTGTGCGACGTGCAGCTGATGTAAAATGCATTTGTGCCCTTTATATCAACATGTATCAAACCCATTGAGTACAGCGTGTGCTTTCTGCATGTTGCTGTAGCTAACCGCATACTTTTTTTTCCCGTATTTCACGTATGTTCTTCCCAATTGGTTCGTTTCTCTCAGCGTTTGTGAAGTCTTCTCAGATATGCGTCTATCAAGACCCGTTGGGTACGTTCAGAAAACTTTCTTATTTAGTTCTGACTCTAAACGTACATAGGAGATTTCTTACATGGCACACGCGCCGAAAAGCATGCATCCCGACCAGAATTTCGTCAAATGCTGAAGATGACAGAGGTCCCGTTGTTCGATGCTAACAGAGCAGAGGTGAGGGGCTGTTTTAAGCTTTCCAGCCACCCCTCCGAACACCATATGTTCTCAGTCGGAAGGCTGCGCACTTTTATTTTACCCTTCCTTTTTGAAACCAGTTAATTGCATGGAGAAGCACGCCATACGTGTTCGCTGCATTTGCGCACCGCTCAACACGTACGCATAGCAAATTCTTCGTCTACGCACCGAAAATATGCGCTTCCATTAAATTTTGGTGACAAACAGAGAAGATCCAATACGTGCACGATACCTTGCGTGTGTTTTAGCAGAACTCGAGCCCACAGAAAATTATGCACGCACGCATCTGAGAACGAAGCACGAACAAGTATTTAAAAGTTACAGTTGACTTTGATGCAGGCGTAGGGACGTAATATACGGATGCGAACGTTTGAAATTGTCCTGTGCTTAGAAAAATGCACTGAGAACGGGCAGCCATACTTGAAGAAAACGAGAAAGACTTACGCGTGAAATATCCTTCCAGGCTTCTTAACGCGATTTGTGCAGTCGAAAGCGACGCACGAAGTCACCGTTGCCTTCTCAGATATTTAGATGCTTTAAAAACAACATGACACAGTGTTTAAACACCACGAAACAGCGTCGCGCAGTCTATGCGCTCCGCCGTCTCTGTGGTCGTCTGCTACTCTTTCCTTGAGCAAGATGGCGGCGACGGCTTCACTTTCGGCGGGCCGCTTCCACTCCAGAAAAGTAATATATAACCTCCTTGAGATGGACGGATGGATGGATGGATGGATGGATGGATGGATGGATGGATGGATGGATGGATGGATGGATGGATGGATGGATGGGGAGGATGGATGAATGGATGCTTGGATAGATGAATTGGTGGATGTGGGTGATGGATGAGGGATGTGGATGTATAGGTGGATGGATGGCTGGATGTTGATGGATGTGGATGGATGGATGGATGAATGGATACATGCATGGATGGATGGATGGATGGATGGATGGATGGATGGATGGATGGATGGATGGATGGATGGATGGATGGATGGATGGGTTTATGGATGGATGGATGGATGCATGGATGTGGATGGATAGATGGATGGACGGACGGATAGATTGATGGATGGATGGATTGAGGGATGGAAGGAGGGAGAGGTACGGGTAAACAGGGAGGGGGCTCGTGTACGACACTGTAAATGCCAAACGGTAGCATTTGATTTCACAAATGGTACAGCACTTGTTACGTGTGCACAACTTCTGGCGAAAAGGGAACAAGAATTACAAATACTATGTCGTGTTTCTTAGTATTTGTAATTGTTGTTCCCCTTTCTCCAGAAGTTGTGCCCACGTAACAAGTGCTTTACCATTTCAGTGGATACCAGGCCGCTGCAACATTCCCGGTAACACAGCAGCCGATGACGCAGCACGACAAGCACATCACAAAGACGCCACGGTTTCCCTCCCGTTGTCTAAAAATGAATTGCGCTGCGTTATAAAGACATCTTTCAAAATGAGCAGAAGTGCGTGGTTTGATCAAAATTCTAAAGGTTGTGACTTGTATCATATCGGTCCCTTTATTGAACTCAGAATATCATTATCTCTAGAGAGAAGTATGGAAACCCTCATTCATCGGTTAAGATTAGGTACTGCCTACACAAAGCATTTTCTACGCAAAATTGGCCTTGCTAGAACTCCCGAATATGATTGTGGGTTTCAAGACGAAGATATAAGTCACCTGCTCCTAGATTGCCCAAATCACGACTAACCAAGACATCGACTAAAAGCAGCTCTGATGACATTGGACCGTCGGCCATTCAGTTTAAAGAAACTTCTGGGCCCATGAACGACGACGGCCTTGCAAAAAAACGCGTTGAAAGCACTCAAAACGTTTTTCGAAGAACGCGGCATTGCTGGACGTTATTAGCGCACTCGGTATTTTCAGCTATTTCGCCTTTTTGTGATTTCTATGATTATTTAACAGGGTACTGTATTGTTACGTTATTGAATGTCTAGTGATTCCTTTACACGACCACGTGCCTGTGACTGACTATGGACGTTTTTGTGCCAGTGACATTCTTATTTATTTATTAGAGACTTTTGCTCGAATGTACTGCCATGTGTTCGAACTTATATAAGTATACTTCGAGAGTGTGTTTCTTCGTTACTGTTCTGACGGAACCACTGTTCTTGTGATTATGCCAGATTGATTCGCATACTGCTTCGCAACCATGCATGTCGAACGCACCAACCCAGGAGCCAAGGAGTAGCCGGCGCCTTACCTGTGCGCCAACATCTCCTAATATCATATCAATAAAAATACAATTACAAAAACAAACAACAACAACAGCAATGCTTGACACATTCAGGCAATGTTCTAATGAACGAACATATTCTAGTGAAGCTATGAGTATATTTTGTTCAAAATAAATGTCTGAGCGATTTGGTGCGGGCACATACTTCGAAATGCAAACTCGAGCTCTCGACTCTTTGGAGGGTTGAGTATTTACATAGAGAAAGCTTAGCTAGATGGGAGGCAGCCATTCAGTTACGAAGACGCTCGCTGTTCTGGCTTCGCTCGATTACCATTTGCCTTGTCTACGTCTTTCGCTAATGCGTGCTTTCATATTTCATGCTAATGCCTTCCCCCCAAAACGAGACCGCAAATTTCACTTAATTAGAACCGTTCGATGCCCGTCGCCCTGCGCTTCAGTGGGCATACGGCGCTGCCGCTGTCAATGGCGTATGCTTCTTGTAGATTAAGCAAGCGCATGGCTTAGGACAGGACCGGTTAATCCTAAGAATGGAACTCGCTGTAATAAGCTAGTTCTCTGTGCGTCTTCGAACGAGCGTATCATAGAGCTTAATTTTTTTCAGTTTAAAAGCGTGTATTTTTCAGTTCGCACCATTCCTATAATCCACATTAGAAATTTGACTCGTTTAGAGAGCATTTCAAAACAGATTACGCGGTGGTGGTATCCCACGCAGCATGGATGACAAAGGAAAATCTATTGAGCCTGTAATCGCCAAAGTACGCTTACCACTGTTAGCAGTCGGTAGAGGGCGAACTGGACGCTAAAATAAAATTGCGTTTCTCTTTCAACATTTTAATAAGAGCGAACGATGATACGAACAGCATCACTCATACCACAAAAAAAATAAATAAATTGCTCAGCGACTGGCATTGGGAGCTGAAGCCGCTGAAAGCGCTTATAATTACGTAATGCTTTAATTATTTGTGTACATGCCACTGGCATACGCATTATCGGCTAAAATTATCACCGGATCAGGCGCTTTACATTATGTGCACTTGCTTGCGTGCGCTCTGCGTGACGCTTGCTTTTAGGATGGCATTGCATTTTGTACCCATACTATACGCGGTTCTGTATTCGTTTGTCTTATCTGAAGGTACTCAAAAATGCATTTTGTGGATGCTGTCAGTGCGTGTTATACTGAGCTTTCGACGTCATAACGAGGTACCATAATATGTCGGCAAGAAGGGAAGTAGGAGAGAGAGGGTGAGGGGGCGGGGCAAGCTCGTCTTTATGCATCAGTGTGCGCAAGGTAGGGGGCGGGTGGGGAAGAAGGCGTCACGTGGGGGGAGGGCGAGTCAAGCTGGATTAACTGCTTAGCCCGGCTGATGGTACCCAAGCCAGGTTGGCCAGACATAGGGATTAAATTTTTAAAAAATGATCAAAATTTAGATGGCATTGGTGTTGCCGCAGCCGGCTAGCAAAATTTGTAAGCTTCTTCATTAAAGGTGTGTGATGCAAATGCATTATATCAAATGTGTAATAATAAATGTAACCTTTAATTAGCGCCCCTAAGTTATAGGGTGAACGCAATGATGGCGAGTGAGCGCTCACCATGGGTGAACGCAAGGGGACAGTGAGCGTCCCGCTGCTGCCCCCACCCCCTCTCCACACCGCGTAACTGACGTCTCTGCTGGTTGCCATATTTCGTGACTTTTTTTTTCTTTACCCCTCTTATTGATGTTTTTCCTTAACAGTTTCTTCGCTAAGTGACATTTAGGATCAAGTGGTGGTGTTGGTGGTGTTAGTCGCAACATTTGGTAAGAGAACAAAATAAAGGGGGGGAGGGGGGAGGGGGGCACCGCGGAGCCCCCATACAGCGACGCTAGGGAGTTTACGCCTTCAAACTGAGGCGATCAGACACTGCATGTAATGGATATAAACAAGTTGTCACACGACGTTATTTGACAGTTGGGGACTTCCTTCCGTAGCACAGGTGTTGGGCGATATGCCATTGACAGGTCCACTATAAACAGCGTGAAACCCCGGGTATGGTAGAGGCCTGAGTAGTACCGAAGTTGATTTTCGGGGACGAAAAAAAAATAAATTGAAAGGAAACACTTTGATTAGCCCATGATACGAGCGACAAAAGAACAAACGAAGAAAGAAAACATGGTGGACCACAACGGAATGAAAGGAAGCGGGGCACCGCTTCCTTTCATTCGCTGAGAGGTTGACCTCCCAGCAAAATGCTGGGAGGTCAACCTGGGATGATTCCGGTCAGCTACCCTGTGCTGCGGAAGTGAAGGAAATGCAAATAAAATCCTGAAGATCCCACGCATTGTGGGAATAGGTGTCATACGAAGCAGTAAGCGATGAAATTGCCTATGACGAATCGTGTTGCATTCAACCCCGCCACGGCCGAAGTGAAGCAAATGCACCTTGCACTCTGAAAAGGAAGGAAATGTAGAGAAAAACTGTGGGACCCTTAAGAGTGGAAAAACTGTGGGACCCTTCGCCTTAAGAGTTGAACGCGATAGCAATGACTGGCCCTATTCTCATGGCTCTCTCTCTTTTCCGCTTGCCATACGCTTCAGTCGCCTAGCCAGGGCACCACCGATTGTGGTGACTCCACTTGGTAGTTACCTCTGTTACACTTGGTGTACTTGTGTTACATT
The DNA here is from genome assembly GCA_013339685.2 of Hyalomma asiaticum. NCBI lineage: Eukaryota > Metazoa > Arthropoda > Arachnida > Ixodida > Ixodidae > Hyalomma > Hyalomma asiaticum. The sequence goes on from CM023484.1 coordinate 72,581,672, forward strand.
TACTTATGTTACTACGTGGCCTCCCTGGTCTTCTTGTTCCATTTCACATAGACGTGCCACCAAAACTCGCCGACGAAGAAGGTACCATTAGGATTGAGACTTAATCTAGTTGGTAATGGTTCATCTCGAGGTGGGTGCAGCGCTACACGAAACACTGGCAAAGAACAAGACGCATATGGGCGTCTTCTTCTCTGTCCGCATTTCGTGTAGAACTGCACACACATCAAGATGAAGAAGGCTGGAGGGAATATCCGGGGTGGCCGAGCGCGTACCGCATCGCACTCCGGAGCGAGGAGTCCCAGGTTCGATTTTCTAGTCGCCGAAGGTTTTTTTTCCTTATTATTTATTACATTTGCATCTACCTCAAATTTTAGCTCATGGACAGCGCTGATTTTTCGCTCACAAGCAACGACACCGACGCCGACACCAGAATTTCCGCCAAACGAGATCTTTAACGCTCTCTCTCTAAAACAGAAAATGCAAGGCAAGATAGGCGACAACATGGAAAGTTAGGCTAGTTGGAACATATGCATTGTAGCAGCGCTAAAGACTGAGACCAAGGCAACATAAAACAAGACAGCGCTCGTTCTATGTGTTTTATCTTCCTTGATCTTAGTCTTATGTGCTGCTACAATGCAAGATAGGCGACACCTACATGTCGGTAAGCAATCGCTACAAAAGGGTCTTATTTGGTTATGTTTCAGACTTTTTTTTGTCTTTGTCTGAATTGCTATTTTGGAATGTTGTCCGAAATGCAAACTCACCCTCGGTACCTTCAAAAAAATGAGGCCAGCATGTTATCGCTGTAGCGTAGTCTCCACACTCAAGAGACCAGGGACCGAATGCATAAAGCCTTTAGCACTTGTGCATATTTTTCGTTCACTGGTGGCATTTTTGATAATAAGCGCGTCATCAGGATAAACTGCAGTTTCCCCTTAGGAATGATTCTCGCGGAGAAGGTTTTATGACTATACGTGCCCATGACTGCTGATTTAGGCCGACTATTGCTTCAAGCAGCCCATATCTCGTACGTATATGTCGTACGCGTATATAGCTAGGCGTAGCGTGGAAATTTTGCACGCCACGCATAGGGGAAAGCTCGTCGTTTACGTGGATTTTCTGCGACGTTCCCACAACTATACAACACAAGAAAGCACTACTGCCTGAAAAGCCTCGTAGACACCATGCATGCAAAGACACCGAATTTATGCGACTCCAGGTTTGGCGCACTCAGTATGCAAGGGGCGAGAGACAGTAACTATGTAGGTTAGATTCGAGAGATTAGATATATCAAAGCACGTTTGTGCAGCTAGTGTCCTAGCCAACCGGTCGCGTTAGTGTTTGCCATCCGACATTTTGGTCTGACCCCGTTCTTCGAACTGTAGCTCACGTGGAAGCGGACGTGTCCGGAATAGGCAGGTCTCAGCGCAGACATCTTCGATACGTCCCCCTTTGGACTACCATCACCGCCGTTTCTATATCATGCCTGTAGTGGTTCCTCTAGTAACGTAGCGCCCATTGCCTTTCTGTAATTCATTATATTTATTTTTCTTTCTTTTAGTCTCCCTACACATAAATTTGCAGAGCTTCTTTCCAATGTGTCAAGCTTGTCTGTCGTAATTCTTAGCAGAATGCGTGACATAAACGTGAGTGGGAATTGGGTCGATGGCTGACGTCGCCATCCCAACGTAACACGTTGAACCAACGAGAGCCGCTAAGCATCGAGAGACAATAGCCCATCCAGGAATATCTTTTTTGTCTTCTCAATAACTTTTTACGGTTACCATGGCGAAAGATCCATAATTCGCATTTTTGTTACCTTCTTACTGTGCATGATATGGGAACGAAGGCGGGTTATGGCGTGTAATCAAAGCAGTCAAGCCTAACTGAGGGGCGTGGCAATATAAGCCTCTTAACGCGATCTCGTGTTTAACCCTGTGGAAAGCGATGAGACACTTATTTTCATTTGCAAGTAATCAGCGCTTGTAAGCTGTTTACAAAGTTCTTACCTTATTTTTATGTTTCCTCATACGCGGCCTGAATTTTCCTTGAAAGTTTCAAAGTCTAGCAATCAACGCGCCTCCGTCGCTTCCTTTTCCTGAAAGTAACCAAACATCCATCAATGCGAGCGTGGGAATAAGCACGTGGCGTTGTCGTGTATAGCAGCTAGGGTCCTTTGTTATTGCTAGATTATTTCTTTTCTGCAACATTTCATTTTACGCGTGCTTATCTCTCCTCTCTCTGTTCCCTCTCCCTTTGCCAGTCTGTCCCTCTCAGTGCACGCCTTTGCATGTTTTCAAATAAAAGTTTCCCTACGTACCACTGATGAGGTTCGCTCTTTCGTTATGCTTCTTTGTTATGATGTTCCTCGCTAGTCATTTGTGGTGGGGTTCATAAACGGCCAAGTCCCAGCCACTTATCCTAGAAAAAAAATGGAAATAATTTGAGAAAAATATAAAATAAGGCTGGCCGCAAACTTATTTGAATGTCATTGTACGGGAGCTATCGTCGAATCTTTGGCACTTGAATTTTCATCAGCCCCTTTCATATGGGCACTAAATTTAGCATCGTGTTCCTCTTTGTTTTATCGCGGAGGTCCAAACAAAACAGGCCGAGTGATGAAATCTCGTGTTTTACATTGTGGGTTTTATTTTGAGCGGCTAGGCCTCAATAAGAAGTTCGGAATAAAGGATAACCTTGTGTCTGTCGTACCAAAATGTCAACAATGACGAGAAAATTCTGTGCAGGCAGTCCTTTGCGCCCTTTTCTGAACTCTGACATGCGGGCTGCTAGAATTGTAGAATTGCGCTATATATATATATATATATATATATATATATATATATATATATATATATATATATCTATATAATATATATATATATATATATATATATATATATACACACTTCAAAGATAAATCCTTGGCAGCAGGTCAATTATAGAATCAAAGGGTCACGTTGAAAAAACATAACATTTATTACGACGTTTCGGCCGCGAGACCGGCCTTTTTCTAGATTCTACTACAAATAGTACATTTGTAGTAGAAGCTTGAAAAAGGCCGGTCTCGCGGCCGAAACGTCGTAATAAATGTTATGTTTCTCAACGTGACCCTTTGATTCTATATATATATATATATATATATATATATAATTGTAAGGAGGTTTATTGGACGAGCCGAACAACCAGGTGGTAGCTCGAGCTCGACAAGTACTCGGACAGATCAAGATGGTGTTGCTCGAACTCGTGCCTTCTACTCGTAACGTTGATAGCGGAAGTCTGGATGTCGGCGTTCTCTTTCCTTCATTACGACATTATATATATATATATATATATATATATATATATATATATGTGTGTGGTGTGTGTGTAGCTTCTGTGCATCGTTCTTGTATAATTTCACCTTTTATATCATTTTTTGTATTACTTGTTGCTTATGCTGTGCTTTCACTTGTCTTTTTTGCTTACGTCATTTACTTTGTCTATATACCTTTGGTTTATACAAGTTCTGTGAAGCCCCCCTTACTCAATGCCCATGTGGCCATGTAAGGTACTTTCAAATAAATAAATAAATAAATATGTGGTACCCAGAGTGGGTAAAATGGCAAGGCACTGGAAGAGAAGGAACGGGATGTGCTTGCAGATTAATCACACACACATGAACGAAGAGGCTTTCATCGTGAAATATTTCTAAGGACACAAGTAATCTGAATCTGCGCGACCTAAATATTTTTTACCCGTACCTTCGCTTCTCTCTGATAAACTGCACTTGTTGAACATACGATGAAGCGAGTGCAATACGTAGCGTCTGCGCAATTGTTCGGTACTTCTTTTACCTGAATAAGGCAGTATACCGTACTTGGCTCGCTGACGAGGAGCACGTATACGTACTAGGCCTAGCGAAATAGCAACCACAGTGCCTTTTACAGCGTCAGTGTTATGAGATCACAACAAAAGCCGTTTTTGGCGCCGAAGTTGTTCGCCGCCGCCGCTGCCCCTGCCGCTGCCGCCGCTGCCGCCGCCGGTGTCCGTAGCCACTATCGCGCAAATTTTATAAAAAATAACCAAGACCGACGAGGATTCAAACCCACACCCTCTGCGAGGCAGGCGAGCATTCTGCCACTGAGCTACGCCTGTGCTTGAAAAATCATCGCTAAAAGACTTAACCATGTATAACGTCTGCCGAGGAATCCCATTAACAAATGTAATCTTACGTGGCAGAATAATAGAACGCCACTACACGTCGCGGAAAGTGGATTGCATAACGAGTTCGAGGAATCAATTTCAAGAACACAGGGCTGCATGCTTTGTAGCTCTGAAGCCATTACGGAGGCATAATCAACATCATAATTACGAAACAATCTCCTTTAACTTTTCCGTCATCATTATTACAGAGCGCTGCCCTTTGAAGCAGTTTTGTCGTATCGTGCCATGCGTCACTGCGGCAGGCGACGTGCGCAGCCCCGACAGCAACCTTACTTGGCTCTTCGATATACCTTATGGCGCCTCGTCGTGAGGTGCGGACCACTGCTGAAGAAGCGAATTGCAGAGCTACGCGCGCGGCTGCAGCAAGGCAACGTCGGGAACAACAGACAGCTGTGCAGAGAGAAGCCCAAACCGCGGCTCGCCGTCGACGCCGGGCCGAGAGTTCGGTTCGTTCACGGGAAAACGACGCCAAGAGACTCTAATATGTGCAGTTATACAGATTTGCACGTTACAATACCGTAGAAATTACTACGTAGTGGGTACTTCCCTACTGTGCGAAATGATAAGAGTTATGGCGCGGGGGATACCTACCACCTCTACTTGCACTAGTTTCCTCAAGCGTTTAAAATGGCCTCTAAGGAGGTCGCTCTTCCAGCTTACGCTGTCACTGTCCTACGGTTCTGCGCAGGCCTGGCTCTCTTTTAATACAGGCAATAGAGGAAAATGTTCATCACGAGCGGCCGTGGATACAAACAAAACAAGACAGTCCAAATTGCGGCTTACTTCGCGTCGTCCAAGTATTGCTATCACGCTTTCTCCTTTGCGTAATCAAGGATCTCTATGTCAGCATAGTGTTCAATCTCCTTTCCCTGCACTGACGCTGGTCGTGTATTGAACGGCATTCGTTGAGGCATACAGCATCGACGAGAAGAGAGGATTATACAGCGGATCAATGCTACCACTTTTCCCTGGGTAATAGGATCGGTTATCAGAGATCGAAGAGGTCATTTCCCTACGGGACCGCTGTACGCTTTTCTCGGTTTATCCTATTCCCTGCGCAATGATAAGCGGCATCTGATTAGCTTTCCCAGCCGCACAATGGGAGTGAGTGAGTGAGTGAGTGAGTGAGTGAGTGAGTGAGTGAGTGAGTGAGTGAGTGAGTGAGTGAGTGAGTGAGTGAGTGAGTGAGTGAGTGAGTGAGTGAGTGAGTGAGTGAGTGAGTGAGTGAGTGAGTGTATTCACAAGCTCCCTTGTGCACTTGTCTTATCTCTGTGGTGAAATGCTTGGGGCAACGAGGAACACCTCAGTCGGTAAATAAGCTTAATGGCGGGCTCTTGAAGAAGTCGTATGAGTTGAAGGACAGTGTGCCCCTGTGGAATGCATCAAGTAACGAGGGTGGCACCCTAATAACAATAATGGAAAAGTTGTCGTCGCAAACAGGTCAGCCCACCCAATCCAAATCAGAAAGCTTTTAGCTAGTTATTGTCACGGAAGCGAAAGTCGCGCTCAGGTGGCGCTCAGAGGCAAGGCCAACAAGTCAGCAACTAGACCGGAGTAATCAGTAGGTGTAGTAAGCGAATCAGTCTACCAGGCGGCAAAAGCGAGGAATAGGCTGACAGTGAGACCTATCGCGAGAACGATGTATAGGGGCTTTGCTGCCACCATTCACGAGACAATGGTTTAAGAGGCAACAGAAATTGATGATACATCAGACGGAGAAAAGGAAACACACCCATAGCAGCGTGGCAACCATCACGGTCCTAAACTTTTCCATCTGCATACGATTCTTGCATCCTTCTCGCAGGCAAACATATTTGACCGTCCGCGCTATTTCAGCTTAGCTGGCTCGATAACCCTCGCCGAGGCTCGAATTAAACGGGGGAGCGCGCCGCCGCAAGCGCGACTAGCCGGGCCATTAGAGTAATTAAGCGTGAGCTTTCGCAAGTGCCAGCCTGTAAGTCTCGCAAGAGCGCGGCATCCATCGTGCAGCAGTGTACACCTTTGCTTTTCACGTTGCTTCTTATTTGCGTGCGTGCCTTCTCACTTCATTGAGACTTACCCCCCTATTCTATTGTCTTTACGAGTCCCGCCAGTTATAGTCAGCGCGCGAAGTGGCGCGCGCTTCTGCACCCGGGAACAAGCAGCAGACGCAGAGAAACGAGCGTTTGTTATGCGCCAACCGTTTCCGCTCCCGTGCCTTTTCAGAAGGCCACGAGCATTACTAAGTGGAGCAGGTGCGCGCCCGTTCAGGGGCTTTAACGCGTTTTCCAGTGTTGGTATGACGGAGCCGACAACAGCCTTGGCTTTCATGTTCTTTTTCTGCCCTCACGCTTTTGCTGTGGGCCTCCCGATGGTTCGATTTCGAGGTATGGGCCCGCGGGCTGCTGATGCGATTGCGTCTTTTCTCTGTCTTGATGTATAATGCTTTGCTGCTTTTATAGTTTGCTTGCATCTCGAAATGCATTCAATTTCCTTTTCCACGCACATCTGCATTCAAAGCGAGAACGGCAGATGCTTTCTCGCAGGGAGATGTTAGTCTCGTTGAAGTTTTAAGCATCCGTTTTCGTGTAAGTCGCAGCAAACTCCTAGCGCAGATCTCGAGACGGAAATGAGGAAATGTGGAGCAATTTTGGTACGCTCTCAGGAACGTGGCATTTCATTTCTTTTAGTTAAGTTATGCTTAAAGGAAGCATACACTTGGTGCAACTATACTGCCCTTCTATATTTTATTCAATTTGTTTAGCTTATAAAACAACGCGCAGCTATCCGTTCATAGAGCACGATGTCATGTGATACAACTCAAGCGGACTCCAACTCTCACAAAGCTCAATTCTTTTCCCAGAAAATATATCGTTAAAAGCGAATGAAGCATCCCGAGCTGTAACACGTTGCTGTTTTGGACCACACACTTGTGCACAGAGAATTCGCCCCTGCTCGGCTGGCGTATCTAATGTTAGAGATTGTTACACTTTAATCTGAGACCATGGTTACGTAAGCGAGGCACTGACCCCGATAGTTGCAAATTTTTCAGCGTAGAAGGGTGTTAAATGGTTCCCGAATGAGGTTTTGAGGAAATGGTTCGGAAAAAACAGGTTCACAACTTTCATAAATCCCGCCCTACATATTTACCTTTGCGCACATTTTCGACAATTACATGTCTTCCCGAGTCTCTATGAATCAGCCTCAGGGCGAGTTCTTTTTTAAACCTCGAGAACATAAAAATCGACGATACTTGAGCGCGAATATTTGTGCAGCGTTGCAAATGATATTTGTCATCGCAATGGCAATAGCCTTATCAGCTGTGGCGCTAAATACAATGTTATCAGCAATTTAGCGTGCTGTAAGTTATTATTCATTACTGAATACTTGCGTAACCTGAATTGAATTATATGTGCAGGACAGGTTCGCAGCAAGAGCGATTCAGCTTTTCCTTTCCCTCCTCAGTAAACTGAAATATACGCAGTACATCCCGGTTTACATTATTATTATTATTATTATTTGTAGTAGAAGTAGTAGTAGTAGTAGTAGCAGTAGTACAATTCGTTGTATTTGTTGTATGTAAGTCTTCACTATCGTCATCGTGCTTCTGTATTTAGTATTTATTTTCTCGTATTGTCCTGCGCTCCCTTTTCGTTTGTATTCTTTATATTGTTCTATTGTTCTTCGTTTCTATTTTTTATTGTATTTTCATGGTCTTGGTTGAGCGATTCTGAGACGTGGAAGTGACAGCGACCCCTTGTGAAACGGTGGAAGTTACGGCGGACCGACTGCGGCGACAAAAGAGGGAGACGGTAGGAAGGTGTTGCGGCTATAACATAATACAACATAAGGCCGCAAATGGATCGTGACTGAAACCAATTAAGGCGATGTTGTGCGGATTGCTACTGCGGTTCCAGAAGCAGGTCCTGCAATTGGTAAATTAGCACGGGTGCGCGAATATCAGATTTTTAATCTTCTGAGCGAATTCTGATGATGACAACCAAGTGCGCATAGAACAATTTTCGAATACGAATACTACTTTTAGATTTTCTAAAATGTTTACATGAACCTGCGGACAAAAAAAGCTAGTTGATCGCACCGCAAATATTGCACAGCAAAATTACACATTGCACAGCACTTGCTTGCCAGTGCCACTACTGTAGTTATGCACTGTTGTCATAAACATATGGAGGTAGTTGCTCCATATGTTTTAGGACCAGTGACGCCCCTGTCAATGGCACAGTATTTGCGGACACCGAAAAGAGCCGCTCATAACACGCCCTAGTGACGGTGTGTTTTGGCTCGTTTCACTGGTGTACTGCGGCCTGTCAGAGCTTGTGGCCCCTTCCCATTCTTAGTGCGCTTTGCCGCTTGGCGGTCGCGCGCAGCGGCAGAGCTACCCTTCGCCACTACAGCGTCGCGGCGCGGAAAACGCCTTGCGGTGAAGCGTAATCTTAACAGGGGAGCTTTTTAAGTCGAGTGTTAGTCCGTGAACCGCGAGCAAAGGCCATCGCCATCACGAAATACCCTTTAGAATTGCACGGCATTTGCGCAAGCACTTCTTTCTTTTCTTGCGCTCGTGGCCTCAGCCAAATAATACATAAAGGAGGAGGCGTTTTTGTAGCATAGCATATCCTTGCAGGTATGGTAAGGGGGTACGGAAGAGATGTGAAGGCGAGGAGGAGAGGACAGAGTAAAGCATAACGTAGACTTCTGTAGTAAGTAGAGAAAAGGGGCGGGAAGGGCAAGTGAGGGTGGGGAGCGGGAAAGCAGAAGGGGAGAGAGTGAAGCATAGCGTAGGCATCTACCGTATATTATAGAAAGGAGTAGAAAAGGGAAGTGATGGTGTGGACAATGGAACGGAGGAGGGTAATGCCACCAGCTACGATGTATCCTCCATCTATGCACCACTAGTGCGTGGCTGCCTGAATCTATTTCTTCTTTCTCTCTCTCTCTATCTCTCTGTGTGTGTATGTATGTGTGTTGTCGTTAGTTTTACGGACACCCAAAAATGGCTTCGCAGGCTCCCATTTGTGAAACACTTCCCTAAATCTTACTGAATGGGCTCGTCGTCTCTCAGCCCATAGGAATGTCCCTGGGCATGCCAAATTAATCGTTGATAGACTCCTGAGTGGACAATAATAATACACTCCTTTGTTTTGATAGCCGCAATGACTACGAAACCGTACTTAAACCATCCCTATAGCACAAGTGCAAAGCGCGCGTAGTTTCATGACGGAAAATGGCTCGAACACACAGGACAACGAAAAAGACTAGACGCGCATAGCTTGTAGCGCTCCCCGAAATGAAACGAGGATGGCACTTAACGGCTTGGAACGCGTGTCGTGGAAAGGTACGTTCACCCAACGCCACCTAGGTGGCGTTGGTTCACCTCGCGGACTGGGAGGAGGGGATGTCTGTAGGAGAAGAAGGAGAGCTAAGCTGTGGGTTTACTGAAGGATGCATTGAAGGAAAAAGGGAAAGATGGGCAGTTTAGCGGCGGTCGTCGGGTAGGCTGTTCGCGGCCGCTTTCGCCGGGCGTCGAAGCGCCATTTATCAGGCCTAATTACCACCACACCCATCACCCGAAAGGCGCCAGCTACGTACCTCAGACGATCCTGCCGGCCGATCACAGAAGCAGTTACCGACGATGTGCTAGGCGTTACTTGGTGCTGCGACACGTGGGACGTCGCGTGTGTGTGAAGCGCCGGCACCTTTCGAGCGTTGGCATAACAGCTCGCGAGAAGCGGGAGATATATGCAGCGATAAATCGGAGCGAACGCTCGTTCCACTTAAGCGCCGTTCTTAAGTGGAAAGCTTTCAGCAGATATTTTTTGCTCGCAGAAATCCAGTGACGTTCTACGAGAAAATACGAATATATGAGGAAAAATAATGCTGCTGGTGATATAATAATAGTAATAACAAGAATACTAGGGAATGAGATCGCTATTTGGAAGAAGACAGCAGAATATTTCTAGGGATTCTTAGATGCCTTGTGTCCGGAATCAGCACTACTTATTCAACTGCGAATATTCGTTTCTGAGAAGTACTTGCTTATTTCCTCGTAGGGTTACGCACCGCGCGTGAGGATTGGTAATTTTTGCCGTTTCGTGAGGATTCCTCGAGACGGCGGACTTTCGCGGTGCTGATCTGTCGTAAGGGAGAGCGCTTATATGGAAAGCCTCCAGTTTTTACGTACGCCTAATAATAGACATGAGACGATGCATTCCATAGAAATCAAGATCCCCTTCTATAAGGAACAGCGTTCGCATGCCTACCTCGTTGCCGGAACATTGTTCCGAGCACCTGTTACCGCACCACATAATTAAATCGTGGTTTCCGGTACATGGATGACGATTAGGCATAAATTTAACTGCAACGTTCCGCAGAAGCAATTAGGGGAAAACGTAAAATGGTTTTGTAATTCGCGTTCTTCGTGCCCTACACTTGGACGTGATCCTAAGCCATGCTCCATTCAATGCGTGGGGGAAAGAAAAAGAAAGAATCACAAGAGGACGTGAGATGATAACCTTGAAGTCTAGTCATAAAAAAAAATTTAAGGCAGCGAATCATGGAAAACGGGCCCCGTTTGTCGCCCCGTTCCCCCGCAACGTCCACCCCGTGCCCAACGCAGGTCGTCGCAAGGCACGAGCGTCGGCGACACTAAAGAAAATGTAGAACGACAAGGTCAAAACAAGTTTCGTGGACGCCGGCGCGTACCGTGACAGCAAGGCCTTTGCGTTTTTCTTTGTGGACACGCTAGGCAAAGTCATTAACTTTGCCTCGGTTCGAACGACGGATGACGGAAGTGGCCGAGCTAGTAGCCATAGCACTCGATGTGCAAGACGATCGAATATACAGGGTGTATAGCGATTCGAAAGCGGCCGTCAGGGTATTCCCAGAAAGGCCAAATGGCCTGGCAGGTATAGTTCAAATTCTGAAAAGCACCCAACACGACGACCGCCGTGCCGTCAGTCTCGGGCGCCTAGACCGATTGATACTGCTCAATCTATTGGTTTTCTGCCCCTGTCGGGAAGATCACGGGTGACAAGATTGACATAAAGGGTTGTCCACCCTTTATCAATGGCGGATGCAAAAGACCATGCCTATTTGTTCCAGGTATTTTGTATCCCAGGTCGAGTGTATTCTCGCTGGTTAACGCAAGCTTGCATATGGGAAAGGGGCTAGCTGCAACTGCGTCTCCTTTAGTTAGGACGTCATCAGCTAATCCGGAGCCCCTACAGTTCTTCCTGTGGAATCCTTATATTATTTTACGCGTGAAATGAATTTAGAATTTAGCATACAAACAGTGACCTGCACTAAAGCATGCACCGACCGACACGTCCTCACAGGAGGATGGCGACTACAGGAGGAAATTCACAACGTGCCTCTTGAAGAAAGAAGATAGTTACAAGTGAAGTTAATTACACGCACACTTCTACTGCCAAATAGAGGAACATTAAAAAAATGCAATGCATTGTGGCTATGTCAAATAATTCAGCAGAACGGAGTAAAATCGCCGGTGTAGAAGTGAGTAAGTGCTATAAGGTGCGAAAAAGACGTGGTTTGGATATATTTCGCCGATTAAATTAAGCAATAACAGCAGTGCAGCCACAAGGCTGCGGTCACAGCCATGGACTTCAACCACAGCGAGGCAGCAACATCAAAGATATAATTACCATCTCTTGACGGGCTGGTCGGTTCATCCTACTAGAGAAATGCCACTAACGGAATATTCCTAAAGGAAACACGTAGTTAACTTTAGCACCGCATGATCTATTGCGCACTAACTTCATTACAAAATTCGATCAAACAACTTTTCATCATTCTAAAACGATGTCAGCGACGTACTTAAACATTAAGACGACGAGCGTTGCACTTGGTTATAGGTATCGCCTACTGGGGGCTCTTACTGCAGCTTACAACGACAAATTACATCGATAAGAATGCTTGTTTTCCAAACTGAGGCGGGCATACGAAACGCTGAATTCTTCAAGGCACTGTTCCTAATATCTTCATTCCGACAGCTCATATGTCTGCTCGGGAAATATATTTCTCGCGCTTATTAATTTCCTCTCCGAGTGTCCAGCACATAATTACGGCCTATTCATGCCTTATTTAGCGCTTCTTTTTTCAGTCAAAAACGTCGTGTAGTCCTTCACGGAGGGATCTGTCGTCCTAACTTTAAAATACCGGCTGAAATACGCGCATCCTTATATGCGGCTCTGGATTGTTTTATTGAAAGACGAAAACAAGGATTCAACGTTTCAGCCGGAGACCGGCCTTCATCAGGCATATATATATAAATTATATATATATATATATATATATATATATATAAACGAAAGGGAAGGGGTCACGGGGGGCTCGTTGATCTATTAGAAACAACTTAACCAACAAACATTGAAGCTAAGGAAATCCTAGCTGAAGCAATCAGGAACTTAAATATCTTCCCCTATGCTTTCCTAGGCTTCAGTGTTTGTGGGTTGATTAAGATATATATATATATATATATATATATATATATATATATATATATATATATATATATATATACGTTTTAAGGAAGATGACAGCCAGAAATACGCTGCGACAAACACACGCGCGAAGTCAAGCCTGTAGCTTGCGGTCTGGTTGAGTTGTGGCCAGTGATGCGCTATACCCTGCTCCTGCATATCAGTGCGTCGTAGCAGTCCACCCCGCTTCCACGTTGTGGCGTTCCAGTGCTGCGTTGTATACGCACACGACGCCAGCAGCTCTCGCGAAATATTTCAGTGCACGAACAGTCGGGTCAGGACTGAACGTAAATATCCTGTCGACCGTAATGCTAAGACCATTAGGGCGGCTGCGGAGCCGTTTGTGCCCGGAAGTGAAAGTGTTCCGCCAAGCATTTTTTCCCTAAACTTATTGAACCACACAACTCCTGGCGCCGCCAAAGGTTTGATCTTCGTTGCAGTCGGTTGCGGCGGCCAGGCAATACCGGTCTGTCGCTGGCATTCCATCGCCGACTTTCTGGACTAACCGTTACTGCAACACTGCAAACGCACTCCATTCCTTCCTCGTGTAGTTACAGCGATAACCGGAGAACGAATGGGCGAAACCATGACCGAATAGCTGGTTAGGACTCGGGGCGACGCGTGTCAAGCTAGCGAAATTGACGAAAACTTCGGTCGTATAGCGCTGCTGCAGTTTATGAAGGAAACAGAAAACGACTGTATGGTTTATGGTATCCGTAGACGCACTCAAGGGCAATAGAGTTGTAAAGAAGAAAAGACGCCCGCAGTAACTTCTGCTGGGCTGCTCGGGTCTAGTAGGTGGGATAGGCGTACCATATAAGGGAAAATAACTTTCGAAAAAATTCATCCGCGACAACACAGTGAGTAGAATGTGACGGTAGTTTCAATCGGCCGAGATGTTTCTAGGAAGCACACTAACTTTGCATAGCTGATTCTGGCTGGTATCGGTGTCCTGGAATTCAGGCTCTGTACAGGCAGAAACGTCTAGAAAACGCAACTGAAGAAAAAGAGTCAGCCTCGATACGAGGATTCAAGAGGGGACCAAGACGTTTCCGCGGCCGCGTGCGTTTTGCTCAGTGAGCTGTTGATGAGGCTAGGAGGTCGTAAAATATGAAAGAAATAATGTTTATGACAACGTAATCCTGGGAGAATTCGCTGACCAAAAAGAAGAAAGAAAGTGTCATCAAACGGAAACTTCATAAAAGCGTGAGTTCTGTGGGATCCTCGAATTTACAAATTCGCAACTAATAGGTGGGATGGGGATTTTCGCAGTAGGTGTCTTTGGCCAAACTCCGTTGGCTATTTATTGCGCCTTCACGTCGATACTGTACAGTTGCAAAAATTAATACACGCAACTAGCAGTGAGGGCCTGTTGTGTTTTGAAAGATAAACATATTTAAGGAGGCTTTATTGTCAATGAGTAGCGACGCCAACCTCCCTTCGTTGACGTGCCAGTTTTCCTCGTAACATTCCCGCGATCGCAACACGTAAGAAACTAACACGCGGGCACGGACCAACACACAGAATTCAGCGCTATATTGTATATGCTGACACAACTTAAATATAAAAATTCTAAATCGCCGGACAAGAACATCGGAGTAACAGAAAAACCTCAGAACTAGGGAGAATCATCTCCAAGACAATTTAATGTTGTTTGAGCAGCAATTGAGCCGTAGCTCCACTGCACAATTTTCACGCTCTACCTGCTCTGAAATGTGCGAAGCTCAATTTTGTATCGAAGTGCGTTGGGCCCCATACGCGGAAACATTGCCTCAGGAAACGTCGTTGTGACATAAAGAGAGAAGCGTTCTTGTATATTCACGACAGTATGACCGTCACTAATAGTATGGGTTAAGCTGGTAAGTCTGTTCAGCAGATTTACCAGCTTAACGATTTGTGTTCAACTTAGCCATTTGTATTCAACAGCGCCGCTCAGGCGCCATCGGCAAAAGCATTCCCTCAGTAAACTTCGATAAAGAGGCTAGCGTGTTTAAATATTGCCGACTCACTGATGCTCTCTAATTTTATAGGCTCGGCTGAGAAGTATGTTCAAACGGTGATATATTGGAAAGCAATATTTCCAATTTTAAAGGTACCAGTGCAGTCATTATATACCCTAACTCGAATCCAAGGGAGGCACAAAATTTTTCTTCGTCGGCCATCACGGCAACATGAGGTGTTGGCAAAAAGCGAGACCCAAAAAGTGAGAGAAAAATGTAAAATGCAAAGAAGCAGCTTTCGTTCAAAGGAAGGCAAGGTAAAAAAAAAATAAGATGGTAAATGAATGGGCTTGAAACATTGATTTCGCCCTGCGGTTCGGTTTTAACGCTGTCACCGCGAAAAATCTTTCACGTCCGATACGAGCGACTGCGACAATTCGGCGCTGCTTTATTTGCCATAAGTCTTAAGGGTGTAGAGGGGAAAAAGAGCAAGCAAGATGTGCCTCTTTCGCAAATTTTTCCGCGCGATGTAGAGTGGTTGCTGTACCTACGAGACTGCGATAATATACTATAAAGAAAAGTGAAAGCTATATGTAGCATGCGTTTTATTCATACATGATTTAAGTGAGATAAATAGGTGTCATCACCAGGCTATAAAAAATAGGCACACCTTTTTTTTCTGAATAGTTTCGCTGGTCTCGACGATGATGCGCGGAGAATAAATTTCCTGGGGCATCTCATTTTTCTTGCGCCTCCTGTAGCTCTCCTTCTCAATTCAAGCAGGGCTGGAGGTAGCCTGAGCGCATAGGCTTTGCTTTAGGCTTATCTACCGACGGCTGGATGAAGAATAAGTTTCACTACATCGCAAGGACGAGATTGAGTGCGAGAGAGAGAGAGAGAGAGTGAGAAAGAGGAGGTAGGAAAGGACTTTTCATATTGTTACGCACAAACAAGGCTATGTACAGCTGTATTTACAAGCACTGCCGTAACTGTGCACAACAAGAACAGCCAGCGTTAGGTGGTCGCTTCGTCGTCGTCTTCTCTGGTCACACCATGAAATAGCTCATACTCGCGTATGTGCCGTAGCATGACCCCCGGCGGCAGAAGCTCCGTCTCGGAGCGGCTAAAAGGTGTCGTCAGAAGTGCAGTGGTAAGGCTTGAGCCGTGAGACATGAACGACGTCTCTGGATGAGTTGAGATCGGCCTGCGTGGACGAGACGGGAGCAATTTCGTACGTCACAGGAGTCACTTGGCGCAACACGCGGTACGGTCCAGCGTATCGGGAAAGGAGCTTTTCGGATAAGCCCACACGGCGGCATGGAGTCCATAGGAGGACAAGTTGACCAGGCGAAAAATATACTTCACGATGTCGAGCATCGTAGCGACGCTGTTGACTGCCTTGTGACGCCATAAGCCGAACACGGGCAAGCTGGCGAGCGTGATCTGCGCGTGCAATGGCTTCACAGGCATACTCAGTGGTAGCAGCGGCCGACGGAGGGAGTATGGTATCCAGAGGTAAAGCGGGTTCTCGTCCGTACAACAGATAAAACGGCGAAAATCCAGCAGTGTCATGACGAGAGGAGTTGTACGCAAATGTGATGTAAGGAAGCACGACGTCCCAGTCGCGATGATCGTCGGAAACGTACATAGCCAGCATGTCTGTAATGGTGCGATTTAAGCGCTCGGTGAGACCGTTGGTTTGGGGGTGGTATGAAGTGGTCAGTTTGTGTTGAGTGGAACAAGAACGGAGGATGTCGGCGATTACCTGGGACAGAAAGTTACGGCCACGGTCAGTGAGTAGCTGTCGCGGAGCACCATGATGGAGGATGACGTCGCGCAGCAGGAAGTCCGCAACATCAGTGGCACAGCTGGTCGGTAGTGCGCGGGTGATCGCATAGCGCGTGGCGTAATCCGTCGCCACCGCTACCCACTTGTTTCCGGAGGCTGAGATGGGGAAGGGGCCTAGAAGGTCGAGTCCGACGCGGAAGAAGGGTTCTGCGGGGATGTCAAGCGACTGAAGGCGACCGGCAGGTGGAAGGGGAGGCCGTTTGCGACGTTGACACTCCTCGCAGGCAGCCACGTAACGGCGGACAGAGCGTGCAAGTCCCGGCCAAAAGAAACGGCGGCGGACACGGTCGTACGTGCGGGATACACCGAGGTGTCCGGCAGTGGGTGCGTCATGCAGTTCGTTGAGTATGTTCCGGCGTAGGTGTCTCGGTACGACTACGAGCAGGTCAGGTCCTTCGGGCCGAAAATTACGGCGGTAGAGGACGCCATTCTGGACCAGAAATCTTCTGACGGAGGCATCATTAGGCGATGCTTTTATGTGTTCGATGATCGCTCGCAAGGAAGGGTCGTGATTTTGTTCGTCTCCAAGGTTAGCCAGGTCGGACACTGACAAGATAGAGTGGACTGTGTTCTCGTCATCGGCGTCCGGGTTGTCGACGGGATAGCGAGACAAACAATCTGCATCGCGATGCAAGCGGCCAGATTTGTACACGACTGAATATGAATACTCTTGCAAACGCAGGGCCTAGCGCCCGAGCCGTCCTGAAGGATCTTTAAGAGTAGACAACCAACAGAGTGCGTGTTGGTCGGTAACTACGCAAAATTGGCGGCCATACAAATAGGGGTGGAACTTCGCAACCGCCCAAACAAGGGCCAAGCACTCACGCTCTGTGATAGAGTAGTTTCTCTCGGCGGTCGATAGGAGGCGGCTAGCGTAGGCAATAACCCGATCGTGGCCACGCTGACGTTGGGCTAATACTGCGCCAAGTCCGTAGCCACTGGCATCGGTGCGGACTTCTGTAGGGGCAGACGGGTCAAAGTGGGCGAGGATCGGCGGCGTTGTTAGCAGGCTGACGAGGCGAGAGAATGCGGACGCTTCTTGCTGGCCCCAAGAAAACGAGACATCTTGTCTCAAAAGCTCCGTTAGTGGCTTGGCTATGACCGCAAAATCCTTTACACAACGGCGAAAGTACGAACACAGCCCAAGGAAGCTGCGTACATCCTTGGTGGACTGTGGGACAGGGAAGTGCTTGACGGCGGATATTTTTCCCGGGTCTGGTTGCACGCCGTTGGCGTCGACTAAATGGCCAAGGACTGTGATTTGGCGGCGGCCAAAACGACACTTGGACGAGTTGAGCTGGAGCCCGGCCTGACGAAAAAGGTCGAGGATGGTTGTGAGACGATCAATGTGCGTTTCGAATGTTGGTGAAAACACGATAACATCGTCTAAGTAACACAAGCATGTGGACCATTTAAAACCTCTCAGGAGGGAGTCCATCATGCGTTCAAAGGTGGCAGGGGCGTTACAAAGGCCGAAAGGCATGACCTTGAATTGATAAAGGCCGTCAGGTGTTATAAAGGCTGTCTTTTCGCGGTCCATATCGTCGACAGCAATCTGCCAATATCCGGAACGTAGGTCAATTGATGAAAAGTAGCGAGCTCCGTGTAAGCAGTCGAGAGCGTCATCTATGCGTGGCAACGGGTACACGTCTTTTTTTGTAATTCGGTTAAGGTGCCGATAGTCGACGCAGAACCGCCAAGAACCGTCTTTCTTTCGTACCAAAACGACAGGCGATGCCCACGGACTCGACGATGGCTCGACGATGTTGTTTGCGAGCATCTTGTCAACTTCGCTTTGAATTATTTGACGTTCAGCTGCGGATACACGATAGGCACGTCTGTGGATAGGAAGAGCATCGCCGGTATTGATGCGGTGCGTCACTTGCGTAGCTTGGCCTAAAGGACGACCATCGATGTCAAAAATGTCACTGTATGCAATCAAAATGCGGCGTAGATCCTCACTTTGCTGAGGGGTAAGGTCTGGGGCAATCATCGACGTAATAGCCTTATCAGAGGGACAGGCATAGGGCTGCTGCGCAAGTGAATGTGGTGAAGCGGTCACTGTGAAGGCCTGCACTTCGCCTGCGTCGAGTGGGCTGAGCAGGGCGAGGGAGATACCACGGGGCAGAATTTGGGGCGTCAAATTGAAATTGACTACAGGGAGGCAGGCGCAGTTGGCAACAACGGAGAGAACTGTATGAGGTAGTGTGATGCCTCTGTCGAGTAGGACATCGGTTACTGGCGTCAAAAGGTAGTCCCCATCAGGTACTGGAGGCGACGACAGGAGCTCGACGTAAGTAAGTGTTTGAGGCGGCAAGCGGACGTCGGCGGCGGCAGTAAGGCGATTGGGTCTTTGGTCGATGGGGTCCACTAGAGGAAGATCGAGGCGTAGAGTACTGGCGGAACAGTCTATGAGAGCTGAGTGGGCGGAGAGTAAGTCGAGACCAAGGATGACGTCATGCGGGCATTGAGCTAGAACAGTGAAGAGAACAACGGCATGGCGATCAGCGATGCTAACACGGGCGGTACACATTCCAATAACAACAGCGGTTCCACCATCGGCGACCCGGACAGCCTTAGTGGTTGCTGGCGTCAGGATTTTTCTTAATCTTCGACGAAACTGAGCACTCATGATTGATAGGTGCGCTCCAGTGTCGATAAGTGCGGTCACATGGACGCCGTCAACATGCACGTCAAGTAGGTTCTGTTTGGTCGGAATCGTCAACAGAGGATTTTGTGCCATGTCCAACAATGCAGCGCCACCTCCAGGAGCTGCACTGCCTAGTTTTCCGGCTGGGAGCGGCGAAAAATGGTCGGGGAAGATGGTCGTCGAGGTTGAGGCGAGCGAGACTGGCGGCGTTGGGGCGAAGGTGAGCGGGCATAGCGTGGCTGAGCAGGGAATTCTTGAGGGGCGACGTGTTGTGGGCTGGATGAGTACGGGTGAGGACGGCGTGTTGGTGCAGAATAAGGGGCAATAGAATTCCAGGATGGAGTCCAGCGGCTTCGGCAGTAGCGGGAAATGTGTCCGACGCGGTGACAGTGAAAGCAAATAGGCTTGTCGTCAGCGGTTCGCCATTCAGCTGCGTTCCTAAACCGGGGAGGGGCGAAGGTTGATACGGGACGGGATGGGGTGGCAAAGTTGGGTCGGACATCGGAGCGTGGTGGCAAAGACACCGCATGAATTCCCATGTTGTTGATCTCCTCGCGAACGACGGCTTGTACCAGCGAAACCGGAACTACAGGTTCAGAGAAGGTCTTCACTTCGGCAGTACTGGGACAGGCAGCCTCTATCTCACGCCGTACAATGCGTGTAACGTTGTCAAAGTTAGTGGATGCATGGGAAACACCCTCACAAGACGACGTCGCTGCGGTGTTGGGCAAGCGGGCGAACTGATGGACGATTCGTCGGCTTTTGGCCTGTTCCAAACGACGGCATTCTTTCATGACGTCGTCAACAGTCGTGACATTGGTGAAGACGAGCAGATTGAATGCATCGTCAGCGATGCCTTTCAGAATGTGGGCTACCTTATCTGCGTCCGGCATGTTGACGTCGGCCTTGTGACATAGAGCCAAGATGTCTAGAATGTAGGCGACGTAAGGTTCAGTAGACGTTTGGACCCGCGCGGACAGTTCCTTTTTAGCAGCCAGCTGCCGACCATATGGGTTGCCAAACACGTCGCGCAGTTTCTGCTTGGAGCTGTCCCAGCTTGTGATGTCGGCTTCGTGAGTTTCGAACCACGCTCGCGGTGGTCCGTCGAGGAAGAATAGTACATTTGCAAGCTGGAGAGTGGGATCCCACCTGTTAGTGGCACTTACACGTTCGTACCGCGTAAGCCAGTCCTCGACGTCTGCACCTTCGCGGCCTGAGAACACGCCGGGATCTCGGGGTGTTGTAACGGTGACGTAGGTTGTCGCAGATGGATTAGCGGGTGGCGGCGCCGTTTCGTCAGAAGCCATCTTGGGAGCTTCAAGAAAGCGGCCGCTGCGAAGCTCCGTGGCGAGGTCAAGGATCGCGCACCTCCACCACGATGTTACGCACAAACAAGGCTATGTACAGCTGTATTTACAAGCACTGCCGTAACTGTGCACAACAAGAACAGCCAGCGTTAGGTGGTCGCTTCGTCGTCGTCTTCTCTGGTCACACCATGAAATAGCTCATACTCGCGTATGTGCCCTAGCAATATGATGAGTAAGATTCATTGGACTGCAATGGCGACAAAGAGAGTGAGAGGGTGGGTGGGGAAAGAGAAAGTGAGGCGTGAAGGATATGTTTCTCTTACTGCGCTGTTGATGCGCTCTTCAGTGGCAGCTATTTTTACCCTTTTTATTGGTGTTATGCGGTCCCCTTGGTGAAAAAAAAAATGTACTCTTTACTTCATTCCTTTAAATCTGACAGACCACGAACAGATACGGTATGTATTTGGGGGTCACGGAGCTTAAGTATGTCTGTGAAAGAGCAAGCACAATAATAAGGAAGTAAGTAAATGAATAGATCGAGAGTTACGTATTAGCAGATGTTTGCGGAGATAAGTAATTCTCATGCTCAAGGCTCTCCGTGCCTAACAGCTATTCTAAAGGGGCCCCGCAACACTTTGTGAACTTGGACAGACAACGGTGGCAATCGATCGTGGAGGCACCTGTAAAGGTGTGGCCGGACTATTATTGCATTGCACGCGTTGGGAAATTCACAGTTTGATTTCAAATATAGCTGGAAACCTCCCGCTTTTCTTTCGACAAATTACGTCACAAACAGGACCGACTACGTCGCCTGAGGCAGAACTAGCATGGGCGGATTTCTTGTGATGCTTTGTTGTTCATTTTAACTTCGATCAGTAAATAAAATATGTGGGTCTATATTTAAAAACACCGAAAAAGGCCAAGCAACGTAGCGGTTGCTCTCTGTGACGTAATTTGCTGAAGGAATTTGCTGAAGGTGAGTTCGAGCGGTACTGGAGACGAAGCTGCTAATTTCTTAGTAGGCGCAGTGCAAGAATGCTTGCGTCTCATGTTAACAGGGTCCTCAACGACTGACCGGCACCGTTAACTGTGTTTCCAGGCCTTCGTAAGCGGCGCAAGAAATGCATTTGTATTTTGGTAAGACACAACTTAACAAAAATAAAAATGAGCGTTCGCCGAGGAAGGGTTGGCTGAAAGACGTCAATTTTTCAAGACTGTTACTTACAAAAAAAAAAAAGAAGACCTTGTCGGTAATAGCGTGCCGTTTAATGTACGATGCCGCAAATGAAAACACCTTAGCAAAGAGGCACGTTGTACGTCTTACAATTGCTCTGGATATGCGGCTGTTTGAACATATGTGTCGCTCATGGAGACCTTTCTTTGTTAGTCTATCGGATTCCTCACTGCTCTTCAATCCGATGCGGCTTCACGCACTAGCATTCGCTTATGAAAGTTGTCCGTACATTCCTCATGACTTGACATAACCATTTGCTTGCTGTACAAACTGCTGAATCGCTTTCCTCTGTCATGCTTCTCATAAACAATGTGCCAAATTTCTTGGCGAAGGATGTTATGAAAGCTGCATTTTTTTAAAATTTCAATGTGAAAACGAGGAAAGGTCAGGTGTGTTAGAGACAGATTATGCCTTCCCGTTCATCGAACTTGTGGGATGGACAAGGGAGAAAAATTTATCGTTCTCAGACAGAATGACCGCGTGCACAGATGGCTGACTTTATGGCTAATACGGGTTGTGAAATTTTCGGGCTTTATGAAGCGTTATGCGCAAAAGGCATACTTAGTCGGCGAGTGGCGTTGTAATACGCTCGAAAAAGCTTTTTATGTAATTTTTAATGAAATGGCAAAAATTGTTTAAAATTTATAATGGGACCCCTGCGTCTGTAAAGATCAGAAGTTTAGCCGACGCAGTGCTACACAATTTATCTACGTAATAGTTTAAAATTTTCATTTTTACATAACAGCTACGCGCTTCATAAGAACACGAAAAGTCCGCTGGCGGAGCGCTATGTCCATTAACGTCCATTACGCAGTTACTCATTCGCGAGTTCTGGTCCGCTTTGCTAAAAGGGGCTCGTAAGTAGGTTTAGCCCAGGCCAACGAACTCGTTTGCTTCCACAATAAAGTTTTACCATACCGTACCAAGTAGGTAAGCCTGCGATATTGATATCAAAAAAAATAATAATTTGCCCCACCACGGTGGTCTAGTGGCTACGGTACTCGGCTGCTGATCCGAGGTGTCGCGGGATCGAATCGCGGCCGCGGCGGCTGCATTTCGATGGAGGCGAAATGTTGAGGCCTGTGTGCTGCGCGATGTCAGTGCACGTTAAAGAACCTCAGGTGTTCGAAATTTCCGGAGACCATCTTCTACGGCGTCTCTCATAATCGGAGCTGGTTTTGGGACGTTAAACGCCGCGAATAAATCAATAAAAAATAATTTAAAAGACAGAAGGTGAAGGTGGTACGTACAGAAAAATTTGATACGCACGTTAACTCGTACTTCGTTCTCCCGACAGGCTGCACGTGCTCAGATCAGAAAAGAGAAAATGGTTTTTCTGCGCTTCGAGCTCATGCGTTGTCATCGTCTATACGAAAATAGCACTGAAAGGACTTTCGAAATATTGACAGATAAACTGTAGGAATTCCAGGTATACCAGTTATGTTTTGTCCAATTTGTAGGCCGAAGAAGCAGGCGAGACAAGGAAAATACGTAGGCTATGACGTCTGGCAACTTTTGTGCAGCGTGGCTAAAGACGTTCACTTAAGTCACTCCTCTACTGTGCTAGACCTGTGTGTTTGTTGTCGGGCATGTGATTCCAGAAATACAAAAAAGTGGGATCCATAAGCGTAACGCAATGCGCGACACCGGTGAAAGGACTTGCCTGGCAGTTACGGATACAATTCAATAGAATTTATAGGTGCACTATGCTATTGAAAAGTATCTACCTTTCACAAATGTCTTCAAAAAAAAAACTGCGACGGAATCATCCTTGACCACGGTTTGCTGTGAATATCACACTATGTTTACGTCCAATAAGCGAAACTTTATTGAGCCTTTGACAGGTGTTCGAGCAAAATCTTGCTTGTGTGGAGGAGGACAGCACGGTAAATTAATCCGGCCTTCATGGTTTCATTGACCTCCTTGTGTAACTTCGATTTCTAACGCGACGGCGTTGAGGAGCTCCTGTCGCAGAAGGTCCTGTGTCTGTGTCGGCGTAGGCATCAACGGCGAAAATGATCATCTCTAGCTACCGCTGTGTTTCCTGAAGAACCCGACTATGCAAGCCCTCCGCCATGATATAAACGCGTTTGTGAACAAAATAACAAAATTTCTCTTAGTAGAATACGTCACAAAAGTCGTAAAACTACTTATTAACCCATGCGCACATGATAATGGGACTGTGAGTCGAACGTATTGGTAAACGTAATTTTTTTTTACGAGAAGGCGATGCGCACGTGGCCAAAGGACGCTAAGGCGTTTCGGTACCAAAGGCGAAGCTTACGCGTCCTGTAGCATTATTGCTCGCCTTTGTGGCGAGGACACTGCAGCAGTGGCGAAATTTTGCAAATCGCTGGGTCCTTCCTGCAGTGCAGTTTATTGTGTACTTACAGTGAGTACTCGAACACCAACAGCGAAAGGAAGGCATAGTGAAGTGTTGGACAAGTTGTTCCATGTGTCCTGCAAAGGGCCGGGTAGAGATGTCGCGAGAGAGGAAGGAGAGACAAAGACGGGATAGGCTCTCTTTCCTGTCTTCTCCTCGTTTTTTTTTTCGGTTTTTTTTTTCCACCCGCTCGGATTTTTGTTCCGTCCGCTCGGACTCGAACCCACATTGACCCGAGATTCGAAGAAAGGAGCTAGAAGCCCTACCGGTGCACCACTGCAACATTTATCATATGGGGAAAAGACGGTCCTTATATTTTCACTACAGTGCTTTACAAGTTGCATGTAAATGTCATCCGGTTAAGGTAATGTTTAGTACAATGACCCATAGTGTTTAACAAGCACAATTACTTTTAAATTAACATCTCCTCCCTTCCACTGCACTCTTGGTTCGCTCATGTTCGCCACTGTTGTGCCGCCATAGCAACGATAGAGCAAAACAGATTGTCATGCTGATGCGCACCGGCAGTCAGCGCTTCGGTAGTCTTCGCTCCTTCATCGCTGCGGAAGGTAGGGGTGTGGTGGCGTCATTACGACGCGTTCCCCGGGCAAAGTACGAGCGCGGTCGCTACAAAATTTGCTTGCGTGGCCAGGCGTGTTGAGTTGCGACGCGCACTGCTCTATGAACACAAAGATGGCTGTCGATAAGTAAATCATCGGCCTTTCGTTGCAGTGTGCTTTGTGTTCAAAAACAATCCGCCGACAACCCGTTTGGTTTCGCTTGCAAGGTGTCACCATTTGCGGACGCCCCTTGTTTATGACAGGTTGCGGAGGGCTCTGGCGCGTGAAATTCAGTGTCTGCGGAGCAATGGGAGTCCTTCGAGAACTTTCTCTTGCGTACAACTTTCGAGGATCTCTGTGCCGTGTCGAGGTGCCGCTCATGTCTACACGTAGCATGTTCACATGTCCATTGTACCCAACCCATCTCCCGCCATTCGATTCGCCATATCGGTGCTTATGCATTCCACAACTTCGCGAAGACAGGTTTCACTTCCGTGTTATACCGATTCCTAAGACAGAGCGATCAACTCATTGTTTCCCGCTACACCTGTGCGTTTACATTTCCATGAAAGAGGGAAAGACACCACACAAAACAGCGCAGTGAGTCATTATCGTCGCACACTATCGCAGCGTAAATCACTTCTGTACCACAGCTGACGCCCCTTCGAGCAGCATTCCCTTCTTCGGATAAGTTGTCAGTTAGATATTTAAGGAGACCTTCCTTTCCGATTTCTGTCGTTGTTTCGCCCATACCGGTATTTTACGCAGTCTAGAGGGCAAGCTTACGCCAGAAATCTTTAGTAACATAGCAGTATGTAGTTCATGCGTATACAGTGATGACTACAGCGATGTGGAATTTAGTATACTTGCACAGACGTCAACTCCTCGCTGCCCATTTGTTGATTCAAATGCAATAGCAGGTTAATCTAAAAAGTCTTCTTCGTATCAAAATAAAAGAGTGCCTCATTTTGGACCTCAGCGGTAGGGTGCATATGTTGGTGCATAGTTTCCCGGCCAACTGGCGAAAAAATCTCATTTATATCTAGTTAAAAGTGCCTTTCCACTGTTTGTTTTCCTATTAATAATTAAATTATAAATCTACATACTCCACCAGTCTTCATGCTTCTAACAGAGTGCTTAATATTTATCGGTTATTGTCTAGCTTTCTTGCTTCTTAATCACATAACTGAACGTTGTGCATGATTCGCATCACCTGGCACAAAAGTTCCGCAACCTATTACAGTAATTAAGGTAAAACACGTGCATATGGGCATATATATCACTCAGACGCGCTGTGTACTCGGGGGGCATTCTCATTTGCCCATTCCTGTTTTATGCACGTTACATTTTTAGGTCGGTTATTATCTTGGTGTCTGTGGAATAGGTACGCGGGGCATATTACTGCGCAAGCTGGCGCTCGATGCTTATATAGAAGCAACGTTCCAGGAACGTGGGTTTTTGCTTGTTACTTCGCATCTCTTCGCCAGGTGCAGTACGTTATGCAAGGTTGTATGCGGCTGATAATGCTCTTTAAATAAAGTCCGCTTAATGTGCGAGCTATATCGGGCTTGCCGTTCTGCCTCCAAGGGGGCAAGAATGAATGAATGGAGGTGACCTTTACTGAGACGAAAGGAAGGCTCCAGGCCACCATGAGGGGGGAAAGATATAAGGGGATTAAAAGCTGATGAGTAGCTTCGTTCCACGCCTTCGCACAAGTCAGCCCCTCTTTCCTGCACCATTGAAAACAGGCGAATTGGAACACCATATATTGCGAGAGCTTTCTTGTTTTATTATCACACTTTATTAAATTCCATAGACCTATTATGTCAGCATACAGCTGTGGAATGTGCCGTCTGCCTGTTGAGAAGGCTGCGCATCTCCAAACGAGGTCTTCTGCGCGGCACAGTGCCCGACATGCAGTGTGTGTATCGCGTAAGGGTATTCTCACGCGAAGGTCTGGTAGCTTGCTGCCATTTTTCTGGTATGTGCTGTGTGTATGCGGCCGTTGGCCGTAACTTCTTTAAAAAAGATTTCTTGATGACGAGTAAACCCGCCTTCGACATGAAGCGTACGCATTGGAGTCGCTTCCAGTAGTCTGTTTTCGCTGTCTGCTGCTTTCATTTCGGTGCGAAAATAATCCATAAGTGCTCTGCTAGGAGAGCCGTCTACCCAGATTACGAGATAGGGGTTTTCGTCAGCCGACTATGGCGAGGAACTGCAGTGTGGGGAATTGTACACGTGGTCAAACCCGCCCGCTTGAGCGGCGACCGCATGTGCGTCTGCTTTACCCCGTTTGTGCCGATGTGTCGCGCGGTACAGAAATTTGAGCATTTGTCCCGTTGTCTTTAATTTCTTAAGCTTTTTTTTCTTCTAGTGTCTTTGGCGAGTTCATGTTCAGTCGTTGGCGCCGTTAGTTCAGTTACCGGTTCCTACGAAGTAAGGATGCATGCCATGATGAATTCTTGTACAACTGATGTCTCCCAAATCAAGGGAGACATCAGTTGTACATAGTATGGACGGCCCAACATATTTCCAATAACTCTGTGTGCGTAATTGCCACCATGGGAAGCTGACATGTGTTCGAGCCTTTGTATTCTGGTGCCGATGCGCTAAACCACGCTGAGCTAGCTTTTTCATCTCTTATTGTGATGTCAGTGTAGACGTAAACGGTATCCAGGGGACTCTTCTCTTCCATTCCCTTTCAAGCAGTTTCCCGGCTTTCTTTGATAGATAGATAGATAGATAGATAGATAGATAGATAGATAGATAGATAGATAGATAGATAGATAGATAGATAGATAGATAGATAGATAGATAGATAGATAGATAGATAGATAGATAGATAGATAGATAGATTCGAAGGGGCGTTAGTTCGCAAAGCGTTGCTTCACATTTCAGAACAAAAGATCAGGAAAGTACAGCGCCCGATTTCTGTTCTCTTAAAAGAACTTTGAGAGTCTTCTTCAGTCGAAGAGATTGATTTCCGGGGTTTTACGTCCCAAAACCACGATTTGGTTATGAGAGACGCCGTAGTATAGGGCTCCGGAAATCCGACCCCCCACGGTTCCTCAACGTGCACTGACATCGCACAATACACGGGCCTCAACATTTTGCCCCCATCCAAACGCAGCCACCACGTCCAGGATTCGATCCCGCGACCCTCGGATCAGCAGCCGAGTACCATTGCCACTAGACCACCGTGGCGGGGCGTCGGTCGAAGAGAATAATCTCACAAAAGCACTAAAGAAAGCCAACGTGTTCAATATCAGCCCATTTTATCAGGCGGTAATTTCAAGGTTCAAGACGACGGAACGCCCTAAGGGCCCTTCTTCTCACGCGCACCGCATGTAGCAAGGAGAGTGCGTAAGCAAGCGAAAGAGGAACGCACGCGCAAAACGGACATCGAAGATGAGAAACGCGAACATGCATTAACATAAAATTCTGATATACATCAGGCACAGCATAACAACAACGTAGTGCCCTCACGTTTGTTTGGCTTTCCGTACTATGTATGCTCTTCAACGTCACGAAACAGCCTCGCCTCACAAAATACAAGCCGCTCGAACAATTTCCCTGTCAGGTTATGCAAATAGTACTCAGCTTGCCAGCTTCTGAAAAAAAGAATACATGCGTGCTTTTCCTTTGCCACGTTTTCGGGCAGCATATATGGGTTCATTGTGTATACACTTTTGAGAAAGTAGAGAGCGCAAATGTTTATGCGTTCAGTTTCTCCGCGATCTGTCGTTTCTGACGAGTGTGTGTGTGTGTGAGAGAGAGGGAGAGGGGGGTGGGAGGCTGTGTGGGCTGTATGTGTTCTCGCTCTGTAACTGCGTGCACTCACGCTATGCATAAACGCGTACGCGTGTCTTCCGTAGCGAGACTGACCTTTCAGTATGCGATAAGCGTGCGTCTTAGTTATGCAATTAAGCCCCTTGGGTCCGACGAAAAGCTAAGCACACGTTGGTACTTCGGAGCACGAGCCACTTCATTTCTGTAACCTAAACCTTTTTATTCCGCGTCGCCACATGAGCGAGTGTGCGCGTGCATTTCTTGAGTGCGCGTGAGCGCGGTCCAATTACAACAAAGTACCTTCTTGCCTGACTTCCATAATAGTTGCTATACGTGGGTACAGGAAAAATAATAAATGCCGCGACCTGAAAAACGAGAGCTTGTTTCCGGCATCCTGTCCTTCTTATCAAAATGCTAATAGGTGCACTCGTCTTGCAGACGAGTTTCAAATGACGGAAGAAAATGGCGCATACGAAGAGAATGGCGGCAAGGAGGGTGAGAAATGTGAATCCAATGCAGATTTCTCTTCTTTTTTTTTTTTTGTTTGAACACATGCAATCAAGAATCCTTCTTGAATACCAGTATACAAACCAAGATCGGTGTTTGTCTCTGAGTTGCCAATAGCTCCTTCAAAAAACAACGCACGCTGGCGCAAGAACTGTCGCAAAGTTCAGTATTATGTTGGAAGATATGTCCACTCTCAACACTGTGTCGTCGTCGACGGCAGACAGCCCATTAGTCAGAAAGGCCTTATTAGTTTCGATGTACTTCCTTTGCAGCTTACCAACAGTAATTACATACAGCGTGTCTGTGTTTCCAGAGTTCAGCGGCGCACACATGAATTCGTTATATGTCAAATATTCTACGGAAAAAAAAAAGCTTTGGTTGCTTGGACGTCTGAAAGGTCCATGCGATTGCAACAGACGGCACGACTTCCTGACAGAAGCTTGTCCACTGACTACAGTTTGTAACGAACCATTCACTTCTGCTTCACGGAAGCATTCACTGGTGGCTGTAAGTTTCGCCCAGTAAAAGAGTTTGACCTTTAATGGTACCTGATTCCGCGTCCTGCGTCGTCACGACCACTCGATATCATTGACTGCTTTTGTGCGCATTATTGGAGGTCACCTATCGTCTCTGCGTACGAGTACGACAGGCAAGAGGAAAGTATGAACATTAGATGCCACGCAAATACGTTCGCTGTATGCGCGGCCAACTTGTGCTGGTATCGGGTTGACCTCAGCCGTTAAGTTCACTTATTGTTGTCGAAAACATTATGTAGATTGAATCCGCGTGTTAAAATCCTGGAGCGCGCTCGCGGTCGTGCGCGTGCGTTGCTGCGTGGTTTAGACTTCGGTGTGGGCGGAAGGGAAAACGTGGGCCGTAGGCTAAGAATAACGAAAGCATAAATGAACCTCTTTGTGTTATCCATCATCATCATCATCATCATCATCATCATCAGCCTGTTTAGGTCCACTGCAGGACGAAGGCCTCTTCCAACGATTTCCAATCCACCCTATCCTGAGCGAGTTGGTTCCACTTTATGCCCGCAAACTTTTTAATTTCATCGCTCCATCTAACCTCTTGCCTACCTCTGTTGCGTTTTCCCTCTCGTGGTATCCATTCCGTCGCTCTTACTGTCCACCTATTATCCTTCCTCCTCATGACATGTCTTGCCCAGGTCCACTTCTTTCTTTTAATTGATAAGATAATATCGGCTACTCCTGTCTGTTCTCTGATCCATTCCGCTCGCTTTTTATCTCTTAGCGTTACTCCTATAATTTTTCTTTCCATTGCACGTTGCGTGCTCCTTAGTTTCATCTCTAGTTTTTTCGTTATTCTCCATGTTTCTGCACCGTACGTTAGTACTGGGAGAATGCAGTGATTGAATACCTTTCACTTTTCGCTTTCGCTTTGTGTTATTGCGCTACGCTAATTCATCCAGGAAGTTTCACCAAGTTTGGCCCGCCAACGATCACAGTGCACATCCACATTAAGCTTGAAAAGCAACAGGATCGTCCTTGAAGTAGTGCTCTCCCACATCGCGATTACATATGTACGCCGCTCCCATAACTTCTGCCTTCGCATCGTAAATGTTAGTAAAATGAAAATATATGGCAAGACAGCCATTTCTATAGAGCTTCCGCTTCCTGTCACTTACTGAGAACGGCTCTGCGGCCGGAAACTCTTAGCGGGAGAGGTAAAAGGAGAGAGCATGGCAAATGCCTGAAAGCGCGCACGTCACCTATCATTACTGCGTCGACGTCGACAAAGCGACTGCCGGCAGGGAGGCTGAAATATACTGCCTTGAACGCCAACGCGGATTTAAAGTAGACAGGCACTTTATTGCTTCCGCGTATGAGCCGCCCCCGCCGACCGCGAATGTGAGCAAAACGTTGTTGATGTACAGTTCTGTAAGAAATGAGATTTCGGGAAAGAGAAATACTTGTTCCATCTTTTCGTTTTTGATTTTATGTTATCGTGTCTTCGGAGTTTATTCCACAGAACATGAAAACGCACTTAGTTGAGAATTTCTCTGTAGCAATGCGAGCCCACGTCCTTGTTCACTGAAAAAACGAGCATGGCGCACAATGTGGAATGTTATATTCCTCAGGCTAACACGTGCGTTCGGGCTGACATATATCACGAAATATCGTGCATCGAGATGAGGCGATAAAAGCTTCCATCACCTGTAACAATACGAAGGTGCGTTTGCGCTTTCCCAGAATTGAAACTCAGTTTCTCTTACTGCGTCTCCTCACTTTAAAATGCAGAATATTGCAATAGTTCTGCCGGAATTTCATATTCGGATCGCAGTCAACGCAGAACGAAGACAACTGAGGATCTTTCTTTAGGAACTTTATCAAAAAATAAATCAGGCTAGATCGTTCCATACTTGCGACCTCTAAAGTACGAATATTTTCAAGTTTCAAGAGGTGTGAAAAGTAATTTTCGTACGTCGCAAGAAAAAGCGATAGCTCATTCACTTTTTCTAAAATCATGTCCTAAATATTCTTAATTACGGAGCAAATTCTAATGAACATATATTTTCCTAAATATCTATATATAACACAGCATCCTACGTTTATGTCCTTCGCCTGTTACCTTTATCCAGCAAATGGCATGATGATGATGATAATAATGATGACTATGGGGGTGGGGGTGGTTGTTGTGGCGATGATGATGATTATTCATGGTTCTGTTAAGGAAAGGACGCTAATTTCTGCAGCCCATGTCGGCAGCACGGCTAAGCGCCCGGGGCGGGGGTAAGGGAGAGGGACTGAAAGGGACGAACGCCATAGCGAAGAGCGCCGGAATTTTCGAACACTTTGGGTTCCTTAACGTGCACTGACAATGCTCAGTACACGGGACTCTCACCTTTCCCCCTCCAAATGGTTTGGGAACTATGAAGAGCAGGGGGATTAGGGCCTCTGTGCATGTCAAGTCGCTAGATCTTCCCCACTAATACAACGTCTAGGAAAATTATTAAGTACGGCTAAAGCGTCCGAGAGAGAAGGGGGTGGGGAGGAGGGGATAGCGCAAGTGAGGATGGATTGGAAAAGAGAGGGAGAGGAAAGCTCTCAGAAAATTTTGAACACCTGCGGCAACTGGCACTGAAAAGCACAGCGTGCGGACCTCTAGCATTTTCGACTCCATCGAAAATGCCCCTTCGCGGCTGGGATTGAACCCGTGTCTTTTGGGTCCGCACTCAAACACCATAGCCAGTAGGACACCACGGCGGACCTGATTGTGGTTCGTTTTAGGAAAGGACGCTAATTTCTGCAGCCCATGTAGGGAGCACGGCTAAGCGTCCGCGGGGGTGGGGGAAAGGGAGTGAAAGAGATAGAGAGGAAAGGCCGTAGTGGTGGGCTCCGGAAATTTAGACCACCTGGGATTCTTTAACGTGCACTGGCAACGCACAGTACACGGGCCTCTGGCATTCTCGCCTCCATCGAAAATGCGACCGCCGCGGCCGGGATCGAACACGCGTTTTTTGGGTGGCAGCCGAGTACCGTAACCACTACACCATCGCGGCGGACCCACGGCGGACCTCCAGAATCGCATGGAATCAGTGGACGCCTTCTCTTTTCTGTCTCTGACAAGACTGCCCCAGACTGTGCCACGGTCAGTCTAGAGGGACACACACCGCGCACACGTTTCCGCGCGCGGAGCGTCTCCATGTATGACCTTGCCCTCACAGTGCATATGGAACGCTTCTTGGTTTAAAAATATTGTGGGACCCTTTATCTTCGCCTTGAGACGGATCTCTAATATGCACAGGTGTTTAGGAGAAGAAGGTGCGATAAGGTTAGTTCATGCATTCGTTATGTGTCATTTCTCGTATGTGGCAACTATGCTAGATTGGAATAGGGGGGGGGGGGGGGGGGGGGAGAGAAAGCTACACTGGGTGCTTTAATCAGAAAAGCCGTTTAGGCGCCACTTGGTCTGCCTGTAAGCACGTCAAAACGATTTGTTTCTCCGACTCGGTATGCATAATACTCTAGGTGAAATTGCCGAGGCTCAGAGTACAGCACAGAGAGAGCGGTTGCTAGGTAACCAGCGGGTAGGTATATCTTGAGTCAGTAGGAGAATCGGTGGCTGAGTCACCTAATGGGACAAAGCTACACGATTTGAATGTGAACCTTAGGGCCAATATTATGGTACATCCTGTTTCCACGGAATGTGCACCCTGTGCACAATGTAGGGAGGCGGATGACGAGAGCTAGGGCTTTGTTCCGAGAGGCAGAGGATCAGGAGGAGGAGTCTGCGTTTGTTAACACGGCATGAATTAATGGGAAAGGTGCCTGTTCAGTAGTGGTGGTAGATGGCAAAGGGAGTGTACGAAATGCCGCTTCTTTTTACACAAAGGTTCCGGGGGTCGCTGAGCAGGTGGCTATTGCTCTAGCGCAAATTGATTCGGCAAGGGTTTCTGTGTTTAGTGACTCACGATTTGCGATTAAAGCTTTCTTGAGGGGACCTGTTGCGAAACAGGCTTACAGGCTGTAGGGCAATGATATCACTTCGCATACAGTTACTTGGTTCCCGGCGCACATGGGGTCAGTGGAGAAAGCCCCGCGTAACCTCAACGAGGTGGCGCACAGAGAGGCACGAGGATCAGTGTGCCGTGCGCTCCCTGAGAGAGCTGGATCTCTGGTTCCCGAGTTCAGGGGCCAGCTGTTAACCTACGATGAGATCACCAAGCACCATTACTTACCACGTAGGGCATTCCCCTTACCAAATTATAAATTAAACGTGCCACAGGCGGTTACATTAGGACTTCTGCAGGCACGGACATACCCTAACTCGGTCATGATGAATAAAGTGATTCTGGACTGCGAGGTTTCACTCTATTGTAGCAAGTGTGGGGGTTTCGTCGATTTGTACCACATGCTCTGGCGCTGCTCGGCGTTGGCCGGTAATGGTTCTCAAGGTGAACAGTGGTGGCAGCGGCTGCTGCACAGTGAAGTGCTGGCGGACCAACTCAGGGCTGCCCAGAAGGCCCGTGTGGTGGCAGATGTGCTCGGCCTCTCTGTCCCGAAGTGGGAGCGGTCCGCATCAGCCACCAGACTGATCTCTTACGACCCAATAAACTTTTTCATACCATACCATAAGCTTCGCCTTGAGAGTTCAACGCAATAGCTATACGTGGCCCCATTTTCATCGCGCTCTCACGCTTGGCATGCTCTTCAGTCGCCTAGCCACGTAATTGTCATGACACCACACTTGTTATTGCGTGTCTTTACTCGTGGAGTTCAGGTTGTGAATTACTACAATGTAATGGACAAAGTACAAATGGCGATGAGCCATCACCATTCGCCGATAAAGTTCGGCTGGCGCTTGCAGACAGCACAGAATCCATCACAAACGTGTCAACGTGGCGCGAATGAACGTCTGCACGCTCGCGAGCACAGGCGCAAGCGCAGATGACCTCGCCCTAAAGCCATAGTGCGAGCGTCCTCCTGCGTGCTCCACGCATGCGGGGCGGCGAAACACGGCGCCGTTAGTGTCCCTGTATATGCTCCCAACTAGGCACCGTGGGCCCTTTGCGCCATCTCACGGGGGACAGTCAAGTCCCTGCCGTAGCGTTTCGGAAGAGGTTCGTTTTGTTCCACATGGTTCCATCGTACTACGGAGGACGGCCGATGCTTTCTGTGAGGAATGATTTGCATCTTGCACCTGCGTACACAACTGCACAAGCTTTGCATGGCCGCGTATTATCCAAATGCCAGTAATATTAATTTGGTTCCTGGGAGAGTTTCGCTAACCCAAGTGTTACTTTCTGGCTATGCCTTAGCCCTTTTCTTCGTGTCACAAATCTGTTAGTCTGTACTTTGTCCTCTACCTGCAGTTTCCTTTAAGGTTCATTTTCCGTATCATTTTATTTGTGGGGTTTAACGTCCCAAAACCAGGTCTGATTATGAGAGACGCCGTAGTAGAGGGCCCCGGAAATTTTGACCACCTGGGGTTCTTTAACGTGCACTGACATCGCACAGCACACGGGCCTCAACATTTCGCCTCCATCGAAATGCAGCCGCCGCGGCCGGGATTCGATCCCGCGACCCTAGGATCAGCAGCCGAGTACCATTGACACTAGACCACCGTGGCGGGGCTGGGCCATTTTCCGTATCAATTTATTATTAATATGGATACACTTTTGTAGCCATCGCATCGGCAACAAATTGCTTGAGGAATGCATGCACTGAGTAGCATCGGCAGTTAAGGCATAAGAAGGTCCCGTAGTCCGAAGAACAACGAAAGGTGCAACCTAACCAAAATAAATTCTTTTCATAATAGCCTCTCCGAGACTGCAGTTCTGTAATGACAATCAATGCACCGGTATAAGCCTAAAATAGTGCAAGAAAACGAGGCGCGAGGAAAAGGTCAATCCGTGTTCTGCGGTTCTTTTTCTTTCTCTCTTTTGTTTCTTTCCGTTTTCCTTCCCTTTCCTTTTTTTGTTTTTTTTTTTTGCTACCACGCGGTACCATGATGGGCGTAATTAACAGCGACAAATCCACAAAAGGGTCCTCCGTCAACACCGTCGCGTCTATATGAAGACAAAAGCACGCCAAAGCCGGAGGTCGGGCGCGTGCCCAGCGAGGAACAATGGTGTTTTCGCCTGGTGCCATCGAAAGGCCACACTGCAGGAATAACCTGAATAATGAGCGCGACTCATGTAATCACGCAGCCAGGTCGTGAAACGAGGGTCAGTGCCTCTGGCGACACCAGCCGGGCAGCGGTCACGCCGGGCTGCCGAAGGTCGCAGCCCACCAGGAGGCCATTGTCGCACGTGGAGGCCACAGGCAGCGGCCCTTTGTACGTTTTCCTGGCACGTCTCAGCGCCATTGCGGAAACACGCAAAATCCCTGTCTTTCCTCCCTCCTTTCTCCTCCTCCTCCACGCAAAATCCTCCGTTAATATCCCCTTCAGGCGCGAATTATGATGCACTGTCTGCAAATGTCTCAAATTCGCACAACGTAATTCTAAGGCACTCAATATTACATTCCAAGAAAGAAAATAAAGTATTATGCTGTTTTTTGCGAGTTTTGCTAATTAATCCTAATTAGAGAATAATTGATTATTTAATTACTCAGCAGTCAGTCATGTTCCATTTTTATATAAGAATAAGGAAATTGATGGCTTAAAGTGCATGCGCAATTTGTTTTTGGTTGCGTTTATTTCATGCGGAGAAAAATAATACTTATGACGTTGGTCCTGGAATGCGGCACGTCGAACAACCCGTCGAACATGGTAGTGCCTTCACCAAAGTGATCGGTTATGGTCATACTTAGCATACTGAGGTTAAGTCAAGACACGCTGACTATGCAGAAGGTTCAACTGATGCTATGCGCAATGTATCTTGCCCTTCCTTTCCGACTAGTCCAAAAAACTGGCAAAAAACAAGTTGCGTCCACATATGTGGACGTTGCGCCTGAAGGGGATATGGCCATAGTGTGCAGGGACATATATACTGGTATACAGAGTTTCGCAAGCGTCAGGATGGCCTGGAAGAGAGTGTTCTACCGCTGCGCAGAACCCTATCATTCGTACCATTGTAGAGGTTATCTGCGTGCCTATAAAAATACTGTGAACAGATCGTTAAAAACGATATGTTCAAGTTGCCGTCCACTTGTCGAAACGTTGGCTCCAGCGACATTCCCTGTACTGCATCGTTTTTACCGATCCCGTTCATCAATTCAACCCTCCCTCTTTCCGTGCGCTTTCCTTCTAATTCAGATAGAAATAATATAGTCATGCGTGGGTAGTATTAACTTGTACGTTGCTGACATAAGGTTGCTAGAACTACTGATCAAATTTAACGAGCACTTCGCTCGCTGTAGGCATCTTCAGCCTGCTTACGTGTCTCTCGAAGGAACAAAAGGTGTCAAAGACATACTACGAAGAGTGGCCTGTAATTGTGCTAAAAGGGAATCCCGACGGTTTTTTCCACCATGTTCTCATATACTGATGTCGAACGGTACTCGTGGTCCGGTAGCCGACAGGGTGGTTCAGTTTGCTCAGAAACTCGGCAATACTTTGAAATAACGAAATGAACTATACACAGTGTACGCGAGGACAGCACAGCCTCTCCGATGACAGAAATGTGGAGGTGGTGCCAGAAAAAAGAAAGGGGGAGGGGTGGGGGTGAGGCGAACAAATTTGACAAATGCACCCTGTAGTGCTAGCGTTCCTGACCGCGACAGCGACGATTAGAGCACCGAAGGGCCACCGCTTCGCTTTTTACCGTCTGCCTCCTCGGGTAGGCAGGTGGTGCAGGTAATGACGTCAAAATCACAAAGTGGTCCGCACTTCGAGGCATAAGAATTCGCTAGAAAATTTAAAACTCAGTTTCAGGAAGACTTAACTATTTACTGTTTTGTGTGACCCAGGAGAACATGTAGTGACAGTTTCATAGACACCCGTGGACACAGAAAAATCTCCGGAGTTGCTCTTTAACTGAGCCAATGAAGCTTCATATGACATCCACAAGCGCTAAGGGCTGCTCCAGCTCGTAGCAAGCGCTTGTATTCTTTATATAGCTATGCATAGGTAAGAACGGCCATTCTGTTGAATCACTAGACAAATTCGCTACACTGCTTATGTTTAAAATTGTCTAAAATTTTAAATCATTTTGCGGTTTTAAAAGTCACTCTTACGTCCCAAGAATATTACGCGACAAAAACGTCTGTACACTTCCTCTCTGTGAAGAATGATAACAAGCGAAGGTGTGGTGGCGGTGGGATCGGCTCACTATACTGTGAAATTCTCTGTTGACGCGACTCGATATACTGGCGCAGTTTTCGTGAAAGCCTTGCTGCACCTTTTAATCACTTTGCCTTCCATTCCATTCGCTTAATTTACATTTCATTACATCAATTCACCTTTATTTCACTTGCGAGCCTTAGATTTCCTTTAATTTGATTGGTTCGCCTAATTATCAACTTATTTTCCGTATGGGCCAAATCTCCGCGTCCGCACTGCTTCTGTGATCCGGCTGCTAGTCTAGAATTGTTCGTCAGGCCACCTTGTTTTGTTCACGGACCCTCAAGGACCTAGCCATACGGAACTTCGCTTTGAAAGTATGACCATTTCTTATTGGCTATTGATCGTTTAGCCTGCATCGATGCGAAGCGACTTCGCTGGCCTGCTAATAGCACTGCACCACAAGTTTCCAATCCTGATTAAGGCACTGAGTCGCGTCAATGAAAAGCAGGTGAAAATTACTATTTCATGTTTGTTTGGTGTTGGTTCACTGCGGCGTCGGACTTATTATGTTAATAATTATCCAACTGCTGTCGAAAGTGACGCAAGCATTGACACGTGAGTTATCCGAATGAGCCCAAAACGTGAAGCTTCACTGTCGTTTACCTTCTTCTCTCCACCTTCAATATTGGCCACTGAGATACTCCTTGGATCCTTCCAGAGGGTAGCAGTACACCTACGGTCAATCGCGCTGGTAGGACCCCGATGGGTTAGCGTTTTTCTTCTTGATTGGAAAGGCTGCAGATAGAAAGTCCACACTAACTTCTCTGTGCCTTTACGATTCCTTTGTGATACGTTTACAAAGCGTCCGGTTGGAACAGCGCTGCATATATCGTAGCATGCTGGCGCCGCGTATCGGTTTGCTTGGCGTAGCGTATGTGTACCTGTACCTGTATAGTTCAGAAAGCTGTGCCGCCCACGCTTTCAGCAGATGCTATAGGTTTCACCGGCCTTTGTAAATAAGCCATTGAGAACGCGATGGAAATGTATAGCCTTTATTTTATTTTTATTTTTGCCCTGCAAAAGAAAGATGCCCACTTCTCGATGAATAGCAACTGCATGTTACAATCCTAAGCATGTCTACTTATAAACACCAATGGTACTCTGTAAGAAGGCTTTACTGTGTTAATTCCAGTGACGGCATGTTGCCAACATTGTAATGGATAAAGCACTTCATTCACACATAATTCTAAAGAATCTAAACGCACCATCGTGTCAACTCAAACAACAGCCTAGTAAGTGATAAGCAACTACCGTATGCTTAAGATTTTAGCGCTGATCTATGTGTAGGAACGCCTGTTCAGAACAAAAGCAGGTCGAAGGCCAGACACAAGAGAACAGAAGAACACGCATGCTAATTGATGACTGGACGCTGTTTATTGCGGCAAGAAAATGGACAGTATGAAATGGCGAAGATAGAGTATACAAATTCTCTTTCTTTATCGTAATTACTACCGCCACTACCACCACTACCACCACCAATAACTCGCTGAAAGCATAATGAAAAGAAGTGATGCCACGTGACAAATGTCACGTATCAAAACAGTATGAAATGGCTCAATAAGTGCGCCGCGTCCTTTTAAAGTAGCAATGTCGATAGTGTGTCGAAGCGTGTGTTTGCCTTCGTTTCTTTTCACGAATCCGACTTATCCCCGCCACGGTGGTCTAGTGGCTATGGTACTCGGCGATCCGAGGGTCGATCCGAGGGCTATGGTGATCCGAGGGTCGCGGGATCGAATCCCGGCCGCGGCGGCTGCATTTCGATGGAGGCGAAATGTTGAGGCCCGTGTACTGTGCGATGTCAGTGCACGTTAAAGAACCCCAGATGGTCGAAATTTCTGGAGCCCTCCATTACGGCGCCTCTCATAATCAGATCGTGGTTTTGGGACGTTAAACCCCAGTAATCAATCAATCAACGAATCCGACTTTCTCAACGCAAGGGAACGAATCATTCAGCTTAAATGCGCCACTTGTCATTTATGATAAACATTTGATACTACTGTACG
This sequence comes from Hyalomma asiaticum, assembly GCA_013339685.2. Lineage (NCBI taxonomy): Eukaryota > Metazoa > Arthropoda > Arachnida > Ixodida > Ixodidae > Hyalomma > Hyalomma asiaticum. Next base: position 72,621,351 of record CM023484.1, read on the forward strand.
CACATTCAATCCTGTAAAAGAGAGAGAGAGAGCTTCAGCAAAATGTTATGTTGCTAGTGCGGTTAAATATTTAGCAAATTCTTCAAAGAATCACGTAACTACAGCGCCCCCAGGTCTTAATGCGGCTATATAGGACGGACACGTACACGTCTGTTCTAGTACAGGTCCGTATAATAGGGCAGACCTGTACACACGAAGGCATCAAGCAAGTATAGGTACATCTCAGGAATTCACAAACTGCGAAGGCATAGAGGGACATGAATGGTAGCTTGAAAGCCGAATCAAAAGAATTACAGCATATCCACGGAGTGAATGATGATGAGTGGGCGAAGCTCGGGATGTTTATCGTAGATCGTGCCGAGTTCCGGATTAATTTAGTTAACGCGCATGCTACGAATCCTCACGGTTCAACTATGCACAATGCACAAGTGAAATCTCCCACCGGCACTTCATTGCAAGTGAAGATCCAGTGCCTATATATATATATATATATATATATATATATATATATATATATATATATATATATATATATATATATATATGGGTTGCCGGTGAACGCTTCTCCAACGCGAGCAGTCGGTATTTCTCAATCAAGAAACTCGCTAGGAGACGCTGCCTGCGCCAACGTTGTCTCTCGCGTTTGCCGGGGCAGTGTCGAGTTTGCCGGGGAGCGCGTGGCTCCCGGCGCTCGCGGCGAGGGCGCGAGCCGTCTCGTTTTGCGTTTAGAAAACATCTGGCGTCTTTCGTTGGTTTATTTCATCAATCAACGGCGTTTTGAACAAAATTTTTATTGTTTAATCATGCACAGGAGAAATCTCACCAGGCACTACCTTGGAGGTAAACAATGGCTGCTAATGGGAATGAGAGACAGAAGAAGTCGGCTTTTAGCTAACACTTACACTTCTACTTCTACCAACGTTTCCTACTGGAACATGCCAATGGCTGCTAATGGGTAATGAGAGAAAGAAGAATTGGGCTTTTAGTTAACGCGCACGCTGCGAATTTTTTATTGTTCAACAACGCACAGGATAAATCTCCCACCGGCACCACCTTGGAGGTCAAGATCTGGTACTAGCGTTAAGACTGGTTACACACTACTACGACGGGGGACGAACGGGTGCCGCTATAAGGAGCTTCGCCCCTAAAACAAATTGAAAAAGACATAGATGGGAGAAAGATGATCAGGTCAGTTCTCATCAGACTGCAACGTTTGGGGTTTGCTTTTGTTCCTTTCTTCTGCGGTGCTTCAGTTTTTCTACAGTAAACGTTCTTCAAATAAATAGCTTCCGGGGCTCTCGGAACGAAAGCAACGAAAAACGGCTAGGAGTACGGGGCGCCGCATACTTCATTCACGTACCAAACGATGGCAAATTGAAGCGGTGGGCTTTCCGTTCTAAGACGTGCTTGCCGCATTTCCATCCATACACCTTCTTTCACTGCATATTCGCCCAAAACCGTCGGCGCGTCCGCTTTGTTTTCTGACATCGTTTTCTTTGCTCGGGCGAGGGTTCGTGGAAGATCGTTATTAAAAGAACAGAGAAAGATGTTGTCGCGGTGCTGGTAACCATACATTCATGTGAGTCAGGAAAAGGACGCAGGTATACGTAAAAGACGTCAAGGCACGGAAAACATTTGGCGAAATACGTATGCGTTAGAGGAGCGGGAATCCTACTTTGCAGACTTCCCCACCAGTGGCCACTGAAGTTTACCATTTCGCGTAGTTTTGATCCCCATTTAGCTGCACACCGTATGTTTACTTCTTCGACTCAAGGCGGCGTGAATGGCGAATTGTGGGGATAAAAGCACCTAAACATTCAATATTACATATTGTGCACGAGGTATACTTTCGCCAGCCATACGATCACTGTGGGCCCAGAAGACACTGGCAGGGAGCGGATAACTCAACCGCTGGACACTTGCGTGAACAAGGTGGTGTGAGTCAGCTGGTGCATATCTCCCGTCGTCGAGAAGGAATGGAAGTGATGGAACGCACGCACGCACGCACACACACACGCACACACACACACACACACACACACACACACACACACACACACACACACACACACACACACACACACACACACACACGTGCGTGCCTAAAGTGGCATGGTCCAATGAGCGTTGGCGTTTCCCCTACCACGCGCTAGCCTTGGTGTAGCCACGGTACAAGCTTACGGTCATCATTCCGTCATACCGTTTCTTCGACTGTTCCTAACTGCCAGCAACAACCTACCCCAGGTAGCAGAGTTATGCAATACGAATACAGAGGAATGGAAGAGCAGCCGAGGTAGGGAGAAACTTAATCAGGTGGTGAAATTGAAATATTGACGGGTGCTGGTTGCAGTCAGCTGGCGCGAACCAGGGCGTACCGGAACCACTGATGGTCGCCTCCGTCCTGTAATGCAGAGTAAAATACACTGATCATGATAAATCTTGAAACACCTGGTACACATGTATGTATCTGTATCTTCTGTATAGACCAGATTTTTTTTTTCCCTCAAAAGTCCATTTATGGCAAGCATACATAATCTCGGCCCAGTCTTACCCTGTCAGCGCTGCCATTGCGGGGGCTGTGGCTTTGATTACGTCACAGCTGATGGCGAGCGAACACTGCCAGCGAGCATGCAATAAGAACGATCCAGACGTCATCTGCTCATGCGCTCCAACTTACCCGCAGCCTCTGGCAAAAGATGACTGCTTTGATGAGAATTCCGGTCTATAGCCTCATAGAAATGCTGCAATATTTCGGGACCATGATTTCAAGGACCCGAAACAGTAACTCATCCATATGCGTTGTTTTTGCGTTAATGCAGTCTTATATCTTCCCATTTCAGTGCCCGAATCATGGCCATCAGACGCCACGTGTAACCAGTGCTACTAAGGCAGGACGAGCGCCTGCGTGATAAAAGCGTTCTGCTTCCACAACACACCTTCAACATTAAGCAACAGAATGCAGGTACACGAAAACGCTCTTTGACTACACGTAGCGACACGTGAAGCGGCTTACCATAGGTTGCGAAAAGGAAGCGTATGCGACGTTCTTTTCGCGTCTTCTCGTTGAATCACATTGTTATTTGGGCACAGCTGTTAGGTTAATATTCTTGTACTTTTATTCTTTCTTGCGTCGGTGTCCTTCTGTATGATATTATATTAATGCAGGTGACGAGAAAATCTGGGATTCATCTTGCGCATCTAGCCATTCACGCCGCAAATCACATTCAGTGCTCCGGAACTAACCATAATCGGGCAATCCAAGCTTACAGCTCTCACACCTAAATGTTCAAAACTGCTTCCCCACCGTAATTCTAATGCGCAATACATTGCCAACGTGTGCTGCAATGGATTTCCAGCGATTCAAGCTTCTCTCTTCGCCTGAGTTCCTATTGCAAAGCGTGCTGTGGAACATTACGATTTTTCTAAATTCGAACTAACCTTGCTTGAGTATCTCCACGAGTGTACCACTTCATTTTGATGCATTTCGTGTTAGTGAATGTTGTATTTTTCTTTATTTTTACATTACCCTCCTTGTAAGGACAGTCGTAGGAGGGTTGACAGTACTGATAAATAAATAAATAAATCAATCAATAAATAAATAAATAAATAAATAAATAAATAACTTCAGCGCCCTAACTTGGGCTTTCAACACTCAGTTTCTGTGACCAAGTTCTGGTAATAATTGCAAGGAAAGAGAAGGGTCAATCCATTACAAATGAATGTGAGTGACGAAGTTTTGGGCGGCTTCTGAACGGTTTCGTAAGACATATTAGCTTGTTAAGGTCCTGTGCTGCGTGCAAACACAGTAAAATGTTTTCTCGCGACGTGCAAAGTAAGACGTCTAATTGTCTGCCACGGCGGCTGCATTTCAGTGAGGCGAAATGCACATAAAAAGAAAAAAATAATAAGACTCTCAGGGCTACTTACCGATTAGCAAGACGAATTTGGTGGCGAATATCACTTTGCGCACAGAGTATGAAACATGTGTTGTGGACACTTTCCTGGTCAGTTTTTTTTTTTTATTATTGCTGAAACGTTCAATGTATTGTATTCCACCAACATATGATGGTACTTTATCTATCTTGTCCTGGCAGCTGTTGCCTATTGCAGTTTTTTATTCTTCATGTGTATTTTGTGCGTTTATTAGCTATCTCGATCCTATCACTTATCTTATGTTTTTATCTGTGTCTACGTTCCTCTAACTACCTTTGTATACCTTGATCTGTCGTTATCAACCATTGTCCATAACACTGTCGAATGTCTGATATTCCATACAACGTTCATTCTTTCTCTGCCTTTATCACTCTGTGTAATTATATTTCTCCTTTTTCATCGTGCTTTGCCTACATACCCGCCGTTATAGTTATTATCTATTGGTATCTATGTTTATCCGTCTCTATCTCTATTTGCGCCTCCTTATGCTGTACATTTTCCTGTCAACAAGTTTGCAGTTGCCTCCATCGACCTACGTTCCACTTACAGCGAGTTTTCATCTTGTGTGCCGAGCACTTTAAGGGCCTGAGCTGTCGTCGTCTGATGTGTCATGATCTGTTGCGTCACGCATCGAAAAACACAAGCTTACATGCACAGAGGAATTATGCATTCGATCAATAATGGTTAATGATGGACTCTATGAAACCTGATTAGGAATGCTTGAAGTAAACAAGTTCAGTTTAATAATATAAAATATACACTATAACAGTGAATCATTGCATAATGAGATTAAACTTGAAAGCGCCGACGATAAACAGAAGACAAACGCAAGGCAAACATAGGTATATCGGTGCTCCCCAGTTCGTACAGCTTTCACTGGAGTCGAACAGGCATAGATTTTATTTGGTACAACAATGGTACCACATGCTTGCTCGACGTTTCCGGACTGATGGTCGCATTCCACGTCTTATGTGGCCCCTAATTCTTTCGCCCTAATTAAAATGTTGGCACACGGACTTGTGTTTTTTTTTTCTATGGGGAGCGCTGTTATCACCTTTTCGTGGCGCGCAGCGCAGGCCGGGTTTATCTTGCATGCCGCTTCGAGACTGGTATCGACCGTTCTGCAAAATTTGCATGCCCGACGTGTACATTTCAGTGCCTTCCAGAATCGCAGTGATAGTACGAGAACGCGCTGTGACGAATGTATAAAAGCCGACGCATTTCTACCGCTCGTCAGTTTTCACCGTCGACCGACGACTGCTCACGCCGCTATCATCTTACAGTGTGATTTGCTTTGCTTTGCTGGGCACAGGTGTGCCCAATAAACAGTTCAATGCCTTTAGTTGTGCTGCGCCCTTCATTGCCACGACCACCGTGTCAATATCCGCTTATTTAGACTTCTGTAAACATTAAAGAGAGCCACCTTATCAAACGAAGCCCGGTCAATCCTGTTGTTACGTGAAGCTTGAGGATACTGACCGTCTACGTATAGTATAACGTACGGTTTAGAAGGATTTAACGCTGGGCGAGTTGGCAATCCATGACAGAGACGAACTGCGCGAAATAAACAGGGACAAGGAAGGCACACGCACAAGCGTGTATCGCAGGGCATCATTGAAGGCCCACCCTTCCATCAAATTTATGCTGACATTGTAAAGTTTGCAGATGTCACCCGTTGTTGCGCCAAACGAAAGTGCTGTCCCGGCGTAAAGATAGGAAAGCGCGAAAGGTAGTTGAGGCGTTTTTTATTCACAAGTATCGGCAATATGTGCGTCGCTAGGCCATCGGTTACGTTGCACCAACTGGAGATTGATTATTTAACCGCCAATCTCTAATCGTCCACGTGGTATTTTATCCTGTTCTTTATATATGTGTTTTTTCTTCAATAAATCTTCAGTTGCCCGTCCGCGCTTGTGCGTGTGTCTTTCGCGAAGTTCGTCTCTGTAATGTACGGTTTGTTGTTTTGCAATTTTGTTTAGAATTGAAGCCGGGTTTAAGGTGATCGGCGTCATCTTGGTCTTGTAAGCCGGCTTTCACATATTGTGTGTCGCGGTGAACGCTACGCATAAAGAAACAGCTCCACTAACGTCGAAACCTGGAAAGGTGCGAAGTATGCGGTGATGCGCAGGTGTTTCCCCCCAGGAACACGTCAGTCGCTGCTAGTGGGCTTGCTTTACCGTGGCCACGGCGACGACGTTAGACGCCGACAGGCCGGACGCATCAGCAGAAACTCATTAGAATCGCTTCTGACAAGACAACCCTACGCATACACTGTCTGACCGCACTGCCTCCAGGATGGGCGGTGACGACAGCAGAGATACGCCGACAAGCCCAGGCCTTATGGAACTCCGCATCTAAAAACTTTGTGACGATTCATAACGGAAACTGAGGCCTTCTAAATCGAGCCCTTTCAATGTAACCGCTCGTGAATGGGGCGTGTTATTAATATTCATTCGTAGAAAAAAATTAAGTCCCTCGTCATGAGAACGGGTGTTCTCTTATCAGTGCACTGCTGGTGACTTTTCACTGATACTTGCCTCAGTCTCGTCTCTCTGTCACTGAACTTTGTTTGTTTGTTTGTTTGTTTGTTTGTTTGTTTGTTTGTTTGTTTGTTTGTTTGTTTTGCCAACTTGTGCACACGTTATGGGCGCTAAGTCGGAATCCGCTAAAAACGTTCGAGTTCGCCAGATGAGCTGGAGTTACCTGCGTACAAGTATAATCAAATAAGCTCTGAGATTGCCTGCGATTGCTTTCCTTTCCCTGTCTTATCACTTTGCTGTAGAGTCATGTATATACAAAGAAGCAAGCAGGTAGCATCATGCGACAAATGTACGTTACATCACCCCTCTACTGTGCGAGTACATGCGAGGAAGTCAGCATTAATAGAGAAACTTTATGAACGGTAGCTTCGAGGCGACAGCAACTTCTCTTACCTTAACCTCACTCCTGCATCACCAAATACGCCTATATAAGCGCTAGCTGCGAAGATGATGTGACACATAGATGCAACCTAAGGACAAGTCAGATTAGGCTACACGTCTACGTGCATTCACGAGCCCTTAATGATCGCCAGCGGCGGAAGATTGAATAAATATGCTTATCGGTAAGAGCAGTAAACGATGGCTGAAGGGTCCTACTTAGGCATACATAAACAAAACACGCAAAATCTCTCGACTTCAAGAAAGAGCCGCCACGTCGTTGCGAGATGCGCTTAGTCGAGAGGAATCGCGATACGCGCTAACGCATAGGCTTCCGACATTCATAAACACCATCGTCGCTATCTATGATGCTTTCCAAAGCAAGGAGTGCCTCCACGGCAACGTCAAGAGAGGGCGCCCGAAGGCAGTTTTCTTAGTCGAGCATCGACTCAGGCTCAAGGATATGTTGCTACTTGTTTCGTCACAGTATCTTGCTGGCTACTCAGCTTCACTTCCCGAGGCGTCCTGAGGTGTAATAGTGCACGAAGGGCATTTACATGTGCAAGTACTGATGTTGTTGATAGCAAAAGATAACGCATCGAGACCGACCGCCCAAGGAGGAGTGAGTGTACGTGTGGTAAAGCATAAGCGGAGAATCTGGGTCAGAAGGAAGGGCGCTTGGTTCGTTTTGATTATATGAATACGGTTTTAGCCTATTTTGTTCAAACGTACTAAGGTTAACGAAGATGCATTACAGAGTCGTTTCTCTCATCCGCCATACTTAGAGGAGCATTTGTTTTATTTCATTTTATTTATTTATTTTCAAGCCAACATAAACGAACGATAGGCAGCTACTAGCGCAGACATCGGATAGACACGATCTCTGCGCTAGTAGCGTCAAGTGCCGAGATTACCACGGCCAGTAGTTGGCAAGGAAACTAACAAGAAAAGTTGAAGGAAGTGACAGTTAGGTTTGTGAATTTTTAATGAATATGTGTCTGGACATTGCAAAAACCAACATCATTGTTTCACGTAATATACCGTTTTCCCCTAAATTGCATCACCATTGTTCAAAGCAAGCTTAAGCTTGCTTTGAATACTTTGAACACTTTGAACACTTTGAACATTTCTCGAAAAAATATCTTTTTTTTTCCGTTCAGGCTCCCTTAAGCAAGAACTACAATTATCTTAACCCAACATGGCACCATGTATGCTTCCTTTGTGAAATAAATCCTGTCTACGCCTCATCAGCAATTACGCTGAGGCCACAAACTTGGCTGAACAACGCCTATCAATATCGAGCGTCAGTGAACATAGTTTTTAGTGAGAGATGCATTGTCTTCTCGAACATGTCTTCTCTCTATGAGTACGCGCTCGTTTCGTGTCTAAGGTAACGAACTCAGAGGAAGAAAACGCTTATTTTTTAGTTTAGGCTGGAATTCGTAACTGAAAAGTAGAAGGTTATGGTATTTGTAGAATAGTATAATTCTATGAAGCCTTGTGTAAGTGTATTTCGAAGTGTATTGTGAACGTTTTCAATTTAAGGGCTATCATATTAAATTATTAATGTTGCCGGTCCTCTTTAGCCACAAGAAGTATAAATAGGTGAATAAAGTAACAGACAAAGGATGGGTTATATGGTCGTTTGCTATGCATAACTACGCTTGTACGGAATGGTTCGGTATTTCGTTAATATACAGTCGTTCAGGGAACGCATAAAGTGGAACCAACTCTCTTAGGATAGGGAAAATCGGAAATCGTTAGGAGAGGCCTTCACACTGCAGTGCACTTAAAATAGGCTGCTGCTTATGATGATTTGGTCGTCTGCTATGCATGAAGGCGGTTGCACGGAATGGTACTGTGTTTCGTTAATACAGTCGTTCGGGGCCCACCTACAGGAATCCAGAAACGTTCTCGTGTAAGAGATGAACGCGGAAGTATCAATGAACATAGCATAAGGTTATTTGTAGTCTTCAGTAATGAGGCACTCCAGGGTGCCGAGACTCCTACCGTAAAAATAAACCTTTGAAATTGCCTTCAGAGTTTACCCCCGGTAAAGTTATTGGAGTTAAGGTACGAGATTGCGTGGACGAACGCTGAATGCGGAGTATAAAGAAGATGCAAGCCAATTTGTGAACTGCGAAAATATCTGAGACTTGCGAGATTTGAGGGCTGTTTGGTAAATGGCGCTGTCAGACGCCGCTGGACGTCTTGCCGAGCACTCGCGGGCAGCTGTCACTCCATTTATTCCTCAATATTTATTCCTTTCGGAGCCGCCAGGTGTTGCCAGCTATCGCCGAGCCAACGAAAGCAAAAAAATCAACCATGACAGGTATCTGCTATGTACGCCCACCATTTTTAACTTGTGCAGGCTTGTTTCCTACCTCAACCATTCCCTTCAAAACTAGGTTTCTCGTTCTTGTATTAAAAAACAGTAACTCGAAGCTAAAGTAATTCAATATTTTTGCTTCGGTCATACAGCAAGTCAGAGAGTACGACCTCTATTTTCGTTTCCGGGTATCTCCAGGTCCCTTTTGACTACTGAATCTATAGACTGTGCTTTTTCATCTGAGTACGCAGAGTATCCTCGAAAAGCTTCAAGTATCTGGACTTCTTTATTCAGGAAAACCGTATCATGATAGTCCTCTAACTTCGAATGAAAATAATTCCCGAAAAATCTTTTAGCTTAATATCGCGGACGTCGTTTCTCGTTTCCTATTCAAATTGTCTCACTGATATTCGCGTACTTTGGGCCGAATCTGAAAGCCTCCTGTCATCAGGGCCTGTTCGTAACATTACGTAGGGAGTCACTTGTGTTCCCATACTGCAGGAGATGCATTTAAGGGTATCAAGTGCTTGCCTAAAGCCTTCTTCATCCATCTCGATGAAAGGAATCATATAGTTAGGTAACGGAGGTATTCCATGCATCTAGGTCTGCGGACATTTTGCCATATAAAACTCACACGGTGGTACTCATTACGGGATGATGTCAGAGACACTTTTGTACTTGAACCGAGTGTGATGGGCCTGGGATCATGCATCTCGAGTTTCCGGCTTTTCTGGATTCTTTAAAGTGGTACTGAACGCCATTAGACTGATCGACAGTGTTCGACAATGAACAGTGGTCATCAATACCGCCGGTTGCTCCACGGCTCCATTGCAGAGTAGGCAACCGGGCCCAACCCAGGTTAATATCCCTGCCATTCCTATGTCGTCCTCTTTCTTTCTTCCTTCGTTCTTACACAAGCCCCGCCACGGTGGTCTAGTGGTTATGGCACTTGGCTGCTGATCCGAAGGTCGCGGGATCGAATCCCGGCCGCGGCGGCTACATTTCGATGGATGCGAAATGTTGAGGCCCGTGTGCTGGGCGATGTCAGTGCACGTTAAAGAACCTCAGGTGGTCGAAATTTCCAGAGCCCTCCATTACGGCGTCTCTCATTATCAGAGCTGGTTTTGGGACGTTAAACCCCACAAATCAATCAATCGCTCTTGAACAAATGACCTTATTCACTAAACGGCAGTTCTCGTCAATCATTCATTGTGGTAAATGATGGGCCAATCATAGGTATAAACGCAAGCACGTTAACTCCACTTGCTATGAAACGTTCGCGCATGTAATTACACGCTACGGAAGGCAACATGGCGCCACCCATCAACAGAATGTTGTGTTGGCTGTTTTAGATAGAGCAAGAGGTTTTCCGGCATTTCTCGGTTTTTCGTTATGAAATGATGAACGCGTCTGCTACACGCATTTGTCTTGATGCTTCGACATAGAATGTTTCTGGGTATTGGCTGCCGTTCATCGTGTCAGCTCTCTCTCCCTCCTTTTTTTTGTTTTTGTAGGCTTAGCGAAAGCGGATGTGCGTGCTAAGAGCGGTTTCTACAACGGCTGCACATGACGCAGGCGTCTAGACCATAGAGATGATACTTAGCTTGCACTTTTGTCTCATATCGACAAAGCTTTTATTCCAGAAGAGTGATTGCTTCTTTTTCGTCAATTAAATACACGCAGAGATGTTCACTCGTAGTCGTTTTATTGTTATTCATGGACAACGCTAAAGCAGAGCGCGGGAAATTCTCTGTGGTGTTCTATGCTTTGTAATTGCTGTAGCGTGCATTTACGTTTTCTGCTGTAACAATTATACCGATATTCTTGAAGAAGGTTAAGTCACCCCATCTGCAATTTATGGTGGTTCACTTACTCCAGTATCAGCACGTTTAGCAGCATGCACAACATGGGGGCGCCTATACTAGTGTGGGTTGGTGTCCCATGGGACAAGTAAGGCTATCGTCCCAAAGGAGCCCCAACACCTTTTTACATTTAGGCAGAAAACGATGCCGAATGAATCGAGGAGGCACCTGTGAACGTGTAAACCAAACAACATCGCGTTGCACGAGCCACAAATTTGCACTTTCGTTTCAAATACGGCTGACAAGGACCCCTCTTCTTTCAGCAAATGACGTCACTGGGGTCATCCGCTACGCTGTTTGAAACAGAAATGGGATTAATTGATCTCATAACAGCAGAAAGATAATTGCAAATGTTCTATTCGTTCGTTTCGAGTTCAAGAAATAAACTCAATGTTAGCACGTGTCGTTACGAACACCGAACGAAATTCAAACAGCCTAGTCGATGCTTCCACCGATGTCAAGTTTTCGTAGGAGAACAGGCGATTCCCAGCTGTTTTCCAAACCAAAGTGCCAGTTCCCTGATGAGCGCAACACAATAACATTTGGCTCACATCTTTGTTCGGAACACAACCCTTTCGCTTGCTGCAACGTCACGAAGTTGGGGCGCTGCTGTCGTGTGCGCTGCGCATTTGGCGCCACTGAGCGCGGCGCAGGCTTGCAGGATTGGTCACTCTACGTAGTTTGAGCGGTGCTGTTTTATGACGGGGTGCGCCATAAAATATTCGAAAACGGGAGTGCGAAAGCAACCAATGGTCATGCTCTCACCATCCCAAAAAAATGACGAGAATGTCATGCTGTCTACTTTTAGACAATAGACTGCGATTAGAAATATTTTTCGTCTTCAAGTGAATAATGCTGTTTTATGAAAACGAAGAATTGTTTTTCGTGAGCACAAAACGCGTGACGTGCAGAGAAAACGTGGTAATGCAAAAACGTGGCCGCGCACCGCTGCTTACGATGTAAGCGTAACCACGGCCAATGGCATGCAGTGAAAGGCGAACAGAATCGCCCGCGTTCGGAAACAACGATCGCCGATCTCGCCCATGTTCAAAGGAGACTCAGCGACTGACTGCCACCGCTTTCTGGCTGCGTTTGAAAAGCTTTGCAGGGCCTCTTAAGGACTAGAACAATATAAGACAAATGTACCATTTTTTTTAAAAGCGACAATGGGTCTTGTTTACTTTTTGCTTGCTACCCTATTCGCTACCAAGTTCAAGCCATTAGAACTATCCATGACTGTAAGTGAAGGGTAGGCTTCAGAAAAGTATCAATTATATATAGCCCGTTCTTCGCACTCGCGTCCAGAAGTAAATGTCTAAGAGGAGAGAAGTAAATCATGATAACACATACTGTTATACTTCGGAGGCGTGTTTTCGCTTTGGCCCGCGAGTACATCTTGCAAACTTTGCGCATCCATTTCCTCCCAGTTTATTAGGTCCCATATACACCCTATGCTCCGAAGGATATGATAGCGTCCGTTATATTCGACGTTCTTATCGACTGCTTCCGACTGTCGTTTCCTTCCTTATTATTTATATTCCTACGCGAAACAGCCTGCCACGTCTACCGCCCCTCTAATTTTTGTGTTCCATAGGAGAAAGCCTGATGGCACTGCATTTTGTTTTGTAAATTTGATTTCATCCTGAGCACCGAACTTCGAATGTTCGCGTCTTCCCCCGGACTTTTTGTTTACGTCTTTTCGACGAGTGTCGGGGCAACATCGAACTTTTTGCAAGGACCAGGACAAGCAGCTTCCTGGAGAAACAAAAATGAGGTGAAGATAAAGAGAAAACGACCAAGCCAGAAATGCCGGTGGATCATCTCGTTTTTCGCACTGGTGTCAGCACTTCGCACGTAAGTGCTGGCTGCTGATGTCTGCTGATATGGACACGGTACACCACCGCAAGGAAGCATTCCTTTTCGGTTATAGTCACTGGAACGCGCCTACAGGAGCCTTCTGTTGGAAATTCCCTGTAAGATCGCTTTTATTATTCATTTTTGTGCTTACTGGAAAGAAGGAACGAAATAAACTGAAATTTTGCTGAATTCAGCAAGGCGACAGCGAATATACGTCGGCGGCGAGAAAAACAACTGCGCTGTAGTGCTTTGATGTTACGGCTTCAGACACAACTCCACGAAGGTTGACAATTTTTATTGGACGTATGCGCCTGCGTGTGTCCGCCTTCCTTTATTTTCAACTTGTGAAGCAGTACCGCATCAGTGAATCTTCTTCACCTGTTTAGTGAAACTACAGATTTCTTCCTCTACCACTGAGACAAAACCAGAAAACACGCACACAGATTGCTTAAAACAACCAGAAAATACATACGCACGTAATATAAACGAGCAAGACCAGGCCAGCGAATAGCGTGTGTCGCATGGATTCCATACAGAATCCCCATTCATTCAGGCGATTGTTTTCCGTCTCATCCTCGCACGTTCTATGCATCGAACGCGCACTTACATATGCGTACAGATAACGCGTTATGAGACACATCCATGACGAAAAGGCTCAACTCGGACTACTGATAACCTCTCACAGTACGACAGCGGAGAAAGCGCAACCTGTCACCACTAGAACACACACACACACACACACACACACACACACACACACACACACACACACACACACACACACATATATATATATATATATATATATATATATATATTCTGACGGAAGCTGGCCCACTGGCCGAAACGTTAATCAAACAAGAATTTCGATCCCTCTTTTCAACTATACATATATTTTGACATATCGCGGCCTGAAGGTTGTCTCAAAATGTATATTTAGCTTCACGTGGCGTATATAGAGAACACGTTTGAGCCTTTCTAGGCGTACTCTCAGTTACCCCATAAATTTCAGAGCACGTTACGAACGCCCGTACGCGCGTCACTAGCGGTGTAACCATGGCCTAGGCATTTCTAGAAGGCGCCTGCGATCGATGCTCACTGCAGGTGAGCGATGAAGTGCCCGCGATAAAATTTGCGCCGTACCAAGGAACTTTGTAAAAGTAGATTGCCAAAAATGACAACAGGAATTCTTTATTACCTTACTTCTATCCGACCGTGACGTAAGTCGGTTAGGAAGGCCTGCCCCTACCTTACACAGATGTCTTTGGAGGAATCTGTTAAGGAAAAGAAGGAATGTCTCATTGGAATGCTTCGAAGAGCCTTAGAGCTAAGGGAATCGCACGGCTCACTATTGCAGCTACTTCTTTCTTTTTCCTATACAAGAAAACTACGCAACAAACTAGTCACGTTTGAACGATAAATTTCGCTCTCCATGACAGAAACTATGCCTGCGCTTACTCGTCGGGTACCCTGCGCTGCCTTCTTGCAAAGTCTGACCACACACGTGCACTGAACGGCAGTGCACGGAGCAACACGTACATTGGCCCTAACACAAATTCGCTCCGTTTTTGTCTTTGCTTCAACCTTTTTCGTCACTAAAAACTGTTGCCATCTAAACTTAGCGAGAACTCTCTCATGTTCCTTGGTTTCCGTTGGGCCAATACAGAGCACAGCAACTACCTTCTCCTCTTGCTCATCTAAATATCGAACAAACTCGAACGTTACGTTTGAATTTCTGCGAAGCATTTAACGAAAGGTCATATCGCGAATGCCAACGCAGTCAGCGTGCTGACTGCTTACAGTCAAAGGAAGCTCGGAAGGCTAGTGGGGACTCATGAAAAAAACATGAATTAGCTTTCACAACAAAAGATAACCAATGTCGGTCTTGCTTGGTTCTCCTCTGCTGCGTTCGTTTTTGCAAGCCTCGTCTTCCTTCATGATGCACTGCGTTCAGTTTGCTGCATTTCAAGGTGGTGTTACATGATTCCGAGTAAGGCAAATGCAATCGTCTGCAGTTGGAGGTTGAACGTTGGTCTCGACGACAGATCTGAAAACGAGGTAGGCAGGTAGAAATGAACGAGCGGTACAAACCTGTGAAGGTTATCATTTGGCCTATTTCCGATTCCGTGAAGTGTGTGTGTCCTACTTTTGTGATACACGACGAAGAATCAGCTGACACTACAGAAATGCTGGTGCTCTTTTTTCGCTGATAGAGGTGAAATAGTAATTGCGGAAAATGCATATACCAAAAGAAGTTCGGCAGTTAGCGACCTTATGGCACTTACTATGCAAGATGAAGCAAGTCGATTAAGTAGAACGATAGTAACAAACCTATAGTCGAGTTTTCCAGATTCGTCGCGACCTTGGCGGGTCTCAAAAGCATTTGTGGCTTGAGTACCTATTAAATATATCAGCCACTTAAAATTATTCGAACGCTTGAAATCGGGGACTTTAGAAAGTTGGCCACGGTCAACCAAGAAAAAGATGCATCCGTTTGTAAAGTAAAATATGACTGGACAAAGCAAAAAAAGACATTTCTACGCATCGAGTTCGCTCGTAAACGGCATGACCAATTTTACCAATCTACCCATGAGCTTACTGTCTTTATTCTGTCTGCTACCATGACGCTAGTTCCGAAGGCTCTTTGTTCTCTTGAGGTAGGAAAACACGGAAACATACTGGAAAATATTACTGCGAAGTGTGCAGACTGATCACTCACGATAAAAGGCGCGGCGCAGAGATACAGAAGGATGGAAAGTGATAGGATATGTCTTGACTCCACAATTTTCTCTAGGCCGCCCGAAGTTCTTTGATCTTGGAAACCAGCACATTTTATATGCGTAACTGGGAAATTTCCAATATATTTATAGTGGCGTTAATTTCGGTGGCCACTTGAAGAACACGAGGAAGCCCCGGCCCTTGATTGTGTCGCCGGCCCTCGCAGAAGACCAAAAACACAAGTTCTAAACTCACATACCCACTTCAAACGAAACTTGTCTATATATGATTTGTGGGGCTTTACGTCCCAAAACCAGCTGGGATTGTGAGAGACGCCGTAGTGGAGGGCTCCGGAAATTTTGACCACCTGGGGTTCTTTAACGTGCACTGACATCGCACAGCACACGGGCCTCAACATTTCGCCTCCATCGAAATGCAGCCGCCGCGGCCGGGATTCGATCTCGCGACCCACGGATCAGCAGCCGAGTACCACAGGGCAAATTTGTCGATATAGGTAACGGAGCAGTGTGTGAGAAAATCGCGGGAAAATATTTTTCTGACGCCTATTGGGGGTCATGAGCAGCGTCAGTTAGCGGGCCCAGATGCTAGGGAAACGTGTCAGCTCTTGTGAGTGGTCACGGTGAACCTTCTGGAAAAAAAATGATATCACCTTCATCTTCACATTCGCTTGTCATGCTGATGTCACAGCGCCTTCTGTCGGCATCCATGAGCAGTGAAAGCTTTGCACGCCTATGCAAATGTCAGGTGTGCCAGCGCCGTGCTGGCGCCTTCTCTATAAAGCGCTGGAATTGTTTGAGTTTCGTCGTAGCATAATTAAGTTTACTCCTGACAGCAATAACAGTTTTCTCGTAACAGTATTACAGTCCGAGCTATCATGCGTTCAGGTGTTAGTGAAATCGTAGTTCACGATTTTTTTACGCATTTTGCGTTGAGAAATGGAATGTTGTTCACTGAAGTAGTTGAGCCATGGTGGAAAGATATGCGTGCTGTGCTTCGGGTTGCTACGGCGCGTGGTGATTTTTTACACCGGAACCGTACGCCGACACCGGATTTTCAATGACACGAGGTCCTTCACGCTATCACGTTGTAAACACAAATTTCTCGCAATTTACGTCACGTGTTCAACCAATTGCTTCAACTGATGCGGAGTGAGTTGCATTTCTTATGAATTTTTCCGCGAGAGCAAAATTATGCTCCTCATATAGCCAACAGCGGAACTGTAATCTCATGTAAATTGTAGAACTTCAAATTTGCTACACCAATACATTCCTGAAATTAAAGCCTTACCAGTTACACGAAGTTACAAAAAAAAAAAGACACACTGCTGAAGCAGTATTTTAAAGAATACGTTCAAATTTGAGTATACATTTTACGTAAGTGGATGTCTACATGCCTTGCTGCTGCCGTGAAACATTATTTGCGAGAAGAAGTAGCTGAAATAAATGTTCAGGATCGGACAGTCGCCTCACACTACATACCAGTTTGTATACAATTTTGGAAGTACGTTGTGTCCTTTATAACAAAAGAGCTAACACTTCTCATCCTGTTCTTATAGAAGCGATGGATTGAAATTGAAGCGCTCGGTGATTAAAGACAAGATCACTGAGTGAGCAAATTCGATTATATGAATGCTCCGAGCGGTCCCACATCGTAAATTCAGTGCACTGAATGCGTCTGAATAGCCATGCTTGGGTGAATGAACGATGACCCGTCCTTCCCCGAGGGATGCTTTTGTCTCGCACGAATCCGCCAATCTATATTCCACAGCCCGCTTGTTCCATTAGGCATCTTCAGCTTTACACTGATGGCTCAACAGCAGCAGGCAGATCTGCAGGAGCTGTGACCTTCCCTGCCAAAGCAGTAGATGTGCTGTTCAGGACGTCTCATGGCACAACATCGACAGCCGTGGAGCTTGAGGCACTACGCACCACACTTTGTGTGATCGATGGAGAGCCACCACAGAAATGGGCCATTTTTACAGATTCCAAGTCAGCCCTTCAGTGCCTTTTATCGGCCTTACGTAGCGGGCCGCAAGACCAATTAGTGCTTCAAACACGACAGCTCTATCACGAATTAACCGACAAAGGCCATGACATCACGTTTCAGTGGCCACCAGGCCACTCTGGAATAATCGGCAACGAGCACGCAGATAATGCTGCGAAACGTGCCCACGAAATTGGAGTGCTGCAAGCCATCCCACTGTCAAGAACGGATGCAGTAAGAAAACTTCGCTCGCTTGCGCGTGATATGACTATAGCGCTTTGGAACACTCCTGGTCTTCTGCATACCCGTCTGCACCGCCTCGACCCATCACTACAACTTCGAGTTCCGCGTGGGCTTACCCGCTGTGAAACTACCGTACTTTGCCGTCTGTGGCTAGGCACGGCATTCACAAGAAGTTTCAGCTGTCGCATTGGACTGGAAGACAGTGCTGCCTGTATTCACTGCGGCAGCGAGGAAACAATTGTGCACGTCCTCTGCGATTGCCCTGGGTACTGCTCCCAGCGACATACTCTCGCCACAGAATTGTCACGCCTTGATGGTCGACCGCTGTCCGAGCAAACCATATTGGAATGTCGGACAGACAGTGTCTCGCAGCAGAAAGCCACGAAGGCTGTGCTCAAGTTTTTGCGCGCAACGGGCCTCGTGAACCGTCTGTGACACATGCCGTGCTTGTGTGTGTGCGCGATTTGACCTCTCTCTTTCTTTATTCTTTTTCCATCTCTTTCTGTCTCCCTTCACCCCTTCCCCAGTGCAGGGTAGCAAACTGGATATTTTCTCTTCCGGTTAACCTCCCTGCCTTCCGCCCATCATCTCTCTCTCTCTCTCTCTCCATTAGGCAACCGACGAATGCTCAGGGTAGACACTGTAAAAAATAACATCCGATTGTCGAATAGCGACACACGCATAGAATCATACAAGCACGACGATATCTCATGCATGAATCGTAAATGTCACGCGACCGCGCTTATGCCCCTCCGAGTACACACACTAACCGCACCATTTCCACGAAAGTATAACGCATACATCTGAATGCGTTATAATACTTTTCAATATGGCCATACCGTGAAGCCTCGGTCATACGTATAGTGTACGCTTTCCTTTTTCTTTTTTTTAATGAGAAACGCTTAAGACGCACATTCGCTCTTTTATAAAACATTCCCGCCCTGAATATACACGGTGGACTACAGGAATCATGTGAGCTGGAAGTTTCATAATAAGATTAAATTCATTCACGCCTACGTATCGCTATATTTGATGAATTTGCATTTTTCTCAAAGAAATGGACGAGGAATCTTTGTAACATACTGAATGAATCAATTTCCTTGCTTCCTCCATTGGCTAAGCACGACCATTGCGCATTTTCTGCGCGAACGAGAGAAATGCTATACGGCCTTCGAACAAACCTGTGGAAGTAATAAAAAAGAACTGCTTATCTCTCGCGCTGCAGCCATTGTCCGTGTTTTTGCAGCGACGCCCTTCCTAATTAGCTCGAATGGCATCCTGTGCCGTCCATAGAAACTGGCGGTGCGCATTTGCGTGCGCACTAGCTTCTTTTCTAGTGCTCCGGCCAATCTCGCCCCCAGCCCACTACTGTACATGAGGGTGAATCTGCGAAGCCCCATTGCAGCATTTGAAGTAGTCACTGTGAAATACCCAAGTCAAACGTGTGTGCAATCACATTGAGAAACATTGAGAAACGCTGTAATGAACTGTCTGTAATGAACACTGGGACCGCACATCTCTGCTGGATGAATTGGGCGCACACAAACGCGCGGAGACTTGCGGAAGAAGGGAACAACACTAGCACCGTGGTAGCTTTAGTGGTACCTAATGCTGGCGACTGCTGGCTAGCGGTTACTGGCGTTGGCTAGCATAGGGCAATGTTGGCTATCACTAAGTGCTGGCTATATAATGTTGACTGGATTATGGCGAACTGGACAATCTTAGTTTCTCTTGTATGACTGTCGGCTTGCGTTGGCTTGACCTTGTTCGTGCTTCCTCATGTTGGCTAGTGGCGTCTAACTATTCTATAATTTTTGCCCTAGTTAACTGTGGGCTAGTGTCGGCTCGTCCCGCTAATCCTAGATAGTGGTGGATACTCTTGTCAAGTGCTGTTGCCTGACTGTCGCAGTGTTGCAGTACTGCCGAAACCACGTTGCCTAGCTGTTGGACTATTTTCTAATGCACACAAGGTGAGCCCATCAGACGAAGGCTCTAGTGTATACACCAACTTGTGTACACCTTATGGGCGCTAAGTCGGAATCAGCTAAAAATGTTCTAGTTCGCCAGATAAGCTGAAGTTACCTGCATACAAGTATAACCAAATCAGTTCTGAGACTGTTTGCAATTCCTCTCGTTCGCTTATTACCAAGTTATCACCAACAAATTGATTGGTAATAACTTTGTTGATTGTCCTGCAGGGTTTAGCGCGACCGGGCATAGGTCTCTCACGTGGGGACGTCGAGCCCTTGTCTCGTCGCCGCCTCGAGGGGCTTCTGGACGGCTCAGAGTTTGTCGTCGACGCTGGAGCTGCGCAGAGCGGCGGACCACGTCCACAAGTGCATATCGGGATTAACACCGGTTAGTTGTTCCTTACACTCCCAGAGCACGTGCCTAAGTGTGACTATATACGGCTGCCTGGCAGATCTTGCAGGTGTTGGAGCTATGTAATTTGGGACACATCCTAGATGTCGTACTGCAGCTGGTTCGCGTACGTGTTTGTTTGTAACTGCCTGCAGGCAACTGCCTGAGCTTTGCATTGCTTGTTGAATAGGCGTGAAATTTTGACTACGTTTAGCTATTCTTGTAATACAGCCAAATTTTCAAGGCACTCTCCGAATGTAGGCTTCGCTAGCTTGTCATGATGTGAAAAACTAAAATTGGGGTTCAGGAAGCACAGAAAGAAGCCTATATGACTTCACATGCGAAACATATGTGTCATCGGATGAGAAGTATTCTTCCCCGGGACATCGGCGTCTCTTGGACAGCGACGGCATCGGGAACGTCGCCGTCGAACGGCAGACCGCTTCCCGACGAGACGAACAGTCCCGTACTACCCGCTTGAGGATCTCCTTTTCCTTTTCTTTTTACCTCGGGGCCGTCCTTTTACGAAGTGTCGTGGCATACGAGGGAATTGCGCCACTTCAGGGCTGTGGCTGCGCAAGAGTCTGTAGCGTGGGGTTCACCACAGCGCGAGCAAGACATCATGCTCTCGCACCGTTCACGTGTCCAAACTTCATACGCTTATGGCATTAGAGTGGCTTCTGAACAAACGGTTGTACAGGATCTCTGAAGTGTCGCACCCTTACGTGTGATGGGAGGTGTTCTCCCTTGAATCTTAATTTTACACAGCGAGACAAGCCCTGACGACACACATGAACTATGATGGTACCATCTACAGCTGTCTTTATCAAAATCTGCGAGCCAATGCTGCAGATGAACGTGTCGACATCGTAGATGATGCCAGTAATTACACCACTGCCAAATGGGGTATACGAGCGTTAAGTTTATGCCATCAAGTTCGGTAGTTTTGCTGAAAGTGCTCAATGCCGTCTCATGCGCGCGTCAGTCACTTCATTCGGCACCACCGCTTCGAGAAGCACCGAGGCAGACTGTCTGTTGAGCCGCCTCAGGTTTCTGGCAGGCTGTTCTGTTAGAAAAATAATCGTACTGACCACGGACTTGCGAGTAGAGTTTAATGACGGCTTGCCTGAATATAGAGGAGGCCCGGTGTTATTTCGCTTCGCTTTGCGGCTTTGCACAGTCTGAAAGTCATCATGGAACAGTCGGAGCTGTGCAGGTGTCGTCGCTGTGCGCTCCACTCTGGAGTCCATGGTGCTTCCTGGAGGCCGCCTCAGCTGCCCATCCTCGTCTGAGCCGCGGTGACGTTTATGGTTGCATCGGCGCCAGAGAAAATGCGGAGATCCAGTGGTGCATCCATGAAATTCGAGGAAATAGCGGTCTTGTCGTAATTGACGTTCTCTGTGTTACAATGGAAATCACCACTGCAATGTAGTGAACATCGCGTCATGTTAAATGTTTAGTTCATTAGCCACGTAGTTACTTTTTCATCAGCCAAATACGCTCGCAGCATAAGATGCAATGCTCAATTGCTACGCAGAGCGTAATTCTTCAGCAATAATTACGTCTCTCTGGGCGCTTCTCACGCACTAGCGGTGATATATCCACGCACAAATATAAAATCTGGGCGTCCTAGCCGTGACTAAAACAAAATGCTCCCCTCTCCCCTTTTCGCCCGAACGGTGCCTAACACCTCAGGCTCTGGAAAGTACCAATACAACCGTAGAAAAAAAAAGAAATAAAAAGCAATATATGCCGCATGAGATAGTATAGGTAAGAAAAAAAAAAGATGTCATAGAAAGACATACACCAAATAGCCCAGATACACGTGTACCGATTATGGGTTAGATCCCAAATTTATTCCGATGCGCCCTTTCCTTTTCACCGTTCCTGCGCAGCACTCATCGCCGTCTTCGCGCTCTTCCCACTTCAGCTTTCCCAACCTAGAATTTCCCTATCCCGAGGGCTTGATGTGTTTTTTTTTGTTTTTTTGCTGGAAGGCGTAATATTTGAAGGAAAGACGGGTAAAATATAGGATTAGAAGGAAAAACGGGAAGGCGTCACGGCCGCAGAGCTAGGCCATCAACCTCCTCTTACTTCCGCTTCTTCGCGAGAAACGCAACAGCCCTCTATTTTTGTGGAAGTGACACGTGAAACATTTCGCCTACAAAAAAAAAGCCACACACACACACACACACACACACACACATCAAGGAAAAGACAAAAACAAACGAAGAAAGAAAACTCGACATTTCCTTGACAAAAGCGTCGGACAAGAAACGAAAGACATATTTTAAGAGAACTGCGGACAAGAAAGTCGGAAGCTGAGCTGAACATTATAACAGCGCCACCCTTGAGCCTCGCCGCCTCGAGATAGAAAACCACGGGTCTTAGAAAGCTGCATATACACCCGTGTATAAAGAAAAAGAGGAGCTACACATTACACACTACTAAGAACTGTAGCCAGCAACGTTCTCGTTTCGTTCGCGTTTCGCTGCGTCGTTGCAAGTTTCTAATGCGCGTACCCTCTTTCTTCCTTTTTCGAACTCGAACGTTCTCGCGAAAGCAGTGGTTTACGTCCTCATGCAAATGCGAGCTATATACGGAGGCAGCACAGCGTATTTTTCCTGCGGATCATCTGCCTCTCAAGCATATCTAAGTAGGCCATCCACGCCGTAAATGCTGAAATCACGCGCACGAAGAGATTCCGGTATTGCTTTGGCCACGAATGCCTGAGGCGAGGAACGATGTTACGGCCTTTAGTGCATGCTGTTTTTATAACTATCACACCAAGCAAAACCTGGACTATGTATTTGATGCTCCATACCGTTTTGAATACTGCCTCTACTTCTCGTGTCGTTTACTTTCGCTTCTTTTGTTTTGTTTTTCTTTTACCCTCTTCCTTTTCTTTCCTTTTTCTTTTCTCTGCGCCTGATAATGGTTCAGTATGCCATACCTTCGAACGCGACTGGCCGTCATGAGATGCTAATAACGGCAAATTTGAGCAGTAGTCGGTTCTATGCGACTTCCGTACAATGTTATGGTCCGACAGTTAGCACCAAATCAATGCGCACTGTATTAACTTGTACGTGATGAATAAAGGCTATCCGTAATGTCCTTGCGCCGGTGGAAGATTGTGCATGCACCGTCGAAACTACTTGTCGGGGGTTCGACTCCCAACCCACGGCCACTCCACTTCAATGGTGGTGATATACCAAAAACGACAGCATGCTTAGCAGCTTTAGGTGCGCGTTGAAGAACCCTGGGTGGTCAAAAAGTAACCCGAAGTACCGTGCTCTACAGCGTGCCTCGTAATTATATTTTGGTTCTGGCAAGTGAAACTTCAAGATGTGTAAGTAAGCTTTAATTCTAAACCTTGTAGTCTGACTAGAAAATTAGCGCTCATTACGACTGAGCATGAGGCGCGAATACGGCTTAGGTAAATGTTGATCGGAACGTGTCAGGGTTATTGGGTCTTCCGTGCAACTAGACAAAGCTGGACTGTACTCCACTGTCTCGAAGGATTATTTGCGTATAGTTCGCGTACGCAAATAATCCTTCGTTATAGTTCGCGTACGCTTGGCAAGGCTTTCTGAAGCAAATCAACGGCATGAATGCCACTTTGCTTAGTACGCAATGAGAGCATTTCGGGATCCATTAGCCGTAGAACAACTCGGAAAGTCAAGCGGACACTAGACCAACGACTGCGTGCTATTAGGTTACCCGTACTCGTTTGCACGTCGGCAGTCCGAGGTCCATATTGGCGAAAGCGCTTCAAGAGTGAAACGTTCGAAACACCGCGCAGCCGCGACCATCATTTCGAACTAGTTTCCTGAATATCTGTTGTCTTTTTTTTTTCGTAAAATTGTTTGGATTTCTCTATAGAGATGTTATTACAAGATGCTGCATTTGAAGTTTTCTTTTGTATTGGTGAGTTACGTCTGTAGAAATAATAATAATAATAATAATAATAATAATAATAATAATAATAATAATAATAATAATAATAATAATAAGCCTTTTTACGTCCCACCTCCATCATGGCCGCTATGGCCAGGATTCGATCCCGCCACCTCAATTTTAGCAAGCCATCACCTAACCGCTAAGTTATTACAAATTATATATCCGGAAGACACACGGACGGTTCGCAAGAAGGTGTCAGCTCCAGGGTGTCGGAACGAAATATTTTTCGTTCGGGTTTTCGTTTCGTTCCGCAGAAAAATGTTCCGTTCCGTTTTCGTTCCGGAACGAAAAATAAACGTTCCGTAACGGTTCATAACGTTATTTTTTTCAATAATAAGAACGAACAAAATACTTAATATTAAAAGTACCTTTTAAAAACAGCAAAAGTTACTGAACTAATACATAAAAATGCGATAATAATTGTTGGAATTTTACGTCCCAAAGCCATGGTATGACTATGAGGGAAGTCGCAAAAAGTTTCGAAGCAGGGACACAACAAAAACTTGGTATTCATTTTTCCTCAAGTTTGAATCCCGAATTTTCGTCAAAGGGGGCACACGATTTCAGAAGCAGCAGGTCATCAAGTGTACTCGCCGAAAAGCGAGACAGCTGCTCTGACAAAACGAAAGTGAGCGCCGAAAATGCCCTCTCAACGCTGACTTGTGTGGCTGGCACACCAAGGGCCACTTGCGCTAACATGTACAGCTCCGGTTGCCGCTCTTTGCGCTCGTCTCAAAATTTCAACACATAAGCGATGACAACGCCCTCTCCACGACGGCCTGTGTGAGAGGCACGCGAAACACCGCTTGAATTTAATACAAACAGATATGGTTACCCCTTTCTTGGTTTCCTGCATTATTTCAACGCATCTTTCCTTTGAAACACCTGCCCGAGATGCGTGCTGACTGACGTTGAACCCTGAGTTATGCATTATTGCTCACGTTGCATGACCTCGGTTGTTCCGGATCGTAAAGTCTTCCCGTGAACCGAAAAACGATAAAAAAATATTTCGTTTTTGCTCCGGAACGAAATAATAAATAACGTTCCGGTCAAAAATATCGTTTTTTTTCGTTTTTCGTTTTCGTTTTTCGTTCCGTTCCGACACTCTGGTCGGCTCTGCTTGTAGCGTTTCTTCAAGAAACAGGATTTAGTGACACGTGGTGAATAATGCGACATGGACAGAGACGCTCGGGCGGAGCAATTGCCGGCCAGGTCTGCCAGGCTAACACCGCCTGTAGCCACAACATCGCTATCACTATCCCTATCACTATCACTATCATAACTTATCACGGCGCTTTACACGGAAAATGGAGCCACGTGACAAAAAAAAAAGCAAATAAAAAGGTGCGATTTATATGCAACTTACAGGTCTGTGCTGAAAAAAACGCTACAAAAGGTTGAATTCAATGGTATAAAATCCAATGCATCCATTGTATCCAATGTATTCATTGTGAATCCTATGTATGCAGCGCCCAGAAGATAACTTAAAAAGCTTCTCCAAGAGCGTCATATACACCGTAGCACAAAAGAAACGGCAATGAAGGAAGCAGCATGTTAATTTTGTTAAATGTTCGAAAAATTAAGATCGGAACCTAAACTAAGAAAGACCAGACGGCCGCTACAAGTCAAGCGAACACGCCACGTTGGTCTAATGGCTGCAGAACTTGACTGCTGACCCGAGGCTCGCGGGATCGACTCCAGGCTGCGGGAGCCGCATTCTGATAGAGTCGAAATAGTAGAGGTACGTGTTTCGTACTGGATGTAAAATCCCAGAAATCATTAAGTATGTCAAACAACTCAAGTAACTTAATGGGCCCATCTCAGGTTCATTAGGTTGCTTGAGTTGCTTAACACTGGACCAATCCCGGCTTTTAAAGGGGCCGGGTGACACTCTTTGATAGCTAGAAGACGCTGCCAATGAATCGTCGAGACTCGAGTGGACATGTCAGGCAAATATGTTAATTGACACATTGGAAACTTCTCCCGATAACATGTCTCGGTAGTTCACACGTGGCAAGATTTAAAGAAGCAGCAGTTGCACCTCCAGGGTCTTACTTCTCTAGATCGCTTTTGCCCTCTCCTCATGTCGTCTCTCTTCATCTTCCGTTTGAGCCACTCACGTCGACCGTTATTGTTTATTTATTGACTTGTTTGTTTGCTTGCTTGTTTGTTTGTTTGTTTGCCTGTTTGGACAATTTTCAGTTTGTTGTATTCGGATGGTAAATGGAGCGACCCACGCACGCCAGCCGTCCTGCTCATTCGAAGTTAACCTCTGAGGTAGGATGGTTCCCTAGCGGAAACGTTAAAAATAATGTTATCTGTCAACATTGCAGTTTCTTGAACTTTTTTTTATATTTCTTTAACGGTAGCCGCAGATAATGTTGATATATATATACTTGATAAACTGAACGAGGCCTCGGGAGGACAGGCAGTCATAGCCCCAGCCTTCTGTAGAACTTCGGACTCGGCCCGTACACTTCTTCTCCTGGCTAGTAGCCCTTAACTCTCTGGTTAATTGACTTCAGGAAAGCCATATGAGTTACAGTAAAGTTTCCAGTCGTAACGCAAGCACCAAAGCGCCAGAGGAAACCCAGCATACGGTTGGAGGGGTTTACTGCGATCGCTCTGGCGAATTTTGGTTTAAGCTACAGCGGCTGGGCTCGACGTCATTTTCCTTCACGCGCCGATGCAGCGGCAGTCGAACAGTGCAGTCGTTGCTTATCGAGCAGAGAAGGCAGTGAGTTTTGACCCAGAAAATGCGAATTACAGTCGCCTTTGTTCCAGTAGTCGTTCTTGAAATCGATCGTATGGTTGGTGACATTGTTTCCCTCCGCGCTACAGCGAAAGCGTGGGAGCTAGCTGGGACGAAAAACTATCATTTGGGCAAGATTTTTTTTTCTCTCTATAAATTAGGAACAACGTCGTTTCGTGTTTGCGATTTCAAAGTTCGCGTACACTTGTGTAGGTTACATGAGATACGGCGTATGCTGGACAAGTCCTAATCAGATTTTGTAGCTGTACGTAGTTTCGTCAGAATAAGTGGAAACATTGTTATAATGGCGTTCTCCTTTTTCACTGCTGTTATCTTATGTTACTTTATTTATTTCATTCTTAAGGGAAACCGAGTACGCGAAAGAACTTTCTCTTGGTATGGGGCAGAAGGGCTTGAGAACAGGCCATATACTCTTGGGATATCTATCTATGTATATGTCGTCATTTATTTATTTACTTACCTTTATCAGTTAGTTAGTTAGTTAGTTAGTTAGTTAGTTAGTTAGTTAGCTAGTTAATTAGCTAGTTAGTTAAATCGATGAACAAATCGCAAAATACGATTTAGAACAGGGAATGTCGCAGGAGCCAACGTTTCGACAAGCGGACTTGTCTTCGTCAAGTTGCCGCCCTGACGAAGACAAGGCCGCTTGGTCGAAACGTTGGCTGCTGCGACATTCGCTGTTCTAAATCGTATTTTGCGATTTGTTCATTGATTCAAGCATCCATCTTCCCCTGAGCTTCTCTCTAGTTAGTTAGTTAGTTAGTTAGTTAGTTAGTTAGTTAGTTAGTTAGTTAGTTAGTTAGTTAGTTAGTTAGTTAGTTAGTTTAACGTGCCTCTGCGATGAAAAATGCACGCGTTGCTGTTCCGAGTACGTCATGCACTGAGAAAAGGACAGCGAAAAAGAGGTGTTTGAACGAGACAGAAACATGTATAGCTCAGAACTTACGTAATGAGCGGCGTGCTTAGACAGGGACAACTTCAGCTTGAGCTGTGTCCTCAGCCATCGCGACCAGCCTTCGCTGATACTGATGTCGGAGCTCACCGAAAGAGGTATTTTCCAAAACCCTTTAGTGTCGTAAGAGCCGAGCAGCTCTAGAGAGGATTTTCTGCAGCCTCCTACAATACGTCGAAAAGTCCGTTGCTCTCTGTGCGCGCAACATGACGCAAACAGTTGCGTAAGGGCTGTGAGGTGATTTCTCGTTGGATGGATGAATGCGTTGTCCCGGAGAGCTCGAAATAATCCCTCCCGTCTCCTAGGTAGCGCCTGGTGTACATCAGTGTGTGTTCTCTGTGTTATATAGTAAAACTGTGTAATGTTGTCGCAGTGTGTCATGAGAGCGTGCAAGCGATTGGACTCATTTTAGAAACAATCCATTTTAGAAACACGTACTAGTTGGTTCTCGTTCGAGGTTCAGAGGAAATCCCGCCTACATAATATGTCTTGTTAAAGTAGTGACTCGAGCAACATTGATCTGGAAGACTTGTTATAGCCGGGCAGATACATCCGTCTGGAGGTCTACAGATGTCGCATTGATAAATGTATGTTGGTTGAACGGTACTGCCTATGTCACCGTGTGCGTCGACCCAGGTGCCGAAAACGCCACAGAAGACTCCCTCTGCTATCTTCAGCTACTTCCGGATATTTGAAGTACGAAGGACTTCAGTTATGCACAATTCAGTATCCGCCAAAAAAAAAAAAGGATAAGCTTCGACAGATCCCGGAACCGTGGTCAAGTGCACCGTAGCTGTGCAAAAGGCTAGAAAAGGGTCGTTGAGATTTACAAAGGTTACGGGGCTCACTGTGAGTCTGCGTAAGAGAACTATTACTGCGTCATCAATTGAAGGCTTCCTTGTGATATCATCCTTCTCTGATGCCACCATGGTGCCCCAGTGGTTCCGGGGCTCAGCTGGTGACGCCGAAAGAGGTACCTTTGATCCCTGCCACTGGTGTCAGATTTCATTGTAAGCGAAATTCCTTGTGGCCCGTGCAATGCCAGCACATTCTAGATAACCCCAGCTAGTTGGAGCTTCCACAGCTTCCTAGCGGCGTTCCTTTGATAATCATATCGTGGTTTTGGCATGTAAAACTCCAGCATGCATTATTAACACTAAGGGTCGAGCGCAGAATTCCGAGAAATATGTTGATGAACGGCCCTCAGTAAGGAAGGCCCCCTGGCCTGAGCGGTGGCCGGCCTGCGGAAAGTCCCCGAGGCGCCATTTTCCTCTTGCGCGTCTTCCGGAAACGCTTGCCTTGATGGAAAGCGAACGATTGGAAGTTATGTCCGGTTGCCACGGGAGTTATGCTTTCCGCAGCATGGAGACAAAAACAAACAATCTTGAAGGTCCTCCTCGAGGGTATGCTTCAACACATTGCCTATATGTTTCCGCCGGTATGCCCATTTCCGGTCGAATTCAGCGCTTACTTCGTCACCTGTGTGGACGCATGTTTCTTAATTTCATTGCTTCCCAAATTGTTTTTATTTTTCTCTCTCTCTTTCTATCTCTCCATTCAGCGCTTACTTCGTCACCTGTGTGGCCGAATGTTTGTTAATTTCATTGCTTGCCAAATTATCTTCTATTTTTTTTCTCTCTCTCTTTCTCTATCTCTCCATTCCTCTTTACGCTGCGTTGGTTTGTAATTCTAAGCGTTGAACCTCGGATGACCAAATGTTATCTGAGAGTCTTTTCATGTACATTTAGTTGAGAAATAACAATGTAAGAACAAAAATTATCTTCCGTATTCGCCCAGAATTCCTCGTTGCACATGTACCGGCCTGTGAAACGAAAAGTTATTTTCGTGTTCTGACCACTGCAGTCTGATAGTGGAACTTAAAGGGGGATTAAAGAAAAACCGTGAATCAGTTAAGACCGATAGATTAATGTTTGAGTGCTCCATTGTCAATGATTTCACCAGCATAGGTTTATAAGACAAAACGAAGACAAAACGAAGGTTATAGTTTCAATTTTGGATTTCGCACAAAAACCTAGACACCCCAGCGTAAGCGTGACATCATGGATTTCAAAGTATTTTCTTTGTATTTTGGCCACATTGGCTCAATAGAATTTGATGAACCTTGCTACCTTAGGTCTCTCTGGTCCCCGTAGAACACAATGTCGCTCATATTTAACGAAAAATAAGTTGTGCTCCACAAAAAGTGCCTTCGAAGTCTATGACGCGCGACGAGTTGGCGCGGAAACGTAAAGGCGGCATGGGCACTTGTATTTTCTTGTGAATTTTCTCGCTTACTAAGTGTTCTTCCGTTGAAAGAGTGGTTTTGTTAGCATTGTTAACGGCTAATTTAGGGTCTGTTCGATTCACCTGCACCCCTCTGAACCGGTTCACGGCGGTGCACGAGCAGTTTTGAAATTGTGCAGCTGCAGTTCAGTAGGTGCAGGCGCGGCGCGACACAGGAAACGAACGGAGAGGTGCCGACATGGTGCAGGCCTCGCTCTTGTGCGCGGTTGAGAGGTCGCGAACGGCACGTACATGGCCAATCTGCGAAGGCGAGGGAGTTCAAACGGCGCCTACGTCACAATGGCGCGTCGTTGCTGCCCTCACGCCTGCACCAAGCCGGCACCTTCAATGGAGCGGGTGCAGGAAAATCGTGAACCAGCGCTGCACCTTTCCTGCACCTTTTGAAACGAACGACGGGGTTCCGAGGGTGCCATCACTGCACCTCTGAAACGAATGACAAGGTGCGGCACCTCGTGAACTGGTTCAAGGGGTGCAGGTGAATCGAACGGACCCTTAGTAATATATGAAACGTTATTTTACTCTTAAGGGTCCCTTTAAGATATTCATGCACGCAGCACTGTGAAAAAGCGTCCGCATTACGCACTAGTTCAATCCTAAGCAAAGTAATACCCTAAGCAAAGAAAATACAAAATCCATTAAACGTACCTTTAACATATCCTCGCGAGTAGGAACTTCGTACCTTTACACGCTCGTTCATTTTAGCTTACATTTGGGCATTTAAGGAAGTGGTACTTGCGAAAATGGCATTGATTACCATGGACGCTTAGGGAACGGTCTACGAGACAGTAATCGCTTCCTGTGTTGCTCCCTGGCGGCAATGTCAACATGAACATTTTTCCTCCGAAGTGTTCCCCGGATGTGTTTTGTTTATGACTATGTTAATGCATGTGCAACTGAGGGTGTGTTTGTGTGAGAGCTGGGCGAATAACACAAAAGAGGGAAACATATCGTCCAGTGACCCTTGCCGACGGCTATGCCTTTACTTTAGCAGGCAGGTAATGGGAAGATATCGCCGGAGGCTGTTGTTTCTCCGTTTCATTAGATTTGACCGTTACATGCGAAGACACACGTAATGGGATGACCCAGAACTGACGACAATGCAACCAGCGCGCCATAACGATGGATTCCCCCTTGCGAGCGTAGAGGCAACAGTGACGTTAATCACTAGACATGACAAAACAGACAGCTGCAGCGCCAGCCCATTGAGCAGAACTAATTTTGGGACAGCGCCCCTCTAGCTATGAAATTCTCAAGATAAGCTCTGTGTGCTTATCTGTCCATATTTCCTTGTGATTGTTCCCAACTTTCCGGCGATAACCACTACATAAGAGAAGCCACATAGCTGGTGCTACACATAGGCGTTAACGTTTCACAGCGTAAGCTGTTATAAGATCACAAGAACGGCCGTTCTCCTTTCTTTTTTTGGCGCCATAGTTGTCCACCGCCGGTGTCCGTAACCACTGTCACGCCAATTTTAGAAAAAAAAAATAACCATGACCGAGGAGGATTCGAACCCACTTCCCTCTGCGTGACAGTCGAGCATTCTACCCATTCAACCTACACTTAAAAAAATCATCGCAAAAAGACCTATACAGGTATAAAGCCTGCCGAGGAATCGCATTAACAACGGTAATGTTACGTTGAATAATAGTAATATGCCACTACGCGTCGCGGAAAGTGGACTGCTTCACGAGTACGAAGAATCATTTGAAAGAACACAGGCGGGCATGCTTTGTAGCTCTGCACCGTTACAGAGGCATAATCAACATCATCATTATGAAACGATCTTATTCAACTTTTCCATCATCGTTATTACGAAGCGCTGCTTCGTGAAGCATTTTTGTCGTATCGTTCCATCCGTCACGCGACAGGCGACGTGCGCAGCCCCGACAGCAACCTGTCTTGGCTCTTCGATATACCTGATGGGCCGATCACTTGGCCAGATCCCCAAGCGTTTACAATGGCCTCTAAGAAGGTCGTTCCTCCAGCTTACGCGGTCAGTGTCCTGCGATCCCGCGCAGGCCTGATTTTTTTTTATACACATACTTAAAAACAAGGAATTCGTGCCCCACTGACAAAAGTCATTAACCTAAATCAAGATGAATACAGAGGTCTTCTTTATTTATTTTATTTTTTGGGGGTGAGGGGGCGGAGGAGGGGGTAATAGGACTATGAGGCCTACAACAGTCGTAGTCTGTAGATTCATTCCCACCGCATCGCAATCTCTACCGTGCTCCTTCATCAGAGTACTTTGAAGTTCTTGCATTGAGCCTGTACTGCCGCTGCCGGAAATCGAAACCATGCCTTTGCGCGTAACACCTCGACTTCACATGGCTTAAGTGACGTGGTGAATTCACGTTGTTCAATGTGGTAAGCTAATAATCTATTAAATCTAGCTACCTGTAGACGCACCGTACGCTTGACTCATTGATCGGTTAAAGAAACGCTACGCTTCGACTTCCCCCGTTCACTACACCGAGTCGATCCGAAAGATCTATCATTTTCATCACGGGAACGGACAAGAGGGTGTCATGGTGTGTACTTGAAAGCTGTATGATGGCACTGCAGAAATATACGCGTTGTGTTGTGCGACGAAGGAATAAAATAAGTATGTACAAAAGATGGGAAAGTTATTCAGTACTAAAGCCATTTGGCTATCCTGAAGTGGGAGAGAACAAAACGACATTGATTGATTGGTGGGGTTTTGCGTCCCAAAACCACAATATGACTACGAGAGATGCCGTAGTGGATGGATCCGGAAATTTCGACCACCTGGAGTACCTTAAAGGGTCCCTGAAACGTTTTTTTGACATTGCGTCACTGATTAGGCAACACAATTGCGAAATCATTCACACCATAAATAAAGCGAAGCACAATGCGCTAAGGCAGCTATGGGCTTATTTCTGTCGCCTTCCTCCTTACCACTGCTGTTCCTCCTCAACTCGATCAGCTGCGGAGTGCGCGCTAGCGACGACAGCGCCTCCCGCGTCAGCCGCTCTGCCGAGCCTCCCGTAGTGACATAGCGCCCCGATATCCTCACTGAGGTCGTCCGCCTCGGCAGTGCTAGCATCTGTAATAGAGCTCCGGCGACTCGTGTGACGCCGCCAGATGCCGCGATGATACCGTTGGCTGAAACGAAGGAGTACGTTGTAGAAGCACGTTGTTCGCAGCTAGGTTTTGAAAATTACGCGCACGTCACTTGGGTCGGGGCCAATCAGCGACCTCCCATTCGATCGCTCGATGGCGGGGGCGTTTGAAAACGCTTTTTGGCGAGCCGCTGCGACCTTTTGCGATACGCGTGTTCAAAACCTTATTGTAAATTACACACTTTACGCACAGCGCTAAAATCTGTCCTGTAATGGTCCTAGTGACCCGCTCTACCGGATCACCATGTTTGCACAAACTCGTCAAAACCGTTTCAGGGTCCCTTTAACGTGCACTGACATCGTACGTACACGGGCCTCAACATTTCACCTCCATCGAAATGCTACGAAATGAAATAATAATAATAATAATAATAATAATAATAATAATAATAATAATAATAATAATGCAAGTTCTACTTCGGCATGATTATTGATTATAATAAGGGTTAGGCACTACATCTTACTTTCTAAACGTAGAACTTCTTAAACGACTTAAGGATGTTCAAAAACGTTTCTCCACGTGTGTTTGCGGGTGCGTGAGTATATTTACAACCGATTCAGAACGTTTACGTGGCCACGAATAAACAGTTCCAATCAACAAAACTTCAAGATCGCATGGTCACGTCATCTCAATCACAATCACAATCATCACAATCGAAAGATAGTGCTGTCAGTGTAACTTGACCAAGACGTATGAGTAAACTTCTCTCTTGCGCTCCAGTGAGGCGGTCTCTGAAAGCCTTGATTTTCCATCGCTTTTTTTTTAAAAATAACTGATCGGGGTGAGTGAACAAAAGAAATAGAGACAAACTATACCGAATGCACAGTCATTCTGCATAGTTCTCTATTCTTTTCACCGACCGACCCACCCACAGCGGGGCGGGCGGACGGACGGACAGACAGACAGACAGACAGACAGACAGACAGACAGACAGACAGACAGACTTAAATGCCCACTAGTGAACCTTGTCGCTGTCAATCGGTCGGTCGATGCGTCGGTCACTCAGTCAGTCAGTCAAAACTTCGATACGCATGATGCTAGCTAACCTGCATCCAATAGCGAGAAGTTTGAGGCCCCAAAATGTTTTACATGTGCTAGCTCTGGGTCACGACTCACGTGGGAAGTACGAGCTTTAAAATGCGGTTCTGCGCTCGATGCTCGGGTTCTGCGCTTGAAACGTCAAGGCGGCCAGAAAAGCAAGTCAGGATAAGTAAAAACTGAGAGGTTTTACAGGTACTTGCCTCTCATACGCGCACTCTTAAAGACTGTTATTTAAGATGTGTTGTGGCAATGAATTTGCTTATGGACCCCGCCACTTCTTCTAGTCGAAATCATTTGCCATCATGAGCCAAGGATATCCCACTTTGAACCACCAGCAGCGTTAAAGGGCCACTCCGGCGATTTCTCAGTGTCCACGGATCTCAATAAAATGTGTCCAATGATATGTGCTCACTGCCCACGAATGTGAACATATGTGTTCTTATTGGTGCTGTAATATATATGCGAAGCTAGAGAGTGACAAGTCATTTAGTTTTCTTGAAAATGAATTTTAAAATATCTGGCAGATTCCCATGCAAGCCACCCTGAACTTTTGACGTAATTACACTGCTTACCCGAGCAGGCGAGCGATCAAGAGAAAAACGGTGATACTTCAGCGCTGAA
This sequence comes from Hyalomma asiaticum, assembly GCA_013339685.2. Taxonomy (NCBI): domain Eukaryota; kingdom Metazoa; phylum Arthropoda; class Arachnida; order Ixodida; family Ixodidae; genus Hyalomma; species Hyalomma asiaticum. Next base: position 72,656,374 of record CM023484.1, read on the forward strand.
ATCGTCGCTGTCAGGTACAGAAGAGCTGGCATAACTCAATATATTGTCGGATGGCATCGCCGCTTTCAGTTTCTTGGCACCAGCTCCATATTTCTGATGGCGGAGAGGCCGTATAACGTCACCATGTACGCTGTACGAAACATGTCCCTGTCTTCGTTTCAGTTTTAACACATCTGTTATTTCGCTATTTAGAACTATTGGCCAGTTTCTGAGCTAATTGAGCCACCCTTATCGCTACAGATCTATCACTGCCATTGGAAAATAGAGATATCAGAACATGATGAGCAAAACCTATAGGAGTTCGCCTGTAAGCCTACTGTCCTCAACTCTACAACCGATCTTAAAAACGCGGGCTGTTTTATAGCCAATCTTCGCTGTATACGTGAAATGTAAGAATTCTTTGGAGCCCCAAAGCATTTCGGGACGCCATTCCAAAGTTCCCTAATAACGCAAGTTTCAGCAACATAGCAAGCATGTGGGTTTCTTCGTAAAGGTGTCACACGGTTGGCTCATAGTAAGGTGCTCTTGTTTTGTATTTATATAACAGATGCGCTGGCTGTATCACCACGCGCTGGCAACAGCTGCCTCTGGTTGTGTGCAGAGACCCGCCCACAAGTACGTACAATTATCGCGCTGGCAGCCAACGTAAACTTGTTCGACTATCTCACAAAAATGGCATTTGTGTGCCCTTGATTGTGCTGACGCGAAAATGAATGTTCCACAAGCATTTTGCCTACCGTCCGTCAGGCTGCACTATACCGCAGCGCAGCATGCACCACATAAAAAATAACGTAAGTTCTACGCAAGGTCAAGATATAGAAAACCTGTAGCCGGCCAACATTTATAATTCCATAATTTTGCGAGGAAGACTAAATGTGTTCGGATGTACCACTGGCCCCATCAATGTTCGAGTGACGTGATGTTCTTTCAGCGATTTATTCACGAAGGTCATTCAAACGAGTGAATAAGTGCCACAAGATAATTTGAGAAGGTAAGCATGGTAAGATAATGGAAGTTCAAGGAAACATCGTGAAAGTAAAGCACTTAATGTATGGGCACATGCCCAGCCGTTAAATATATTTCTTAGAAAATAAGTGTCAGGAAGCCAATAACGAAATCACGAAACTTTCGTATTGTTCCAAAACTGTAGATACTGGAGCATATCATTCTGCTTCTTTTTTTTTTTTGTATAAATTACATGTAAAAAAAGGCAACTGCGCAGTTCGGCGGCTTGGTGAGAAACATCAACCGCCTTTCTTTTTCTTTCCCCTTTAGAAAGCGAACAGAACACAGCAGCACGGGTGTCTATAGCGGAAGTAATGCGCGTCTGCCCCAGCATGGCCCCCGAGAAAAATAAGGAAACGTTCGCAGGGTTACAGGGGAATCCCATAACGCCGGCTGAGAAACGGTGAAGCGCAAATCTCCCTCTCTCGTTTTCGGGAAGCGCCGCACTGCTCAAAAACAATAGATTAAGAAACCGCGACGGCGGCAACGCCGTCTGCGGCGCTTCCTTCGCTGCCGCATACCCCAATGAAATTACCCTGGGATCTCCGTCGGCTTTCTCGGTTCTGGGCTTGATTTATCGTCCCGCCGTAGAAAAACCTCGAGTTCCTGGCGGGAGTCCGTATGCTCCCATACACCTCCATTTACGTGTGTGCCGCTTGTAGCCGTGTATGTTCGTTATCATGAAGCCAGCGTAGGTTCTCGAGCCGTGATTTCTCAGCCGACACGAAGCTATAGTGAGAGAAGAATCGGAAAGTTAGGCTGTGGTAGACGAAGCTGTATCGTAACCCATTTGTTCTTTCAGCGGTTTAGTTCCGTTGCCGGAAGCCAAATTCAATTAAGGTAGACGCAGACGGTTCCGTTCCTACGTACCTCACCCGCGTTGATCCTACCTGCGTGGAACGTGTTCACATATTCCGTTACACTCCTCCTTTATACGCGTACAAAACCATTGCATCATGTGTTGCATCGCCGCACTCAGCTTCATGAAAAAAATCCTTCAAAACAGCGCGCCTTTTAATCAAAATCTTCGAAACGGGCGGAATTATGTAGAGCCCGGAAGCATGCACAATGACGTCAGTGTCAAACGTGAAAGAATTGAGAGCACAGCATTCAGAGCAAGGTAGCATGGTATACTTAGCATTGCCTTCTCGCTTTGAGGCGTGTAGCTTCGCTTAAAAGGGGCTAGTATGTGCGAGGTGGAAGGGAAACACAGACGACAAGACGACAGGTGACCGCTAATGATTTACGAGCTGAGGTATACTAACTTGCCGAAATTACAACGCTTTTGAACTCTCGAGCTCCTTTTCGAAAGGTATCTTCAGTGCTTTAGGTAGGTGATAAGCAACCCTGTGTGGTCAAAGCGATGCGAAGTCCACCATTACGAGGTGCCTATAGTGGTATCATGACACTGGTACACCATTCCTAATGTTCGAACGCTTCCCTGTATCTCCAGTTCGTTGAGCACACAGAAAATACTTGGGAACATATGCTCTGTGTGTCAAATTATCGACACTCAATTTTTAGTTGATGCCCCGATAAGGGTGACTTTAGCTCAGTACTGGCTCTAACGATCGATGCGACAGCACAAGCTTCCATGCTGGACAGAGGAACATGATCGGAATACTAGAATGTTGATGGGGCAGCCCGGTCTCACGCAATGCGGGGTCAAACAACAGCTCTATAATATGTTGACTGCTACGGTTATGGCATTACACGGATCGCGTGAGTCTACACGAAGGGCGTGGTCCTCGCTTGTTGACTAAGGGATACAATTTCGAGACACGAAAACACGGTCAAATGATCCGCAAATGGAAACCCATTTGGGTCTGTTGAATGGAGCCAGGTAGCGTGTAGCGACGACGGTTCATCGCGTGGACGGGCACTACACATGCTAGCGAGTCCTTTATTTTTTCTCTTAATTATATCCGCGCTATTTTAGTCGTCCTTCGTAAATGAACGGGATATCGGCTTGTCGTCGCTCTTGAAAAAAAAAAAACAGCGTGTTTTCGTCCCTGTTAATGTATCGAACACAGAATTCGGCGGTCTATGTGCCTCGTTCATATTCCTTTTGATTTTCAAGGGATGTATAACGTTAACGAAACGCACACTGGCTGATGATATGTCGGACAACGCAATGCTCTCATGGGTAATTTTAAAGCATAACAAGATTTTTCTTCTCTGTGTACGTCTTTGCTAGCAGCGCAAGACAGAAATACTTATTTCGCTTAGATCCAAACTAGAAGAGAAGCTCAGGGGAAGATGGATGCTTGAATCGATGAACAAATCGCAAGGTACGATTTAAAACAGGGAACGTTGTCTCCCGCGACATTCCCTGTTTTAAATCGTACCTTGCGATTTGTTCATCGATTATTTCGCTTAGGTCATTTTAAGTGCTTCTAGGCCTGAAACGCAATCTCAAGAGCAAAGAGCAGAGCTCTTAGCAGCAATAGCTCAGGCGCTTGGAGCAGACTAACGGCACATTGTCGCGGCAGCTCGATGTCCAGTGAGTGACTATGATAGTGTGAAAAGGGTGCATTAGCGTAGAGTGCTGACCTATTTGGCAGCTACTTAAAGGTGCGATCGTTCTAGATGGGAATAACACTGACGTACCAAGACAGATGCATAGCGAATCTTTCGCCACGAACACAAAGCATGCTCTAAAATCTGTCCTAGTATCGAGGCTATATACGGATCTCAATGCTGTTGAAACGAAATGCATCTAGAATATAGTACAACCATTCTTTTTTGAATAAAATCTGTGGCCGAATTTCACTGTGTCCGTTTGCGTTCAAGTTCGGTACCCCAGAGTAGCAGAAAAAGAAACTGAAATGCCAATGCCAAAAGCTGTTTGAATTCCAACTGTATCTGCATGAAGTCGGCCATATATCATGTGTCTAACTTCACAAGCCAATACAATCGCAACCAAATGCATATACATGAAAAATTATAGATTCAGCGGGACGTATACTTACTGTTACTGCTACTACTCGTAGAATTGCCTCCACGATGAATAATTCTCAAGTTACACGGAAGAAAAATCAACGTCCTCTTACTTAACCGTAATGTGCAACAAAACCCATGGCACTCAGGGGAACTATACTAAGCTGATCATGTACGTAAGCAGGTGTCAAAAAATCACCTTTCACGAACTGAACAGTTCGTCGATACGGCTCCAAGTTTCTAACGATACAAATAATGTGCTGGAATGACGAATTTCAACAAGGTGCTATCCGCAGCATCGAAGAGAGAACGGCCTATATTAAAGAAGTGCTCCCATTGGTCGCCATATAAAGAAAAAGCCTTCCGTGACCAAAACAAAAATCAGAGCCAAACCACAGCGACAATGAACGAAGCTCCTCGAAGCAAACATGAAGTGTTCTTTCCACGTACATTGTCATAGTCCATTAATGCGAAGCAAGGAACACAGAGGCTGCCTCATATGCAGTCGCCAGCTATTAAATACTTGTCAAGTAAGTATGAATGCGTTACTCGCTGCTCGCTCTCACGCGCTTGTTTCATTAACCTACAAATTTAGAACTACAAAACGAATTCAGACAGTCACTCAGCGACTACAGCTCTGTTGCAAAATTAGAAGCCGTGTTCTTGTCGTCGTCCTTGTCGTCGTCGTCGTTGTTGTTGTAGGCGTCGTTGGCGTCGTCGTCTTTCAAACACGAGTATTCACATACATCAAAATTATTCATCGTGAGCTTTTTTTCCACAGCTCTGAACTTAAGCACCTTCGCACGGTAACTCCATGAGGCGACGCGCAAAAATACAATTCACTTGTATTTTTACAGCATCGGAAGCGCTTACGTGATCAACGCCACCTCTGTTTTATTTTACTTTTCCCAAGCATGTGCACGCAAAGTGCTACAGGGGTTTTTATATGAAATTTGGTATGAAAGTGTTATGGTGAACGCGAACATCACAGTGCATTGGTATATTGTTGCATGAAAGCGTTAAAAAGTCTCATTTCTTCGTATTCAGAGTTATGTTTACTCGCATCCCGAAATCAAACGGGTTCACATAATATTGGGTTCTACTTAGGCCACATATTTGAACTTCAGGATGTGCTCATGTGTGTCCCCTACTTTTATAATTTCCTGCTTATTATTTTAGCCCATTCATCAGCATCATTAAGAGATGAAAACTAATTGCGGAGCAGAAATGAAAATTTGCTTCTGTTCTACATTTTCTAAGTTCTAACTGGATGCGGGAGCCTGATTCTCTCATTTAGAAATGAAAATTTCCTTTTGTTCTACATTTTCTAAGTTCCAATTCGATGTGGGCGCCTGATTCTCTCATTTCTTGCGACTCATAGTCATCACAAACGAAAGTATAATCAAGCTCATGCGACGCCAAATTAATTACACGTCACGAATTCAACGCCACGTAATTGCGATCGGGCTCTGAAACGACTGAGATAGAACATTAAGAAGAAATTTTGATTTTTCCGTATCTTAGATTCACTGAGCCGCTAATAAATGGGCAGATAAGGCAAAGGCGATATTTCTTTTCGACAAAGTTCTTTTCTAATTAAAAATGACAGACGATACTTTTATGACACTAATGGCACACGACTTCGAGTAATGTTCTGGGTTGTGGAACGCAGAAGGTCAATTTGGCTTTCCAACCCAAAAGAAACAAACGTACCCCCGGCAATCTCATTAGGCTTTCACGAATATTTAGTTCCCGGTTGTCTGCGGAATACCCGCGGATTAATTAACGCCAATGCGCTCACATTCCATGCTTTTAGTGAACGACAAACTGGCCACGAATGGAGTAAAGGCAAGTGAACTAGTGAAAAGAACGCAGTTGGAGAAGGCATTATTCTTTATTCGTTTTCAGTATTTCGTGCGCGAGCTGTCGCCGACGATGATCGCCAATGTATATCTACCGAAACGCGTCCGAAATGTAGGCCCTAATTTTATGGAATATTTGGAGAAACTGATTCTAGATATGCATAAATTAAACACAGTTCTTAATTATCAAAATTTGGTTTCCGGGATGTAAGCAAGCCTTTCTGTTCTTTGTAAAACAGCGTACGACAGCAAGAAAAGAAAATGCTCTAAGCTTATTATGGTCTGTGTCAGAAGCTTAGAAGTCTATAAATGTAAAAGACATACTTAGCTGAGTACTCGAGGGGCACTAAAATTGCTGATACATCGGAGGGGAAGAAGCAGCTACGTTTTGTGACGTTTCTTCACAATAATCGAGAAATAGACTCACAGAGTAACCGGCAGATAGTGTCAGAGACATTGCAATGGATCCTGAAGATGTTCGTCGGCTGACACGAACTACCAATCTCATACTGGTATGACAAATTCTGATATTATAGTCAACGTTGCGGAGAACACAGGCATGCGCCAGGCAAAGGACACCTCTAAACAGGCTAAAATCTCGAATATCCGAGTGGCGCTGGGGAGATAAGGATTATTTACGTTGGTTTCAACTAGCAGGGAAGCTCAGGGGAAGATGGGGGCTTGAATCAATGAACAGATCGCTGAAAACGATTGAGAACAGAGAATGTCGCTGGAGCCAACGTTTGGTTTAGACGCACAGGTAACGGCAGCCCATGAGTCATTAGCATGGCTTAGTTCAACATATAATTGTCTTTAGTAAGCGCCCAACTTCAACATTCAGGCTTGTCGTGCAAGCTCAGAGTAGGGACTCTGCGTCTCCTAATGCGGTGCATTCCGGGCACAAGTGGCGATCACGTTCGATTGATCTTAAATCGCATTTGTATATATGTAGTGTTTGCGACACTTGTCCGATTCAAGTGTATGTTATCTCGTTCATGTCTATTGTGGTAATATTATCGATAATGGAAGAACAAGTAAAACTTTAGTTGCGAAAATGTTAATGTTCCTGTTCTAACTCTCCAGATAGGCGCTCCTCGAACCATACCGCACAAAGCGCAACATCTGAACCGTCGCAATTAGAGAAAATTATCAGGCCTCCTTTGCAGAGTTATCCACGGAACGGAACCGCCAGCGAAGCCCGCAGTGGCTTTTGCGGAGTTCCTCTCAAAAATATCTTCCAGAGCAACGCTGTACTGCATGAAGCAGGTTTCGATAGTGTCATGCTAGAAAAAAAAAACGATTAAAAAAACTTTTTGATACGTATATCTGTTGCATGACGGCAGTTTTCTGCGGCTGTTGCAAACCGAATAAGCTCCACCACTCCGCCTGTACAGCGACTTGCTTTTCATTCAAAAATGAGTACCACAAGTATATTGTTCCGAGCGCGCGCAGGAGACAATAGTTATTTCGGAAACGGGCACTGCGGCGAAAGGGATGATTGATTGATTGATTTGTGGGGTTTAACGTCCCAAAACCAGTTCTGATTATGAGAGACGCCGCAGTGGAGGTCTCCGGAAATTTCGACCACCTGGGGTTCTTTAACGTGCACTGATATCGCACAGCACACGGGCCTCAACATTTCGCCTCCATCGAAATGCAGCCGCCGCGGCCGGGATTCGATCCCGCGACCCTCGGATCAGCAGCCGAGTACCATAGCCACTAGACCACCGTGGCGGGGCGGCGAAAGGGATGAAGAGAAGAACGACGTTCGGCGAGCTGCCTAGGAACGTGTGCCTAGGCCGTATGCGATTTTCTTCGTGAGACAAAAAGAATTAAATGTTGATCTGCTCAGTTCATTATTTTATTTTTTTTTCAATCATGATCTCAGTACGTGAGAACCAATCTCCATAGCGTTCGCTTCTCTTTTATAATTATATGCCTTCAGTCTTCGCAGAAAACTATTCCTTCAACCTAAATTTGATTATCACATTCGTACTACAATTTCTTTGTATTTTATTAGGAGTTCTCTCCCACACAAATTTCTTTTCCGGTTCATGGCCGATCCCCCAGAGTGGGTTGCGCCAAGATACCCAAGGACCAACCAACCAACCAACGACTCTCGCACCAAGCCAGCATCCAGACTTATCTGGAGATGCGTCACTCTTCGAGTATAACAATATGAAATGGCGCGTGCACGTGTTTATGAAAATAACTGCGTATACGTATACTTAAATATCACAAAGTAACATCACACGGCGCTTGAATTCACGTTCATTTCCAACGGAGAATGCGTTCCGAGTTGTAACTTCGACGTAGAATTTTCTTTTTCTCTTTGCGTTGCTCTGACTTCAAAGGGTAGAAGAGCTTTTGATTATTAATTATGCTCATTGTTATTAGGTTGTTATCACAACAGAGGTGATGACGCGCGATGATTATGAAAATCTGAGCTATAAGAGAGGGCTGCTGTCTCGCTTAAAAATGGACGTTTAGCGGAAGGTACTATATTATCGGGAATTATGTTGCATGGCATGCCATTTTCCAGGCATACACCTCTGAACACGCTTTCCGCTGAAGGAAAAGAACGAAACTCTGCCTAAAATACAGACCTGCAAAACCAACCGCTCTTTTGCAAAGCACTAGCCTCTAAAACGTCAACATCAACAGCAGACACCATTGTCTGTTGTGGTACATTAGGTGAATAAATAAAGAACTAAATTTTTTGGTTGGCCTTCTGCCGAAAAAAACTGTCTACTTCCCTTCTCTTCTTCCTCCTTTTTTCACGTAATTTGTAATTTCACTTGTCGCCACACCACCAACTTCCTGGCAGCATGCATTTCATGCAGCTTCGCCGTGAAGAGTTTTCTCAAGGGAAATGCTCTATCGCGCTTACATAGCTCAGAGCGCTTAGATATTGAAGTCGACAGCTACGAATGCAGGCACGTGAGCTACACAAGCTCTCACAGCAGTCATGAACAAAACAATGAGCCTTGTAAAGTGCAATATCTTCCTTAGAGAGATAGATCCTGTGCTACCTTTGGTCGAAGTGCCTCGACAGGGTGTTATTTGAACATCGCGTGCTACATCAAACAGGAACTAAGCAATCATTCATATTTCTGCTCTCTTCGGAATGTGGAGCCAAAAGCGTCGTACACCCAGAGACGGTGCGAGCGATTCCGGCACCCGCAGATTAATGTTCATTTGTCAGAAACGATGGCTGCTTCCAGGCTATTATGGGCGACAGTGCGCTAATGGAGGCATTAGACGAGCACGACCAATTTAAGTGTAAGTTATCAATTTCAGAGCACTTACATAATGGGTGCTTTAATTTGGCAACAATATAGCCTCATTATTTTTTTTTACTTTCTTGTAACTCTAGCTAGATTATAAAGAAAACATTCAGGCAGACTTATTTCGCAGCGCGTATTTGTGGGCCAAAGTTATGAAGCTTATTTTAAAAAATTTCTATTTGTCATAGCAGGGCTGCTTTCTCTACCTGCGTGCACAGTTGATCCATTGCATTTCCATGCTTTTACAAGAAATCTCTAGCTGCTGGACGGCTGATTACATGGGAAATGAGTCAGTGGCTCGTTTATCAGCATCCGGTGTTCCAAATTCCAATATGTTTGCTGCACTTCGACTAAAATAACCTCTAAAAACACGGCTTGTGCAAAGCATTGCGCAAACTCGCCTTATGCGAAGCAGTCATCGTGGAGCTGCCTACGTCGCATGGTTTGACCTTTACGTCAAGCGTTACGCGGCGTACGGACATTTTGCAAATTAAGCAGAAGTTCGCATGACGTGGAACACTAGGCACGGCGACAACGCTGTGCCACCCGAGAGGTTCCTTGTTGTGCGTCACAACGCCCGTACTCGGGTTTCACCACCAATGTCAGTGTCAGTGAGGAGAAGCACAGGATACCGCGCGATGGCTTGCGCGTCCTCTGGCACATTCCTGTGGGGTCTAGTAGCCCTGCAATAGAGGTTGCGGAGCCACAACAGCCCACATGTAATGCGTCTTACATTGTTATAACAGCCGCCAAAGCTACGCGGCTGTATCCAAGATTGGCAAACACTACCTGACTGTCCACCTGCCACCTGCCGGTGGTACAACAAAACACCCAAAGGGTAACACTAAGAGTAAGGGTATTTATCTCAACATGGCTCAAGTTTGCCAGGAAATGCTTCGCATTTAAAATGCGATTGAAGCGGTCGAGATTGAACCCGCGTCCTTCAGATCAGCAGCCGAGCACCACAACCGCCGTGCCACAGCGGCGACAGGATGCCATCGCCACAAAACGAGGCTTCCAAAGCTTTTCGGCCGGTAGGTTTGGTACGTCGGTTTGGTAGCTAGTGTTGGTCGATATCTCCTTATATCATACTGCACAGATGGCTGTATAACAATGCAGTCATGCATTTTATGACCTCTTTGCTGATCGGTAGAGTAGGCACTGTTTAACGGCAGGGCACAGCAATTAATGCAATAACAGGAAATTTCAGTGAGTGAGTGAGTGAGTGAGTGAGTGAGTGAGTGAGTGAGTGAGTGAGTGAGTGAGTGAGTGAGTGAGTGAGTGAGTGAGTGAGTGAGTGAGTGAGTGAGTGAGTGAGTGAGTGAGTGAGTGAGTGAGTGAGTGAGTGAGTGAGTGAGTGAGTGAGTGAGTGAGTTCGTCACATAGAAGTCCCGCACACTGTGTGCCTGTGAACAAAACCTCCCTCCCTTCCTACAAGATTTGTGCCTATTCACCATCTGGTACACTAAAGTGTGCTGTGGCATGACCAATAGATTGAGGCAGTACGAGCTGGCACATAAGAATAGGTGCTCCAAATGACAGTGAATAGGCTGGACAAATGAGGTGCGCGGTCTGCGAGGAAGCACCTTTTGTCCGGCGTCCTCGGAGACCGTGCACAGTGCAGCCCCAAATGGAGAGCCCCCTGATGCAGATAGCCACTAATGCAACGACACAGCAAGAAGCCGGGCACGCAATACCCTCTAGAAAAACGAAGCTGGCAGTGGTCTGTCAAGGTGCGGGAGTGAAAGAGGAAAGCAGCGTCGAATGTGGATCAGGAGGCATTGTGCAGTGGGGGTCTCCGCAAGATGCGACACGTTCCTTCGCTTTCACTGCACGTTATAGCCCTGTGAGTGCAGGCGTGGACGCCAGCACAATGCCACAGACTTGATTTGCACAAGACGATAGGCCTATAATAATCTACCGTCACCTCCACTTGGACTTCGGAACGAGTAATTATTAAGACAGGCGCCTTATAAAAGTCTCATTAGTGGGTGACCTTGAAGAAAACATTTTCACAAAAATAAAAAATTAAGGTTTTCTTTATTTTCCCAATACAAAATGGGGAAAGCATCACAGAATAAAAGCTACAAAACTGTAGCTTGAATGCACCTGAGGCCCGACAGAAAATATTAATACGGCATATACGGCAGAAAAACAAAAAATAAGCGCAGTCAAGAAGCACAGTTAATAAAACTATACACACAAGTGTCAGATTACATAAAAATATGTTGCGACAAGTGAGATACTCAACTGGTATAAAATACACGCAAGCAAAAACTAGAAGCCTATACACTGCACCGTAAAAAATATTTTTTACGTTGTTTGGGTGTTAGGGTGAGTATGCGACTATCATCTGTTTCATATGTGTTTAAAATTGTTAGCAGCAGAAATTGCAGAGTTTGATTTCCGTAGTTGGTTCTTGTACGAAGAACAGTGCACTTATAAACACTTCTAGTACAAACAGCTTTGTCTTTTCAGGCTAAAGTAGCTAGAGGTATCAAAAACTCACTTGCGGCAGGTGGCAAAAATCTAAAGTGCTACAATAGCCGATGTTCCAAAATAGTGGTAACGCGGATAATATTATACTTAACAAAGAACTCTCTAGCGCGTTCTCTATAACTTATGCCAGCAATATGCCTCACGGCTTTCTTTTGTGATACCAGTAGTCTGACAAGGTTATTTTTTGATGTCGTGCCCTAAAACAAACGACAATAATTAACGTGCGATTGAAAGTCAGCTTGATAGATTGATACTTTTAAGCGGTTAGCGAAATCAAATCGGCATCTGGAAAGAAAACAAATTGACTGATGCAACTTGTTTTCAATTTAGACTACGTGGTTTATCCATCTCATTGACGAATTGAAAGCTCCCATGTCGTTCACTTGATATGCGCCAAAAGAGGCATAGAAGGACGCGTAATGGCACCAACAACATGACATGCTATTCCGTACCATTCTGATTAAGGATAAAAAAGTGACATGTCACTGATACCTGAATAGAATATCTCGGTAGCAACACGGAAATTCCGGATATGGTACAGAGATATTAGATTATGAGCCACATATATGTGGCATAGGCTATAAAGAGTAACACTCAATCACATGTATGTGAATGAGTGTTACTCTTTATAGCCTATGCCAAATTACATTCACATGAGGTCCCAGTGCAAAAAGTTTTGTTTTCGAACACCTAGGCCTCGGGTTGGTCTACGAAAGACCTTGACATCCGCCTTTACATGTGTTAAAGGGACCCCGAAACGGTTTTGACGATTTTGTGAAAACATGGTGATCCGGTAGAGCGAGTCATTAGGATCATTAGAGGACAGATTTCAGCGCTCTGCCTAAAGTGTGTAATTTACAATAAGGCTTTGAACACGCGCATCGCAAAAAAAAAAAAAATAGCAGCGGCTCGTCGAAATGCGTTTTCAAACGCCCCCGCCTATCGAACGATGGAATGGGAGGCCGCTGATTGGCCCCCTAAAAGGTGACATGCAGGTAATTTTCCCAATCTAACTGCAAAAACGTGCTCCTACAACGTGCTCCTTCGTTTTAGCCAACGGTATCGTCGCGGCATCTGGCGGCGTACACACGAGTCGCCGGCGCTCTATTACAGAGGCTAGCACTGCCGAGGCCGGGGATCTCAGTAAAGATATCGGGGCGCTATGTCGCTGCGGAGGGCTCCGCAGGGCTGCTGACGAGGGAGGCGCAGTCAGTCGTCGCTAGCGCGCACCCGCAGCTGATCGAGTTGAGGAGGAACAGCAGTGGTAAGGAGGAAGGTGACAGAAATAAGCTCATAGCTGCCTTAGCGCATGGTGCTTCGCTTTATTTATGGCGTGAATGATTTCACAATTGTGTGGCCTAATTAGTGACGCAGTGTCAAAAAAACGTTTACGGGACCCTTTAATCGATAGCTAAAGAGCCCTAGGATTTCTCCTTCATAACCTAAAAAAACATTTTCGTGTTCAGCAATAGTCATACAATAGCTCTATCTACGTTACATGATGTCCTCAAGAGTACTTCTCAGATCTGATGCGCTGAAACGCTCCAGCTTTCGCTGCCGCACACGATAAAGCTAAGCCAAGTAGCACGAATGTTAATTGCCTTAAACAATGACCATGTTTTCTCAGTTTTGGTGGACCCTCTAAGTGTGAAAATAATTTGCGTACGCATTCACAAAGTGCATCCTTATTACGGGTTGTCCTTAGAAATTGAACCGAAGGTAAATTCCAGCACTCCGTATTGATCCGTAACCGTAAGTGACGGCTTGTTGCTCTGGTGTGCGCTGATGGGCACGTGCACAATACGTGCTGAATGAGAAAGTACGCGAACCGGAAAGACAAGGGAGCGGCGTCCTTTGTGCTCCGCCTTAATGCTTTCTTGTACTCTTCGCTTTCAGTGAGCTGCTGTAAAAGTGCCCTAAGCCTCAAAGGTGTCTGTTAGAATACCATAAAAAACCTTCTACAAAAAAAAAATGTTTATGTCAAGTATTTAGTTCACACGCTCACCTGACATAGCACCGCAGGCCCAAGGAACCTATTCATGACCTACAAACATTTGTAATGTCTCCCACCCTTTCAGATGTCGGCCTCTAATGTTCTATTTCATCCCTATATTTCCGTCCCCTCGTCTCGGGCAGAAAACTGAGAAGGTATTACAGCGAAGCTGTCTGTACCAAGATTTAAGGTAGGGCCTCATCCACAGTGCTTGCAGGAATTCACGCACGCGCCCGTCCATCCCCTCTCGTGCCCGGCCTCCTGCTGCCGTCTGCCCGCTACTGCATGATGGTGATAACGTCAAGCCCAACGCCTATGCGATGTGAGTGTATTTTAAACAACCCCAGGTGGTCAGCGTTTCCAGAGTCGTCCAATACGCCTTTCCTTTCTTTTTTACTCTTTCATTGCCGTTCCCTTACACCCACGGACTCTGAGCTGTGCTCCGCACAAAGGCTGAAAGAAATAGCGTCCTTTTCTGAACCTAACCACGGTTATTAGTATTATGAGGGTCGTTTGGCTTGGGTCATAAAGCTAAGACAAACGTGTGCGTAAACTCATTGAAGGACGCAAAAACAAAATAAATAGTAAGGAAGGCTTTAATGAAGAATCTGTAACCAAGTAATAAACACCGGGGACACACAGTCCACGCACGCTGGTTTACAATATCTATACACAGGGCGTGGGTGGTGAATTTTCTATCATTAACTTGTCTGGGGGAAGGAGGAGGAAAAGGGAGAGAGAGAAAGGCAGGGAAGTTAACCAGATAGGCGTTCGGTTGGCTACCCTACACTGGGGAAATGGGAATGGGGGATAGAAAGATGGGAAAGAGAGAAAGAAGGGGAATAATGAAAAAGAAGTTGCAGGATGACTCCATCAGTTGTTGTACTTCCTTCATTACTTCTGTCCTCCTATCCAGCTTCTTTTTCGTCACGAGGCACAGAATCTTGTTCCGGTCCGGCAGGCGATATCATCCTGGCGACATATGTTGGTGCAAAAAAAGGTGATGGTGCAGCTTGTTAAACTGCGTAATATTTACGCTGTATAGTAGGGACTCCAAGACTGACGACACGTCCTTCGTATAGCCTCTTCTGCGAAAATTGCTTGCACATTAGGCTTGCACGTGACCTTTTCGCAGTAAAACACAAATGAATGCATCAATTTAAACTTGGGTGGTATTCATTATATCCGAAAGTTCATAAAAGCACTACAGCAAGTCGAGGCTTCCGCTCTAAAGGTAAGAGCCCCTTTTTGTGCACATTGCGGAAGAAATACAAAAGACTAAATAAGAAAAACAAACCAGGGCAGAGCCAAGTCACACACGCGTGCATTACGGCCTCACGTGTCCGTACTATGGTACGCTTTCTGCGCTGTATGTAGAATAAAAACACAGAAAATCTGACGTACCGGGTACCAAGTCCACGTTTCACTCGTAACTCGTAAAAGCAGTTCGAGAGGAGAACCCAGCTCAGGGCGTGCTGTTGAAATATGCATTACAAACATGTGATGTTTTCCTTCTTTCCGCAAACCCAGCGACGCCAAACGTTAATGGACACGGACGGAGCAGGAACCGAGCACGGAACTTGAATAAAGCGAATCGCAAGTTCACGTGCACTCTGCTCACGTACGTGTTCTGTAAGAGGGTTGCCTTTGAGTGAGTCGCATGTGCAGCCGTGGAACTTGTACAGTGGACAGATGCTGCTGTACCATTGTGAAATGGACAAGTAAAACACGGCTGGATAACGTGAATCTGCGAGGGAATGTTTACTTCATTAAATGAGACTAATGGGTACATGCTAAAGGGTACATGGGCGCTAAAGGGTACATAAAAAGTACGTGGGTGATGTTGGTATAACCTCTGCTAAAATCGGCAAAACGTTTCACGAAACACTGGTTGTCTTCGATGGTTGGAAGAGTCAGAAAGCCTTAAAGATCCTATAGTCGCCAGTCGACGGCCATCTCTCAGATGGCGTATGGCTATTTTTCTAAAAAACAGAGGTAACCAAGCCCCTACACTTCAACACATGAGCAAAACACATGTTTAACAAGCTGGGTAAATACATTCGGCGGTGGCACACGCCGGACAGGCATTGAATCTCCCTAGCCCGCATTTCTAAGCGCTATTTCTAGCCTCTTGCAGGCTGGTACTCTTTTTTCGTTTTGTACGTCCGTTTCTTATGTTTCAACTGCATGAATCAATGAAGAAAAGTGGCCCGAAACCTTGACACTTGACAAACAACTTGGCAACACAAAATAATTTAGTTCACTGCTGCCAATATTGACTTACCTGACATCCTGACAGTTGCTGCTCGTCCGCTGGAGTTACAAAGGCTACAAAGTGACTGGCGGCCCTCCTATAGCCAGTGTAAATGTAAAACCATGCACACGGAGTGTCTGATGGGGCGGACATGTCCTTTGCGAATAGTGTCCTCTTAGAAACGAGGTTATCCATGTAACCTAGCTATAGTGAACTGCGTGATGTCAGTGCTCGTTAAAGAACCCCAGGTCGTCAAAATTTCTCGAGCCCTCTGCTACGGTGTCTCTCATAATCATAGCTGGTTTTGGGATGCAAAACCCCAAAAATCAATCAACCTATAGTGAAATATTCGCTCTCCGTGTTGTACTTGCCGAGACGGGCCCAGGAAACTGGATGCACACAGCGGGTACACACAGTTCTAGTTAGTACTTATCATGACAATCTCTTAGTGGTTCACCAAACAAACAGCTTATATAAAAACAAGTGACCTCATCAAGGTTCCCCAAACAGCCGTTTTGTGGTAACGGCACCTTTGTGGATGAATATAAAAGATTTTTTTTCTATTTTTTTAGAAACATACTCTGAAATTGGCATGCACGCAAGCTACCGATGTGGTCATCCGACAAACGTGGACAGAAAAGCACTGGTTCCCCTGTAATCGTGAATGGATGCAAGCACGTAGCGGCAAGGCAGAACTGAACCTCGTTTGTCAGGTCTCTGCCGAGCACTATCCGCGCTGTGAGGAGCGCTGTTGGGGTGGTGCCAACCCTTGAAAAAGGCCGCGCAAAACCCACGCCGCGAACTCGCGCACTGCTTGCATTAACACAGTCAACCCTGTCTCAACGCCAAACGATGGCAGTCAAGTTTATGTGGCCATGCACCTGACTTTTCAACATAGCATTCGGAAATTAAAAATTACACTTAGTGCTGTAGGACTTCCAGCTGCAACAATACATGCATTCAGTTTACAGAAAAAATAGCGCTCGTCCTCTTTCGTCTCGCCGATCCGTGTCTGCAAGTGCTATGATTCCTTTTTATGCGGTAAGTTGGAGGCCGGCGAGGTAGAGAAAGGTTGTATCTATCTAGTCCTCGATCCTTCCCTGACCAACGCTTTCCTATGTAAGACTTAGTATCGCATTCGATGCGCGATGAGCTCGCGCCTCCTCTCTCTCGTCCGTTGCAAGTTAGGGACAGGTGACGCGGACGTGACATGCCACTCGCCTCGCCTCCAGCAATGAAACCAACACGTTCTCCTCCAACCGAAAATGAAAGGAATTTACCGATGTTTTATCCGCCTGTTTTCCCTTAATCTCAAGGCTTGTAGTCTGCATTCCTTTACCGGAATACAGTTACTGTGGCTTCGTAGTCACTGCGTGCGCCTGGCGCTGCTCTTCTTTCTCTTGAATTCTGCTCAGCCACAGCTTCTGCAGGACGGTGCGAAAAAACTTCCCACACAAAGGCTGCGCCCCTTGCTGTAGCGAGGCTATGGATCTTGCCCTAATGCTTCTTTCTGCGTCGCTGTCGTCTTTGCTCTTTGTGCTCCGCTATTGTGCCATGATTGCTAGTCTTGTTCAGGGGCTCCTCTTGCCTCCCACAGCGATTCTCCTTGTTGTTCTTATTTCCCTTTCTGCTCTCTCTTGAAGCCGGTGCCAGCGTTGCGCCTTCACTTTTTATGGTCGCAGACATATATGAGAGTGTGCCGGTGTGAACGGCAGCATTACTTGTATTCTTCGGCCCGCGATAACCAATACCTGTGACACGAAAATTGTTCATAAGAGAACGTACGAGTGCATTCTGATGCTATACATTTTTACCTATAGGCAGCGGAACATTCGAAAAGAGTTGGCCACGTTATTTGCCGAGGCCGTAGGCTTTAAAGAAGTCCCGGATGAGAACCTATTGTTGGCACAGTTCCTTGTTCTGTAAGAAACGTCGAGCTATTTCGAAGGCACTCAAAAGCAGGCAAGCGGCACAAAGCATGTGCAGTAAATCAGCACGCATTATGTGTATGCCTACAGCCTTCATTTTTGATCATGCGAACTTGATCAATATTTTTCGTATATTTTAGAAATAACGTTTATTACAATGGGCCCTGCGGCCTTTGGCCTCAGAGAAGAATATCGGGATTTACGAACACATGGTTGAGCCGGAAGAGCCCACTCATCTCTTTATTCGTTGACTACACACGTTGCTAAGTAAACATATACACTACAGCAACCGAAACTCTTTTAGGTAAAGAGTACTGAGCAAGCTGGAATGTACCATTCTTACGCATTGAAAATTAATTTTAGTGCTTCGCGCGCCGCGGCGGTAGTACAGTGGTTAAGGTGTTCGGCTAGTGGCCCGAAAGGGGCGTGTTTAATACCGGCCGCAGCGCTCGCATTTCGATAGTGGCAAGATGCTGTAAGCCTGTGTTCTTCCGCTGTCATTCGCGGCAAGTCTTGCATAGACCAAGGCGGGAAATGCATCAATGAACCGCCAAGAGACCACAAGAAAATAGCACGAAGTTAATCAGGTGGCGGTTTTCACTGCATTTCGTTGCAAAGCTTGAACATGTCGGCCTCTTTTAAAGACTCCTTAAACATGGTGAAGCGTGGTAATATAAGAGTAATAGCGCCAGCTAATGTATGCGCAACCACTTTTATGTGTCTAATGCTGAATGATGTCTCAGAGCAAGGTCATTATCACTGCGCGCAAGTGATTTGAGGTACTTGCGCTTACCTCTAAACCTGTCAGCATTTGCAATGTATCATGCACATAGTCTTGTTGTCTCTTGGTGTACAGTTTTATTAAAATATTCTTATGTCATCATGTGCGTATTTTTTTTTACAAAATGGCATAACTGTGCACGTAGTATATTGAATGTGTAATTACGACCAATCCCGAGAACAGGAGGAGGAGGAGGAGGAGAAAGTAATAGGAAAGACATGGAGATTAACCTAAGCTGAGCCCGGTAGGCTACTACCCTGCACTGGGGAGGGGGAAGCGGAGGGAAAGCTTTAGATAACAGAGACAGAGCCAAAAACAAAAAAAAATCTAACGAAATATACTGGAGCGTCGCTGACGTTGTAAATGTTCTTTGTCCATTCTCAGACAGGGTAAATGAGCCCAGCAGCGTTCAGAAAGTGCATCCCGAGAACCAATTTTCCTTCTTACAATATAGACCATACCTTCGTATTCGTTCCTTCTTGTGTTCGTGTTCTGCACTTCCATTCACGATAAATTTCTATTTGTAAGAAACGTCGAGTAACTTAGTCAAGGCAGAGAGTTAGCGAGCAATTCTTCCTAGCTTGTTGTGTTAACGCTGTCCTTTTCTACGGTATACACAGGCGGCCAATCGTCGTGGAGTATCTTGTCCAGAGGGCAGCGATGGTTAAGATAGTGGCCGCTATCCATCATACTTAACTCGCTTTGGCAACCAAAAACACCTATGCATCGCAGCACCGACCAAGTGAAGAACTTCCTCGGCAGTGGGCGCGTAGATAGAGCTAAGCAGGTCAAAGCGCGAACATCAATCTAGCCCTAGCTCGTCCGCATCTTGCAATACCAGCAGTGCTTAGCACAGGAAAATTTACATATCGCTAACCAATTTAGCGTCAAGCGGGGCGCCAACGAGGGCCTTCCACAAACTGGGTCTTTTGTTCTCACTCAGCCTTCTTCCTTTGACTTGCCTTCGTCGAGCAGGTCACGGCACGATGGCTTTCGTATCTATGTTCACTTCTCATTGCGTTTTTCCTTCGTTTGTTCCATTTGAACGTGTTTATCATCGACACTATTCTTGATTTACTAAGCTGTCGACAAATCACGATGGGGGAAGAGGAGCTCTTAACAAACTTTGATTGCCTGCACGCGCTTTCTCTCGGCTCAAGCGTTCCCAAGAGAACGCCCTTGGGATATTGGTGGTACCTCCGTCTAAGTATTCTCGGAGCGTCTGCAGTGTCGCTGTTCTGGCCATTGCATTTCGTTCTGTGGCAGTTTTGCTTAATTCTCTTGTTTTTACATGGTGTTACTATCTTACAGGTCCGCTCTGACGTCTTATCTGTGCTTCCAGCTCTCATCTAACTGTGCATTCGCACAGCCGAACTGGCATTGCATTTATCTTTAGACGTGTTGTTAGGCGTGTTGCGTATTCAGAAAAAGAAAATTACATATCTCATCAGGAATGCTCGGATTATTGTTATTTATTTATTTATTTATTTATTTATTTATTTATTTATTTATTTATGTGCTTGTTTGTTTGTTTGTTTGTTTGTTTGTTTGTTTGTTTGTTTGTTTGTTTGTTTGTTTGTTTGTTTGTTTGTTTGTGTACCCTCACAACCCGAGGGCATTACAGAGGGAAGTGGATTACGTTTTGAATAAAACATACTTCAAAAAAAAACAAAAACTTGGGGTTACATAAATACAATGAAGGAAACCAACATTAAACAGCGCACAATAAAAGGGCAAGAACAGTTGATTAAGAATGCAAAGCATAACAGGGTCTGTGACAACAAGGAATCAATGCGGATGAAATAACACTTAAGCACAAGCACGTGCCTATGAACCAAAGAAGGCATAGTTGCAGCAGCATATCAAAATATTGGCGTGATCAAAAACGGAAAACAAAAGGGCTACTCAAAATGAAAATACTATAATACTACAAAGATAATACCATTATGACAACAACATGTTAGTTACAGCTGCCTTGAACTTAGATTTATCAGTAATCTCGACGACAGATCGGGGAAGGTGATTCGAACTTGCTGACGTACGGGGGATGAATGAATTGAAAAATGGTTGCTGTGGAATGTGGGAGTATCAACCTTATGACGATGGTGGATGTGGGCAGATACGTAAACGGAAGGGGTTATCAATTTATTCTTGAGAACAGGATTGTCGTAATATATCGTGTAGAACAGGCAGAGGCGAGATATTTACCTACGATGTGAAAGAGGTAATGATAAACTTATTTTCATGGAAGTAGCGCTGTAGGTACGATGATAGTTATTTCAGCCACACAAGAAGTTGCCTGACTTTGCCACCAAGCAGGACACATACTATGGAAGACGCCTTTGTAGAGCTCCTGAACAACTTTCGCTGTGCGATAGAGGACGCCAAGTGGTCAAAATTTCCCAAGCCCTCCATTATGGTTTTCCTCTGTTTTCTACTCTTTTATCCCCTTTCTACCCTACACCGATCCGTTCGCAAGGAGGGTGGGTCACGGCTGGTCGCCACCGCTACGCGCTTTCGTGGTGAGGGAGAGAGGGGAACAATAGTTAAGGTAGAGGACCGCAGAGTAGGAAAAAATAAACAAGAGGACAGTTAGCGGGAGAACATGCACAAAGTGCTGAAGGACTAGCACGGGCAAAATACGCAAGACGCATCATGAGGCTCATAATATATACGAAGGATGGGAGCCAAATGGAAAATGGGACAAAGGGTGAAGACGAAGACCAGGCTCATCTCATGTTAACTGCTTTACATGTGGAGAAACAGATGAATATGTGTAAGCAGTGCAAAGAAATTTGGTTGTTAGGGAGCGACTACACGTTAAACGTGCGTGAATGGCAGAGGAGCGCTACAAAAGTAGTTAAGGAGTCAATTTTCACGAACCGATTTTATTTGCCAAGAATAGACGCTTGCGAGCACCTAAGCAACACTGTATGTCATGGCACTAGCAGCGCACATCTCAGTTCATTCAGACATGTGTTGCTGTCTAGACTCATCGTGCATCAATCCTGCCTATGTGCCGAATCGGTGCCGTGTGGTCCGTACCTTGTTCCGTTCATCACTGCACATTTGTTTGTTCGTTTGTTTAACTAGCCCATAGCAACGAGCTGGGTGTATGGAGGAGACTATTGAATACCAAAAGAGCTACCGCTCGTACTTTGGCAATAAAGGACTAGCCTTCGCCCACCTGTCGATTAGCAACACAAAAAGAAAGATCACCTAGAGCAAGACTGCTATCATGGTCTAACATATCGCTGCCGTAAAGAAAGCCAGAAAAGCATTGCTCATATTGCTGAACGGCATGGAAGAATGATCTGTCACACTGAACTCTTACTTGCAACACCGACGTCTTCACCAAGCATTTTCTTTTTTTTCCATCTTCCCCAGTGTACGGTAGCCAATCGGCTTCAGTCCTGGTTCAACTTTCTGTCAGTTTCTTATTTTCCTTTCCCCCTCTTAGTGTGACAATGGGCACACCTTATGATTGCAATGATAATGATAACGGTGGCAGGCTTTTTACGTGTCTAAACCAAGGTAGGATTGTCTAGTTCACCGTAGTCAAAGGCTCCTAAAATTCTGGCCTCCAGGGGTCCTTTAACGTGCACTGACAACATAGGCCAGAACGTAGACGTTGTGTGCACCCGTTACGAAGGGCAAGACCACATCATGTTTCCATCACCTGCTCACTGGCTCTCCCAAGCAGACCACACCGACACAGCGACTCGAACAAGGGGTACGTTTGTCACATTCAGCTAGAACCTTTTCCCTTGCGAAAATATTAGGTCGGTGGCCACGAAAGATCTGTCACAAGGCATTGAAAGCCCTTCAACGCTTATTTGAAGAGACAAATAAGTGATAATTATTGATTGAATGTGTGCACGCACACAGTGTTGGTGTGTGTGAGACGCGAGCGAAATCCTTCAAGACAGGAACAAACACTTCATGCTTTTATTTATTTATGTATTTATTTATTTATTTATTTATTTATTTATTTATATTTATTTTCTTATTTATTTTCTTATTTATTTAGTTAGCTAGCTAGCTAGCTAGTTAGTTAGTTAGTTAGTTAGTTAGTTAGTTAGTTAGTTAGTTAGTTAGTTAGTTAGTTAGTTCTTTTACGTTACAGCACTTAAGCGAAAAGGGGTAGCCGCCTTCAGAAAATGGCGACAACTGCTTCATTTATTTCTACGAGAGAGAGAAAAAAAGAAAAATACTTTATTTCACAAGTAGGTCCGGCGATTTGGTCGGGGTAGGGCCACAAGCACCCCAGCCTAGGTGACGGCCTCGAGCCCTTGGACACGGGCGGCTTCCTCGGCGTGCCGGACGGCCCCTGCAGAGGTGATCGGCGAGGTTGTGGCTGAGCAGGCATGCCTCCCATTGCGCCCAGCGGTCAGAGACTGCCATTTATACTCCATTTTCAACCCCATTCCTAATAAGGGGTTTCACCAGTGCTGCAGCATGCGCAGGTAAAAAAAAAAAGAGGCTTCTGTCAGCCAATGTTGCGTTAGCCTTTTTGACAATACAACAGGCACTGCGGGTGTTCTCTTACCGACTCATGTGGCAATGATCTTTTGAATGACGTCCAGGGTCTGTAACCCAATAGAGGCAGGTTCAGGGAACAGACATTGCTTCCAAAAAGCTCAGCAGCCCAGTGAATAACTCACCTTTATGAAATCTATAAAAACAGCTCGAGCGAGCGATTATTTCACCGTACATGGCAAAGCGAACCACCATTGTCACTTCGAGATTGTAGGCGTACTTTATGATTTAACATAGCATACCTCCTGCCATAGACTAAAGTACGTTATAGCCACATCAAAAATTCACACTGCTTCCGTTAAACGCGTCTCGCCGATGTCTCGGTGATGAGGGTGGCCCGAGAATAACGGCCTATCCTTCCGTTTTCAAGCGCGCATCTTATGTACGGATTGGTTTCTTTTCAATCGGACTTAACTGATTTTAGCTATGTTTATTCTGGCCCTTCCAAACATGCGGACCTGCCATTTTGTTCTCTGGTGACTTGTCTTTCCCCGTCGCCTTTCCTTGATCTCTTTATCCCATTTCTGCGTTTTTATGTGTGCGTGTCCTTTAGAAGAACCTAATAAATCAGTCGGGCTATTAGAGAAGCCTGCAGCATACCATGCGTCTTTTGGTCCAGTTAAAAAAGGATGAACCGGAAAGAACGTCTCAGTCTGGCTTCATAAATCCTCCAAAGTCAGGAACCTGGGGCTTCGTATAGATCGCGCTCTTACTGATTCTCCTTAATGGCCATTATCCGGTATTCTATGTTGAATGCGAAGCTTTAGAGTGGCAAGAAACAAAAACGGCAACAAATATTAATGGATGTACGCGTGCTATACTCCTCTGTGTGGTCAAATCGGAGCTTGTGAAGGAATCAAGATGAGGATAATACTAGCAACAGAAAAAAAGAAGCGTCAATACAGCTGCCTCTCTATATGTGATTTTAAACCGTACAATGCCTCTGAATTTTGACTTTCCACATAGCAGGAGGTCCTTTTATTTCTCTTTAAATCTATGCATCTAATGTCTGTGCATGTAAAGTACATCTAATATACATCTATAGCACAGAAGATAGATGACGTTGCTGTCCTGACGAAGACAAGCCCACTTGTCGAAACGTTGGCTCCAGCGACATTCCCTGTTCTCCATCGCTTCTAGCGATTTGTTCATCAATACTAGACGAAGAAACACTAACACTCAAAACCCGACGAAATGTGTTCGGGTGTGGTACTGTGCAAAAGAAACCCTAAATGATGGTGGTATAAGTCGGTAAATAGCGTGACTCAGGAAAAATAAAGTTCGTCGAATTCTAGCACATGGCCACGACTCTAGAACGAAAAATTCATGGAGCATCTTTAATGAAAATGTTATGGAATTTGAAACAAAAGAAATTTCATTGAAGTCTAGTTGTGCAGCCTTAATGGACATCGCAAAGCAATCGAATTTCAGTTGATTCGAGGAGAAACCCAACAATTCAGCAGTAGAAATTCAACAGCCACTTTCATAAGGGTGGAGCGAAAGCCACCCGAACATCTGTTAATTCATTAAGAGGGGCTAGGTTATCAGACATATCGAACAAAGACTGTACTTTCTCACTAAGACTCATCAACGTACTTGCAAACCGCTTCCTCAAGAATGCTAGTTGAGTCTGTACGACTTAATATATAACTTAAAGCATTAGTTACGTACAGCTTGACAATAATAGTAACTCATCCGGTTTTACGTGCAAAAACCACCTATGATTATGCGACATGCCCCGTAAAGCAGGGCTTCGGAGTAATTTTGACCACCTGGGGTTCCTTAAAGTGTATCTTAACATGTTTACGCGGGTGGGCTTTTGCATTTCGCCCTCGTCGAAATGCGGCCGCCGTTGACAGGATTCAATTCCGCGACCTCGAGCTTCGCAATCCCTCTCATAGTGGCTAAATTACTAAGGCAGGTGACGTATAACTTGAATGCGTTGTTAATTCTGCAGCAACCTTTCGCTGAAGATGTCCCAGAGGTGCAAAGGTGAAACACAGGATAAATCTTGAAGAGAAGCTCAGGGGTAGATCGATGCTTTAATCGATGAACAAATCGCAAAGTACGATTTAGAACAGGGAATGTCGCGGGAGCCAACGTTTCGACAAGCGGACTTGTCGAAACGTTGGCTTCCGCGACATTCCCTGTTCTAAATCGTACTTTGAGATTTGTTCATCGATACAGGATAAATCTTGTTATTTATAAGCTACACATGCAGCGAAATAGGATATAACTTCTCACAGCTTCGAGTTTGAATTTTAACAGTAGCGTAGCTCCTTCCGGTCTCGCAAATGAGCAGTCAGCTACACATTCTTAATAATTCTGGAACAACCTGAAAAATAAAAGCAGCGCCATGGCGGCAGGGACATCAGGAGAAGAAAAGACACGCCCCTCTGTCATATGCTGTCCGTGACAATTTGGCGCAGCTTTTTTTTTTTTTCAGGATCTTCCTCTTGTCCTGGCATGGTGTATTCATTAGCGTGCAATATTGCACCGCTTCGTTAGAAAACCCGAGGTGGCAAAGTAGAAGTGAGAAATGGTGAAGTTATCACTTCAAGGCTGGCATCCTGTTGCCTGACAATGCACCATGACTTATTGAGGACCCCCGACCCCCCCCCCCCCCCTCCCCAACGCAGCGAAACTTGCCTCTTAAAGCTTTCAGTTGTTGCATCATTATTAACCGAATTGACTACTTCTAACTCCAGTTGATTTCTCAATCTTAAGAAAGGAAAACCTCTGGGGGTAGTGAATCGGGAGGGTTCCGGGGCAAATGATCTTACACTTGAGTGGTTACACAAGCACATGAGCAGCCGGTGTAATTTCATTTGCAAAACCTTACTTGATGTGTGACGGGTGTCGCAGGTACAGTCTTTCCCATGGTGTGTGCGTGAAATAACGCGCTAGTAGCAGCTACCTAGGGCAATGCTTTCTGGTTAAGACTAAAGAATCACAAGCATCTCTTCACACCGCGCAAGCAACAGCGCCAGGCCAAGGCAATGATCACCCTTAGGAACGTGCCCCGAAAGCATCGTGAAGATAACTATCCCCAAGCAGAACGCTGACTGCCTGCCACTTGCACTATTGCTTTCGTGTCAACACATAGAAGGAAATTAGCGGGGCCTAACTACATCTTCCTCGCTCCGGCGTTCATTGCTTAATTCGATAAGTGACAACGACCGCCCGAAGTCCCTGGTCCTCAGGAGCCCTCCTGGATGTAACGAGCACAACATGGAGGAACACAACAAAGAACTCAAACAAGAAGCACCTCTTGCTGAACGTTGTACGCCCACCGTTCACCGCGCCAAGGCGGCGAGTGCTCTCGACTCCTTCTCGTAGCGGTGACCCCAGAGCCCCTCGACGTTGACGACGCGTCGTTGATGCGAGAACTAATTGCAGCCCGAGGACAGCGTCGATTGGGCTGGAGATGAGCGAATACTTAATCATCGCTAGCAGCAGCGCGTTATAAGGATATATACGCATGCAGATACTGCAGTAATAAGAACGGTTGCAGGTATCCGCCGTCAGGGAACAAGGTCGACTGGAGACGCCATACAGGAAAAGGCGAGCCCACGTCGGCCTCCTTTAGCCACTGTTGTCAGTCCCGCCGATATTACGAGCTCGAAGCAAACACTGACGCTGTCAGCGTCTGAAGAGGCAACACACGCTTGCAGTTCGTTACTCCGGCATTGCCGCAAGACATAGGCTAACCGGCCGTCCCATCGAAGACGTCTTCAAGGTTTCTTTACGTTTGTAGGCCCTACGTCTGAATGTCTTGTGAGTGCCTCTTCTCTCTCTCTCTCTCTCTCTCTCTCTCTCTCTCTCTCTCTCTCTCTCTCTCTCTCTCTCTGTCTCTCTCTCTCTCTGTGTGTGCGTTTATGCAAAAAAATGCATCGTATAAGATGCTGATGACGTGTGTTGTTCTCTGGCGCGAGGGCCAGGCTTGGCCGCAGAGCCCCAGGTCATAGCCTAACAAAGCACCTTGAACTTCCAACACTTTTTTTCTAAAGGCCCATAAGACATCTTGTCTTCCCGGGCGCGCCTGTTCAGAAACGAATGCAGTATAGACGGGAATCATTCCTCTAACGCTGAGCTTCTGCTACGCGTGGAAGCCTTGGTTTATGTTGTACAGTTAGGGCTTATACGTAAGCGAAAGCATATGTCGTCTGCCGCGCCTATACCTCAGCATGCAATTTTTTTTCCGCGCTGAAACGGTAATAAAAGAAAGAAAACGCCGACTACATTCAGACACTCTACATTAAATCCAGCTACTTCTGTTTTCATTTTGTGCAGCAACCCAGAGTGATTATTATATGCTATCATTGTAAACCAACTGGCGCAGAGAAAAGTTTCGTTTCTAGTTAGACGACGTTGTAAAATTCGTCTCCGGGGCGAGCGCGTTACTCCAGTGTAAACCACCGCCATCCGTTCCGTGGTGTGAAATGCTGCAAACCCTGCCGTCACGCCCATCGTGGCGGAATGTTCTACCGCATTTCCGCATACGTCAGTACAGCTTCTTAGCATCTTCAATTAAACCGTCGCCTCCCATACACCTCTGCAAATACAGCATCGATCTCACCGCGCACTGCTACGTTAAGCGCGCCGCCAGCGTTCTTTCTAAAATCCACTTTCCATTCACTCAGTGCGTCAGCAAAACTCTCGGAGACGGCTGTTTACATAAAATAGTGCTGAGTAGTTCTATGTCAACGTATCGTTCGCTAGTTCCTTGGTTAGTTACCACGACCAACGGATTACCATTACGGAAAAGAGTAGAGCCCGACTTTGCAACCGAAAACTAAATGGTCGTCTGCGAACGTCTCTGCCCTGAGAAAGCAGTTCCTCCTTGTGCGCCTGTGGCAGCATTAAAAAAAAACGTGACCGTCGACTAATCGCAATCTATGCAAAAGAGCTTGTTCAAGTTGAGGATTCAGTGCGCCACAAAACTAAATATTCAACGCGAAGAAGAAAAAAGTGGCACATAATCGCTTTTGCGACTACCGTGGCTGCAGCAGCTATGTGTTCCAAATATGCGTTTACTTGTTTTCAAACTTGTCTGATGCGTTCCAGACTAAGAAATAAAAATATGAAAAAAGCTATGTTACTCTTCAGCAGTCGGCGCTCTATCCAGAGAGAGAGAAAAATAAGGAAGGGAAGGCAGGGATGTTAACCAATCAGGAGTCCGGTCTGCTACCCTACACCGGGGGATGGGAAAAGAGGAAGAAAAGTAAAGAGAAGGAGAGAGGACGAATGCCTACATGACAGTCCTATATAATGTCATAGGCGCTCAAGGCTTAAAAGCTGTTAAGTCCATGCACGTCATGGCATTGCAAAGAGCAGAATGATGTCATTCCGATATTTTCTTTTATATTTCCTATTTTCCCCTGAAGTTATGCATGGTAAGTGAAGGCTGAGTTCATTTGATACCATAGATCCATGAATACCGTAGCACAGATCAAGGAAGTACTTCTAGGAAAACCGTTCCGCATGAATTATCATCCTCATCATCATCATCATCATCATCATCAGCCAATTTTATGTCCACTGCAGGACGAAGGCCTCTCCCAATCCTCGCCATCCTTGCCTGTCCTGCGCGAGCTGGTTCCATTTGATGCCTGCGAATTTCTTGATTTCGTCCCCCCATCTTACTCTCTGCCGCCCACGGCTGCGCTTACCCTCTCTTGGTATCCATTCCGTCGTTCTAACTGTCCATCGGTTATCTAGCCTTCTCATCACGTGGCCTGCCCATGTCCATTTCTTCTTCTTAATATCGTTCATTATGTCGGCGACCCCCGTTTGTTCTCTGACCCACTCGGCTGTCTTCCTATCCCTTAGTGTAACGCCTATCATTTTCCGTTCCATCGCCCGCTGCGCGGTTCTTAACTTCCTCTCTAGCTTCTTTGTAATTCTCCAGGTTTCTGATCCGTAAGTCAGTACTGGCGGGATGCAGTAGTTATATAGTTTCCGCTTGAGTGATGAATTAAATGCAGTACAAAGACAGAAAGGGACAGAGAGGTGCGAGCTTTATATTTATGCAGGAGTGCTACCTTCCTCGAATGACCGACTTATTCCTCTAAATTTTGCTCGGGAATTCTGGTAAGTACAGGGCTAATATAACAACAACAGGGGCCACACAGCCACGGACCAACAAGAACACATGAGTTATTTACGAGGTATCGTTGAGGCCTATTGAGTTCAAAAAATTACATCTCCCGCTAAAGGGGACTGTTACAAATAAAGAAGACGAAGGGGCGGCTAGCGCGAGCAGGGGCCACGGGCGGGCTCGCGCTATGGTTCTGCCATTCGTTCGAACAGGCCAGACGGTCGGGTCCGGTTCTCCTCTTTCGTATTAAATGCGAAGCATTTCTTAGCGAACTTCAGCGAGTTTGAGCGTATCTATCTATCTATCTATCTATCTATCTATCTATCTATCTATCTATCTATCTATCTATCTATCTATCTATCTATCTATCTATCTATCTATCTATCCATCTATCTATCTATCTAGCAGCCTACGATTTTGTGCTCTCCTGGAAGTTTCGCTAATGGGATGTTTACGAAAATTGGTATGCCACAACATGACTAAATGACGAACATAAATGACAGGTCATAACGTGAAAATCATGATATGCATGTCATGAGCGGCATGATATACATGCCACGGTCTTGGTGCTCGCCTGGCCGTTTCGCTAATGGGATGTATACGAAAATAGGTATGCCACAATATGACTGCCTGACGAACATAAATGACAGATCATAACATGAAAAGCATGACATGCATGTCATGAGTGGCATGATTTACATGCCACGGTGTTAGTGCTCTCCTGGCCGTTTCGCTAATGGGATGTATGGGAAAATTGGCATGCAACAACATGACAGCATGTCGAACATAAATGACAGGTCATAACATGAAAAGCATGACATGCATGTCATGGGCGCAATGATTTACATGCCACGCGTTTCGTTAATGGAATGTATACCAAAATTGCTATGGCACAACACGACAGCATGACGAACGCAAATGACAGGCCATAACATTAGAATCATGACACGCGTTCCATGAGCAGCATGGTTTACATGCCACAGTCTTGGTGCTCTCGCGGCCGTTTCGTTAATGGAATATATACGAGAATTGCTATGGCACAACACGACTGCATGACTATCATAAATGACAGGTCATAACATGAAAATCATAACATGCATGTCATGAGCGGCATGATCTACATGCCACTCGTTTCGTTCATGGGATGTATACCAAAATTGCTGTGGCAAAACACGACTGCATGACGAACGTAAATGACAGGTCATAACGTTAGAGTCATGACATGCGTGTGTGAGCGTCATGATTTACATGCCACAGTCATGGTGCTCTTGCGGCCGTTTCGTTAACTTCATATGTACCAAACTCGGTATAGCGAGAAAACAATGCAAATCCATTTTACGTTCCTGATGTGTGCTTCGCATTTCCTTGATTCCCACTGCACGGGGGATCTGCCAATTTTTATAAGCAGGTGAGCGAGCTGGCCGACGACTTTTAAATGCGCCCGTTGTGCTCCTCGCGCCATCGCGCTGGTAATGGAGAAACGCTTATAGGCGCCTGTTGTCTCTGAGTCCTGCCAGCGGTAAAGGGTGTGTATATAAGGCTCGCCGTTAGCTCCCTGAAGGATCTGCTCTTTGTGGCGTAGTGGTTAGCGCCACGCGCTGCGGAGCGAGAGGTTGCTGGTTCGATTCCGCGCTTCGGAAGCATTTATCTGAATTATTTTTGTTTGGTACTTTTATATATATATATATACATATACATAACACGGTGCATGATGGCGGTGGCGACGGGGACGGCAACAACCAGCCGAGACTGTCCATATAATTGCTATCGCAATAAAACACACTCGAACATGGAAGAAGCATGCGAACACGCGGGAGTCCACACAGCTAGACAAGAGTCTCACCAAAGCTGATGGGCTCAGGAGGGATGTCTCAAGAGGGAAGAGTCGGCGCGAGATGGAGGTCGTCGCTGAGGCTCGTCGACGAATGGTGGTCAGCACTGATGCCGGCCAGGGACGGGGACGAGGAGGACGTCGGGCACCGGAGTCACGACAAGCGTTGGAGGAACAGGAGGAACAGGGAAGCACTCGGGCCTACGCCCGACCGCGCTGCTGGTAGCGGTGGCCTTCCTTGACTCCAAGAAGGAAGCGGTGAAGCTGAGGCCCCACAATAAAGTTCGTTTTCTGTCTGTCTGTCTGTCTGTCTGTCTGTCTGTCTGTCTGTCTGTCTGTCTGTCTGTAAGGTAATTAGTATTAGGAGTTGGGGCCAACCCAGGAAATAAAGATTACTAGCACTGCTGTCGTTCTTGTCAAACGTGTGCATGATCCTTCTGCTGCGCTCCAACCATGACATGAGACAAACCACGAGCGCTGTCGTAGCGCGTTACACGGCATAAGTGGTGGCTTTGGATACTGTCTGACAAGTAGCGGCAGCATGGCACAGCAGGAAGTTTTCTAAGCATTTGGGGAAAATAACGTGCATAAGATAATCGCAAGTCCGTGCGTTGCTTTTTGCACTTGCAATAAGAGTTCATGTGTGCCACGTCAAGCCTGATGCAGAGGATATATACTTCATACTGCCTGCTAAACACCGCCTGCAAATGGATGTTTCGAGAATGGTGTCTGTTTTAAACGGGCATCCGTATACTAAAGGCTTGCGCCACGCAACATGGACTGTTGAAGAACCCAAGTAAACGTGAACATCACAACCACCGTGCAGATTCTTGAAATCTGTATACGGACCGCATATATCGTACGGTCGTGTGTCGGTTT
This sequence comes from Hyalomma asiaticum, assembly GCA_013339685.2. Classification (NCBI taxonomy): domain Eukaryota; kingdom Metazoa; phylum Arthropoda; class Arachnida; order Ixodida; family Ixodidae; genus Hyalomma; species Hyalomma asiaticum. Next base: position 72,688,272 of record CM023484.1, read on the forward strand.
CGGTATTACACAGTCACCACGAACATTGCCACGCACGTCATACTGCACTGGCGAATACGGTGCTAAAACGTTCGTGCTGATGTTCATAGGCGTCGATGCATAGGCGTCCGGTCTCCATGACTTCTCCCTGGGCGCAAGGCAAGCTTCAGAGACAGCAGTGGCTTTCGTGAATCAGGACGGCTCGATACTAAGTTATCTGCCATAAAATATAAGCAAAAACTGCTAACAACGCAGCACGCTCGATGGCTGTCAAGACGATACACAGGTAACGTATGGACTAGCGGTTATGCTCTACGTGTTGCTCCAGCAATAAGGCTGCAGTGCCTCCGCTTGGAGTACGTGCGGCGTACCATCAATTCTATACAGTAAGGGTCGTGCGCATACGCTTGCAAAGTCACACTATGGGTATGAATAAAAATGCTGACACGTGCTGTGGGTGGAAATGTAAGCGTATACGTGGTGGACTTGTGTATGCAAGCGACGTGCAACTGGAAGATTAAACGAACGACCATCAATCCTCAAGATAGCACGGCGCATTGAGAAAGTCGTCGGCCACAGTTCTGTGTGTGTCCGGCCCTTATCTTCTAGCCCGACTGTTTCCCTTCCTCCAATGAAGTACTCAGCAAACAAAAAATTTAGCGAGCAAATATATCCCTCCATAAGTGCCGCTAGAAATACATCAGGCATGCACCAAACGGCTTCGTGATGGAGTGCGGCAAGTCTCTCCATACAATAACCGTTATTGCACATTTGTACGTGCATCGTCCGTTTCGTCGTGGTCTCTTGTGTGTTGGCTCACGCTTGTGCCGTGTGCAGGATTTGTCCCTTGCGGTGGCAACAGTGTTTCAGCCCCATCAATGACGGTCACCTGAAAACAAATACTGTTGGAAATAGAACCGCGGTATGCATCGGTCGTTTTTTTTTATGCCCGAATGGTCGAAGGCGCGCGCTTGCCTCGCCTCAAATGCCTTCAGGGGAGATCATTTTTCTCAACTATGTAAATAAATGGATATGCCGGAATCTACCATTTTTCAGTGCTGATACGTTCATGGACCGTCCGGTGCGTTCATAAGACGAATATGAGGGCACACCTCTTTTATATTCGAAGCAGTCCAAGCAAATGCATTAACTGATGCGCGGTATGTCAGGCCAGAGCACGAATGAAAGGTCGAGTAGATATCTTAACCACCATGCCAACTATTTGCTAACATTATCTACTGCTCATATATACGCACAGCTACACTGCACGTATCTGAAACATGTACATTACGATGAGTTGTTTTGGAATTTCCCGGTCGTGTATATAAAAAACGCTGGCAGTACCTACGCTGGTTGTATACTTAATTGTGTACGAGAGGAACACTGGGGCTAAGACTAATAAATATAGTGTCTCTGTAATAAACGCCGATAGCCTCTATTAGCCAACACTTGCAATTGTCTACTAACACTAGCAATCCTCCATGTACAGAAACACTAGCAGACTTTTTCAATACTAAAATATGTAATTTTTTTGAGGCATGCCCCGTAGTGGATAGTTGCGGAGTGAATTTCACCACATGGGGTTTTGTGCGCCTCAATCTCTACACACGGTTGGTTATTACTGCATTTTCTCTCCATCGCAATGTGGCTCCCGTGCCGGCATTTGATCCCGCGACGTCTATCTTGGCAAGCCAAGAGCTAGCCGCTAAGCTACCAGTGTGGATGATGCTCAGACTAACTTACCCAGACTACGGCTTTAACTACTACAGGTTTCGGTCCAGGAAACTGAATTATTTCATTTGCACTTGAACGTCTTGTGCTGTGTACGCCCCGAGGAGTTTTGATCATTTATTGGTTTTCTGTACACGCCCAAGCGAAATTCATCATTATAGAAGGAGTGGCGTGAAAAATGAAATAACTACCCATTTTGCCCACACTTACAACGTTCTAGTAGACTTTATAAATCTATTTCAGAGGTATCCGGGATGATTCGCACCCAGAACATTCCTAATAGGACTTAATGGTATGAAGCAAAATTATACGCAGACACGTGTATACGAGATTTGGGTCTAGGTGCTGCAATGAGCACGTAAACCCAACGTCATGATGGGGCGTTGCTCCGACCAACCACTCATTCTGTCATTTAAATAATGCACGCGCATCTCCACAGGTAACTTTTGGTTTGCTTCTGAAGGCTCCACACGTTCCTCTTTTACTAACCACAATATGTTTCGTAAGGGTTGTATGAGAACTCTACAAAGTGAACTGAAATATTGTTATATTTTGCATTTCTTTTGTTTTGGCCAGCATTACTAGCATGATAGTATACCCGAATCTTCGTACGTTGCCGATGCTTGCCGCTACTTTTTACTTAGACCCGTATACTTTCAACAAATGAAGAAAGCGGGCTTTCCTGATTAGAAAATGAAGTACCAAGGCTTAAAGGCGCCATATTTCCGGCCACATCGCTTAAGACCACGGCAGGCGAATGACACGTCCACGACTTCACCGGCCATTCACCAATCCTGCTTCAACACAATCCAGATGAAATATTACTGTGGGCAAATAACTCTTCATTGCATTTACATTTCAAGCTCATCATCATCATCGTCATCATCGTCATCACCATTATATACCTACGCCCAAAGCAGAGCGAGTGTCTCGCCTATACTTCGGCAGTTAACCCGGTCCAGCGCTCAACAGTCCCACATGATTAGACGAGCGTGCAGCGATTCTCCGAATTGAACACGTGCCATACCTAGTATACCGAAAATAACGGAATACAATCTAGTGAACTACTGAACCGCGTCGTTGCATGGCAATAAACAAACACAGAAACGAGAAAGAAACATGTGGGATGGAATCATATGACATGAGCTTAGGGCTTCAACAACAGAGAGAAGCCGCAAGATATTGCGTCTTCTTTTGGCACAGCAGCCCGCACATTACCTTTCACCCTCGGAAAATAGAACGGATCTGCCGAAATTTATGGGGCAGCGTCCGGATATTCGCTGCTCTGAGAAGAAAGTACACAGAAGAACAAAAAAAAAGGAAAGAAAATGCTCAAGCGCGGGGCTAGATCGCCAGGAAGAGTCTGTCGAGACAAAACAGAAACAAGCAAAGTGCAGAAATGGGCGTTCTCTTAAGAAGCCATGGGCCTGCGGAGCCAGACGTCTTGGCTGCGATGGTTCTTTGAGGCAGGCGCAGTAAAACGTGAATCAAGAATTCATGCGTGCAGGTACTTAGGTACTTCTCGGTGTGCTCGCTCTCTCTCTCTCTCTCTCTCTCTCTCTCTCTCTCTTTCTCCTCTTTCTTCGTTCTTCCTCCTCTTAGTTTCTAAGGCTATAGCGCTCGCAGGATTTCCACCTAATACCTTCAGCCTCCATTCCCCGTCTAACCTCGGCTTTAAAAAGTGTACAAAAATGGCGCTCAGCAACATGGCGTTCGAGAACAGCGATGGTCGTAATGTCCTGTAACGTCCTCATGTGACATAATGCCTTCTCTCTCTTCTTATACCGTGCGCCATCCCTGCTGGCAAGCTAAGACGACCAGGAAAAAAATACATCTAAGTGTGTTCCCCGAAGCAGGAAGGATCCGGCAAAATACAAAGGCAATGTAGGCAGCAGCCGATAGATGTTCCTGTAATAGGCTGGGCGTAAAAGAGAACAAGAACAGCGGAAAGTGCGGTTTTGCATACGGCGTGGCCCTTGTCGAGTGTCGAATTAATCTACGCCAACAAATCACGTATGCATGTGCTTCTCTCCCTCTCTCTTTTGACATCGCGGCATGCTAATGCGTCCGGCCTAAGTAACTGAATGACTGAAATATATGTTTGATTTTGTTTCTCGTTATTGGAAAATGACATTGTTCTTTCCCTCAATCATTTTATTCGTTACTTTTCCTGTGTCCCCAAAATGTTTGTAAATCGTCGCTCAGCGAACTTCTTGAACGAGAAAGTGTTTTTGAGTAACCTTTGCGATGTTAATCTCTTTTGTTTTTTAGTACTGTGCATATCTGGTGCGCTCTCACAATTACTATCTGTTTTATTACTTCCGTCGGCTATATTGCTTTTGGGCGGACTGATAAAATACGGCTTACTTTAAAGCAACCATGGTAATTAACGGAGACCCGAGATTCTTTTTTATGTATTCTGATAGGATACATCTATAGAAAAAGAAACATGTAAGCATTTGCAGTAAAAGCGAACGAATATGAATGTATTGAAGGCTAACGATGGAACATGATTACATACTGTGACATCTGTACACGGGAATTCTGTAGACCAGGTGAGTGTGCCTTATTTTTTCGATGCATGATAAAGATCCTCGCGCTTTTGCGTAACCGCATTGAATAGCCATCTGTACGTTGACTCAATACCACGACTATTCGTAGTCAAGGACATTTGTTCTTCGAGCTTCAACTTTGGAAACACTAACTACACGAATCTGTTTCACTTACTACGTTGCTTATGTGATCTACACGAAGATTTTGAGCGTGTGTAGAAGATTCACCTACTAACCACCTTTAGTTACGTGCGAAGCATCTGGAGAATCTGCTCAACAGTGCTTCATCTCAACAAAATAATCGTGCGAGAATTCTCGCAGCATGTAAATCAGGATAACATCTTACTTGGCGCCATAAGAGAACCAGTTCAATGTGAAACGTCATTTGGAACACAGCGTGTGTTCCTTTTTTATTCTGCTAGCCTTTCCACACATCAATGCAACGGCCTCTTAGTGCCCCTGTATGTCTGCTTGGCTACCATGAGCCTCGTTATTTCAGCCCTCTTCTGCTACCATTTACTACCTTGATACATCTTTTACATCAACATATCTGGCGAGCCTCTTATGGAAACTTATGGGCACAAAAGTGAATCGTTATCCTGGAAAGCTCTTCCTGTTAGCGTACGCCCCAAAAATTACATTACTCCTCTTAAAATTCTTACAATAATGTAATCACACCTTCCCTTAATTATCTTTCATGTTTGCTGACCTCTCTACAGACTGTCACACATTGCTTTTTGATTTCGTATTTCCTTATCCGGCAGCCCTAGAAAACGGACGATAGGAGGTGTGGGCTATGCCTCCTTTATTCTATTACTAGTAATGGAGTCATTGGTGTGGGACATTCGACGTTATACCACCCACATCCGATTTCATGCCGAGGACGATGACGAAATATTTTGCCCGCAGAATGCAGTGTTCTTCCTGTATCTGTTTCATTTTTTCCGAATTATATGGACGCCGCGTGAATACTGCTACTGTGTTCATAGGTGATAGATGTGCATCATCTCAGACGTCTGCCAGGAGCGACGGCATCAGGGACGGCCGCGTCCAGTAAGCAGACGGGTACTTGCGGCAACTCTGACAGCGAGAACACTCACGTCTACTCACTGTCAAGCGAGGAGACGTCCGGCGACAACTTCGAAGGTGCATTGAACCTAAACGAAAAAGAGGAAACGCTGTGGCCTCTTCATCCTCGAGCACATTGAACGAAAATGCGCAACAAAGAAGTCCGTGGCCGACACCATACGTTTTGTCCCTGAAGTACACAGCGGCAATATGAAGAACCTCAACCTCATCATTCACCTAATCAGGAGGCTGCCACTGTCGTAAAGAATCGGCGTCATTGTCCTCAACCTTCGTCGTAAGAACCTAACACTTCTTGATGGGCGGCGCACCTCCCACCGCCTTCTTCTCCACTTTTCTTGCCGCAAAGACTCGGGACAGCCGGTGAAAACGCGTCACCCAGACTAGTGAAAACGTGGTTGGGGCTCCTCCAGCTTGTCCTACACTGCCGAAGCCACAGCGACACGAGCCTGCGCCGGTCTGTCCGAACCAGAATCCCAAGGAAAGCATGGTTGCCGCTGACGCAGCTTGGCCAACGCCACCTACTAGGTGGTGTTGGCTTGGCCCAAGTAGCTTAACCCACAGCCACATGCGAGCTCATGACGCACATTGGCGACATCGACGTGGCAAGTACTGACTGACAGGAAGACTGTCCTGAACAAAGGCATCATTGTAGCGAGGTCAGACAGACAGACAGACAGACAGACAGACAGACAGACAGACAGACAGACAGACAGACAGACAGACAGGCAGGCAGGCAGGCAGGCAGGCAGGCAGGCAGGCAGGCAGGCAGGCAGGCAGGCAGACAATGAACTTTAATGAATCCTGAGGAGCTACGTAAGGACTCCCTAGCGGGAGGCCGTTGTAACCGCTGGCCACACGCACGTGAAGGAAAGAATTCCATGACGCTCCGCCCTTTCGTGGGCCCTCTGGACAGCCTGGGTTTGCTTCCGGAGCACAGTAGCCCATTTTATAGCTAAAAATCGCGGGCGTGAGACCGCGTATCTGACTGTTCCTGGTGTGCGCGGAAAGCAGTAGTGTCGTTACTTTTAGTTAGTCTGCTTAGTCATGCTTACAACTCGTTCCTGGTCATTCCATACCTTTATTCCCTTCCGCAAGAGTAGGACAGCAGACTGGACGCGCGTGTGGTTGACCTTCTTGCCTTTTCTTCCTTATCTCCTCAAAAACCAACAAAGGAAAACCATACTAATAGAGGCGAGGAACTAATAGGACCAGTAACCGCGAAGAAAACATGCACAAAGAAAAAGCTGCACTCACAAAAAAGAGGAGTATTAAAAAATGAAGCCCACGAAGCCCTTGATATTCTTGCAGGGTGGCAACAGCAACATTTTTCGGCTGGTAGTATGGTAAGCGGAGGTTAGAGGACGTAGAATACCAAAGCTGTATATCGCGATGAAAAAAACTTGTATTGCAATCTGTTAGTACGCGCACCAGGATGTTGTATTTGAGGCGGTGCATCGATCTGCTGCAACTTTTGTTCCACCTATTTATGATGGTCTCCCTATTTGTCCATGTGTTTTCTTCTCTTAATTTTTCGTACATTACTCAGCTCCGCCCCTCGTCTCTACTCTCTATACAGCAGTCACTAAATGCTCCTTAAGTGACTCATCTTTAGGGGCACTTCAAACTATAAACACAAGCCAGACTATGCGCACGACTATTGACGATACTCTATAGTTATGATCATAATTGTCTTCCTCCACAACAAGAGTTGCACTAATATAGTGCAAACGCTAAGTGCAACTACTATAAGCGGACTCCACTGTGTTATTCATCAGCTTGTACGGGGCCTTTTGCCTGGGTGTGTCTCGCTGTGCGAGTCCTCTACGCACCGCTTATCTCTGGCGCCGTATTTATTTTGACATAACCCCCCTCTGTCGACGGGCACGTCTCTCGCGCAAGTTGCGCGTGATAGCGAGTAAAAAATTACGAAACTTGATAAATTTATGTGAGTGTAGTGCCTCGCACCATAAAATGCACACAGCATCCGAATACAAAAGCCGCCTTGTTCAGTGCCGTAACCTCGTCGCGTTACGACAGGGTTTGAAAGCAGAAGGACATGACATTGCAGATTTTCAAGGCTCTTTCCATTATGAGTCATTAATTTAGTTGCTTTGATCGTGCTTGAATATAGGTACCGTTAAGGTGCATTTTAGCAATCACACTAAACATTGTAACGAGCATCGTGGAGAGACCACATATGTATTTATAAAGGTGCGCATAAGTGTCCAAAATATCGCAAATCCACAGGCGCACTTTCATTGTCTTCATATTGTTCCTTCATCATGACCTTGCTTCACTAACTGTCCCGCGAAAGTGCGGTAATGACTGTGTTTATCGTTTATAGGCATGAACCGGAGATCTAGCCAAGTAGCGCCAAGCACCTGGCCGTAGTACTTTAATTAAGCTATGAATATCAGGTGCTATAGGTCCAACACAGCTCTATATGGGCTTAAAGTGTGTGTACACAGCGCAAATTTTGCGCCGAGAAATGAAGGTTACTTTAATTGTTCGTGTGTGTAACGTTAGTATCAAAACATGCAATGACACAATGATGTGGCATGAGTGCTAGAACTTAATATGGCAGCTGCCGTTCGGACGGCCTGGACAAAAGGCAAAGAGTTCTTCGCCTAATTATTGCAGATGCTCCCGCGTGGCAACATCTACAGTTTTACCATAAACCTAACCGGGACAAGATTGCGAACACTCAAAGCATGTCAGCGCATGTCCCTAGAGAATACAGAGGGAGAGCGAACAACAAAGCTTCTCACGTGTACATTAGAAGCGCATGATGTGCCTTTTGGCGTGGACCACAGAGGTGAGCGCGGTCATGGGCGTCACGTGGCATTTTGCTTTGTTCTGAATTTTCGCCTGCACCGCACGAGCTAATCAAGCTGAGAGAACGCGCTCTACCAATAGCTCCGAGTGTTGTTATCGCTGTGTATACGTGACGCAGTATACAACTGTAACGCCTGCGTAGCCACTGCAGCACAGTTATTTTAGTAAAAACAATGCACGGCAGTGTTCGTGCAGTTGTTAAATGACACATGACATCAGCGGTAGATGGACGCCTGAATCTAAGAGAAATCATTGAATAGAGAGTGTCGCTAGAGCTAATGCTTCGTCGTCTGTCCTCAACCTTGCTTGAGCTTTCCGCCACTGACGAAGATAGAGCATTGACATACTCAAAGGCGTTCATCGAAAGGTTGCATTTTGCGATTGTCACTTTCGGCGGCAGTGCTTGCCTGCCTGCTCGGCTTTTTTCAACCAGGCAATAAACGCGCGGTAAAGGCGACACTTTGGAGGTATCGCCGAAACCAATCGTCTTAGAATACAGCCCCGATTCACATGCGCGGGAACTATATACGAACTGCCTGCTCGTCTAGTCTCGCAAAACGTTTAGGAAGAAAAATTGAAACCGGTTGCAGGCCTGTGCATTCTGAGTAAACAGCGTCGCTGGCAAGCAAGCGCCGCCACCTTGACAACGCCGATTGAAATTTTTCTTCATGTTTCTTTATCAGCTTATTCGTTCTTTCGTGTTTCTTTCCTTCTTGATCTCTTTCTACATCGTTTTCTCTCTTTCATCCCTCTTTCTTTTATTATCTTTTTATTGATTGCACTCTCTCTCTTCATTTCCCTCATCCTCAACTTCACTTCGTTTTCCCAGCTTTTGACATGCAGGACTGTACAAGACTATGCTATAGTACACCCTCTCACCTACTCCTTTTCGACCTGTTTTCAATCCTTCTCAATCTTACATCAGTACTTTTCACTCTCACTTCCCTATCGTATCCTCTTGCTGGGCTATACCGTAGAAGGCAACGCCATGCTTCACCCTCTCCCCTCCTACTTTCCTTCCTTCTTACCCTCACACCACACCCCTCACCCTTACTTTCCCACCACTTTGATATCCCATATACTATATGCATGGCTATGCTATGCTAAAGGATGCCTGGAACACGCTCACTTTATGTGCCTCACACCCTACTTTAAGATAGTAGCGTGCTGAGGAAATGAGCAAAATGACGTGCGCACACAAATACCACACAGTGGGCATCTTATAAAGCTGCGCGCGCGCTTACTTCATGACTACGTTAATTTATTTTCCATCCGAGACGGGGAATCACTGATATTGAACAGCTGCGCTGTTTAAAAAAAAAAATAACCTTGACTAGAGTCGCCAGTGGTCGGCGCTACTGCCACAGTAAAAATAAAATTAAAATACTATCTTATATAGGCCAGAACTTTGTCATTTGTTTCGAGCAGCCAGTTTCCACAATAAATTGTTCAGTTTTCTTTTTAATGTATGCACGTAAAACACACACGTTCATGCATATACAGGGTTCGAAACCATCGCGTAGTGCAGTCCTTGCTGTGCCCCTGTTCCCTCGCGAAAGATGGCGAGGCCTCAGATCGAGCATATATATATAATGTCAGCGAAAACGACAAGTTGTCTCAGCCATGATGAAAACGACCGCCTGCTCTTTCGTTCCGAGCACTTGAGCTCGGAGTAAGCATATAAAATATACAGACTATCGAAGTAACATAGACACACCACATCATCCTAACATGGAAACTGAACATGGCCTAGAATGCGGGGTTATGCAGGAAAGGTACCAGGAAAATATGGTAACCCGGTACGGATGCTTCATTAAACGACGTTGCGCACGCGCGCCTAACGACCTTAGAGCGGCGTTAGGGGCTCGTAAAAGCGCGATTCGAGCTGTAAATAACTGCTGTTCGCGATGCACGAAAACGTCTTTTCCTGTATCTGGTGAACCGTAAAAACTCATTTTGCGGCCATAAATAATTACCGCGCGTGGCGAGCCCTTGGAAGCGTAAGGGTACATATCTTACTCGTAGAAAGCGACCCCCTCCCTCGTTTGTAGCCTTTGCTCGTTACCCCATCAACCCTTTCGCAGTTTAGTATGAACACCGATTTACGTTTGTTGTAGAGAAACGTCCTCTAAGTACCGGCACTGGTTTCCCGCACTAAGGCTATGTGTGTTATTTCCAACGTTCCGACGTTCTTAATACGGTTAGACCATATTGACTGATTGATTGATTGATTGTGGTTCGGTTAGGAAAGGACGCTAATTTAGACCAGCGGTTCTTTAACGTGCACTGACAACGCACAGTACACGGGTCTCTGGCATTTAGACCATATTGGCGTAGAAGTTATGCATACCTGCCGACATAGGGACCTCGAAAATAAGGAGGTTCGAAAAGCAGGGCTGGTGAGGGGGGTTGACAAAAAGAAGCGAGGAAAAAAAAGGAGTAGTCGCGCACGTGTCCATTTCTAATTTCTGACAGCCGCAGTAAGTGCCCCTTTTATTACGCTTAGCAGTATGACAACGTTACCCTGCAGCAAAGCTAACTTTGTGTTCTCTGTGGCGTTATGTCAATGCGAGTTCCTCGTTGACACAACGGTAACGTGCCAAAACGTAAATAAGAAAGACCACACACAGATATCGCGGCTTCCCCTCCCTTTACATCAATTGGTGTAAAGCGGATGCGCCGCAGGTGGGAATTTGGTGTCCCTCAAGGTGAGAAATAAATTTGAACTGGTGAGTTTTATTTTATTTCGTTGGTGAGGTCAGGGCCTTTTGTCGGGACTTTTATGGCCCACTATGTACGATTGGGAGGACTAGACCGAGATCAGGACTGTTAGAAGGTAGGCGATTCCATGTTTGTTTATTATTCCTTAAGGGCTACTCCGGCAAATGGCGCTAAATACAAAAAGAAGTGTCAGATGAGAAATCCACGTAACAATTGTTAACCCCAACGGGCATCAAGAATGATGGCAAAGAATTAAAAAAAATGAAGCAAGCTGACACTTCACTTAGTGAACAGGTTGAGAAATGATAAAGAACCTGACTTTAGTCGTCTTCGACCATGCCTTCATCACTTCGAGCCTCTATGTTTTCTGAAGTTCTCTTTTGTTTGGATGACAACACTGGAAGCAACTTTACTCCAGAGGAAGAGAACGAGTGCGACCAGGTGTCGAATTTGATCTCTCCGTTGTCAGAGGAAAGTAGCTGTTTTTGTACACAACACTGCGCGCCCCCCAGAAAATGCGACCTAAGGAATTGTTAGATAGAAAGGAAGATAAAAATTCACAGGCCATTAACTGCATTTCATCAAGAGTGATACCTCAAGCGTTATGTGCTGTGCGGGAGAGGTCATGTGGGGATTAAAGTAAGAAAAGAAATGAAACATGAAGATGAACTGAACTTGAATGAGAGATAGAAAGGAGACACGAACGAGACTGCTATTACGTACATGGATGGGTACACTTCTCCACACAGGGAAAGGGGAGTACGCAAAGGAGGGAAAGAAAAAAAAAAGGGGGGGGGGGGGGGCGGGCGGGACCGGCATAGTTACATAAGCACAACGGAGTTTGAGAGAACGTACGACGAACGATAGAAAGCATTACGACAGGTGACACCAGCTGTTAGCGAACCGGCGAAGGAATTTCCAGCTTAAGTATTGCGACATGTTGATGGGCAAGTCAGGTCTACATGGCAGGTAGGTGATAGGCGATATTCTCGCTCACATGGCCGACAGAAAGAGCTGAGATATTGGTTTATACAGCGAAGCTGCGTGTACAACTATGTCCTGGCGGATTGCGTCCGCGAACAAACCGACGCGTCGAGCAAGTTTGCTGCGGTGGCCCGATCCTAGTAGGAGTGCAGCCGTGCTCATGCGCAAAATAAAATGCGAATTAAATGAACGATGACAGGTTAGAATGAACGAAAGGCTCGTGAAATGAACTAATGGTTACTTGACGTCAATCAAATATGAATTAAGTGAATAAAACGTTAATGAAAGTGATTCAGCTGTGATCTGTGTGTACCAAAGCTATAATTATTTAACTGCGTATTATATGGCTAGGCTCTGACCACTAGTGCGTCCGTCTATCGAATCGCGTCGACATGGAGCTTTACAGCGATGGGGCCATCCCACTATCGCAGCTTCGTTGGTCATCCTTCTTCGCAAAGCCCAAGGGCACTGAATTTTTCGGGGGGCTGTACACTTGGTCGCCATAAACGAAATTATTTTATTTTTGTCTACTTCTGGCTGTTTTCATTCTTCAACATCCATAGACTGTACTTCCGGTACATGGTGTTAGGATGACGGCTGGCTTGGACATATAAACTGTGGACCCGAAATGGAGCTTATATAGCTAACTCGGGAAATTGTGTTTGCGAAAATGACAATGCCGGCCGAACGAAGCTAGAAGCAACAGCTTTTTCGCCACGATAGGGAACAAAAAGCTTGGAAAAGGAACCGGGACGGTCCTCGGGGACAGAAATGTGGGAACGACGATTGCGGCGGGGCAGATCATAAAAAAAAATGGGGGGTATTCTCAGCTCGAAGATTGCTCCTTCACTTTCTCCATCGGCACCATTGTTTCGGACTTCATCTCTCGGAAATGTGGGACGGCAACGTGTCAATTACTTCTCTTCCGCCTCCGGAGCTTGCGTTCTGTCCTGTTGTTTCTATCGTCCTGCGCCGAATGGGACTACGGCATTCCGCACCATAAATACAGACTACTGGGTGAGCGTTGCTGCTTTATTATTTTATTTTATTTTATTTTACCCTCAAGGCTTTACAGCATTATAGAGGGGAGATGCAAAAAGAAAACACACAAGTAAAAAGGAAGAGCCAACCAAAACGCAGAAAATACACAAGATTTAACAATAATAAAGAACTAGAAAAAAATTTGCGTCATGGAACACAAGTCATATGAACAACGATGTACAATCGCGTGGGTAACATTGAAATGTATGTCATGTGGAAGATCCTAAGGCATGGCGCAATGAGTCAGGTTTAGTAGCGGTTGATGCGGACAGAAGATTCCAGTCACGACATGTGTTCGGAAGAAAGGATCGGGAATAAGTGATGATGTTACTTCGAGAAATATGCACTTTTTGGGGGGATCTATGCGAAATGATATGAAAGATGCAGCTGTATTAAGCGCGATTTCAGATACGTGATTGTGATAATATACCTTTTCAAAAGCACAAAGGCGGGCTATTTTTCCGCGCGTGACAAGCGGTGTAAGGTTAAGGCCGGCAGTTAGACTGGGTGTTGGATGATAGTTGTAAAGAATCAAACGTGACGACAGCCTTTTTAATTGATTCTAACTTGTTAACGACTGTTACATGGCCGGGGTCCCACACACATGCGGCATATTCCAGTAAGGAACCAATGTAGGTGATGTATAGTTCTTCCTTTAAGAATGTTGGCGCAACAGGAAAGTTTCGTTTTATGCAACCGATCATGCGGTTAGACTCAGATGGGACGTAACCGGTATGGTCGGACCGTGATAGCGAATAATTAATGTGAAGTCCAAGATACTTATAAGACCGGGCATATTCAAATAGGATTGCTTTCAGATTGTAGGATTGGTTAGCGATACAGATGTGTGGTTACATGATACTCTCACTGCCTTACATTTGGAAATGTTAAGTTCCATTTTCCAAAGGTTACACCAATGCAAAGTGTTGTTTGGGTCATTATAGGGTTTATAATCGCTTCGCGGCACGAAACAGCCGTTATTTTTTACTTGAAAACCATTTAATGTACCTATAATACCAACGCGCGTTAGAAGTACTGTATATAGTTCATAGAGGAACATGTTGAGCAGTTAGTTCGGCAACCTTTTCTTTGAATGACTGCCATAGTGTTTCAACGGATTTACGCGAGTAAGCTGTATGAAATTCTAGCTGACTTCAGAAATTCTGTTCTGAGCATCTACGTCGCCGCACTAACCACGTATTGTTATTGTTATTAGCTGTTGCCATCTATAGCAGTTTGTGTTTCTTTTTCCCATGCAGTGGGCACAATTCCGCAAATAGCAAGATTTGTGAAAGTCTGAGAATCCTAGATACAGGCGCCATGGGGTGCCAGCTGCATGTTTTTTTTTTTCTAGTTTACAATAGTATATTAGAGGACGTAAGCAAGTAAGATAGCTCGGGCCATTTTGGGAGCGAAATCACGAGCGCTCGTAGGCTTGTGATCCAATTTCCGTATCTGTTTAAAATTGATGAAACACCTTGTCATGCGCTTCTACTCATTGAGCTGTGAACTGCAAACAAGCCGTACAGAAGATTTTAGGAAATTTTAGGCAATTTGGTAGCGCCGTAGAATACTGTAACGTTTCGAACTTACTTTAAAATTTGAATAACTATCGTCGCATGGAGGCGTACCAAAAATGAGGTAGTCGATAAACTTTCGCTCTGGGCCTTACAACGCACAGGCGAAGAAAGAAAGCTTTTAAAAATGCTCAGCATCTGTAGGGCAAGACGTGTTCACGTTTGTAATTCTTTATTATTCGAAGCTCACGATCCCTCTGACGCCCAGAGTGGCCATATAACACCCTGCCTATCGTATCCGAACGGCGTGAGAATCCACCTCTATATTCATATGCAAGACAGCGCTCGGCAAATCACAATTATAGGTGACTTATATGCCGAACTGTACCACACGACTTGTCTTGAGCTCGTTACCAAGCACAGCTTATTGTCGCTTCAACGCCTATGTGCTCCACACGGTATAATGAAGTGCCAGGACATGAATAAGTACAGGTGGGATGCGCTCCTACTGCCTTTGAAGCTCTTAAGCGCATATCGTGGTCATCGGCAAAGCTCAGCGGAAACATCGTTTTAGTTATTCCTGTAGCGGAGTGAGCGCTTTCATGCAGCGCTGTGAACGGTACATATCTCCGAAATAGCTGCTATACATATGACTTAACCAGCCGAACTAGACGCATCATCTCTTTCGTTCTTCCGTCACAGCAATTCTGTCTCGAAAACAGGCATGCGAGTGGATTTGTCGCCTGCGCATATTTTCAAAGTATATCCATCTGCGACTGACAGTCTCTCTCCACTTGTCAATAGTGTTTCTATGTACTGGCATACGTGACTTGCCTGTGACACCAGCGATCTTGTGAATGTCCCCACGAGGGAAGTGAGTGCCGGCGAAGGAAAATGCATGGGAATATAAGAGACAATGGAATGCCAGAGAAAACAGCATGCGAGCGCGTGTCAGAGCCAACGTCACCTATGATAAAGTCGAGGTTGGCGTTGAGCGAAAGTTAGACAGTGATTGTGCAATGTCTTTGTTTGTGGTGGTTTGAAACTTGCAGCGATGCCATCTTGCCGCACCCCACAACGTCGTGTGTCACCCACCTTGACGGAGCGTAATGGATTTATTTTTTTTTCATATACACCCAGCAACAAGAAAAAATCAGTACCAAAATTAGGCCTTTTGCCTCGTCACACTCACGTCCCTAAGCTGCATTCACACGCTAGACCATGTTTTCCATGTTTACTCCTGCATGTTTTCGTGTATAAAATTCAAGAAAAAAAGAACGGTGGGACGAATCGCAGGCCTAGCCCGTACGTTGTGATCACGTTACCGTATTTTACCCGTTCCCGCGGCGTTCCTTCTGTCCCCGCGGACCGATTCGTGAAACGATGGAGACCCACATCACAGTTTGGATCGGTTGGCACATTTGGCGAGAAATACGACAATCCTGGCGTCGATGCACTATGGCCTGGTAACAATAGAAATATGCCCCAATACCTTCTCAACTTCCGTGCTGTAGTTTAATCTAAGACCCCGTTAATGCAGTTTCCTTGAAGCTGCATGTCACATTTAGGTTATTTCACACTAAACGACCAGCAGCGGCCTGGCCATAGCCTTGTGGCACGGCAAATCAGGTTGCTTTCATAGCCTCGTTAACAACAAGCAAAAGTCTACGGCTTCAGTTGAAGCAAGCACCCTCAAAGAGTTTACGTTGGGCTTCTACAAGGCCGCTCTTTTCTGACGCTGTGACGGTAACTGCGCACTTCGCGCGACCTGGTGCTTTGTTTATTTATTGCATATATAATCCTCGCGCATATTTTAGTTTGTTATGCGTTTTGGTTTTCACACATCTGCTTATTTTTATATTTATTTCATACGTATGTCATAAGTGTCGAATTCAAGCGAATTGTTATCAAATATAAGGCAAATACAAAGCATCGTAAAGTCTCTGCCTAACCTAACCTCTCTAGCTATTGTCAAACGCCAAACTACTTCAGTGCGCTTTCCCTTCACTCCTCCTGTTTCTTTTTTCAGGGGTTTCTCTGGAGCGTAGCCTAAGGCCAGTCGACGAGAAAACGTGCTCTGGTTAGCCTTCCTGTCTTCGTTTCTTTTTATCCGACATGCGCCCTCTCCACTTAAAATCAAGCTGCACTTCCGGCTGTTGCCCTGCTGCTTTAGGAAGCTTCAAACGTCAGCTGGGGTCCTAAAACTAGCTACACAACCGACCCGCGCAGTAATGACGGGAGAGTTTCTCTGAACAAGAATGTTTTTTTTTTTTATTTCTCTCTGTCGAGGAGGTGGCGAGGGGGATTTCTACATCGAAACGAAAGCAGCACCCGGGAGGATCGCTTCCCTTGTCCTGCTGTCATAGCAGTGGTGGAAGAAATCATAAGACATCATCCTAGGAAAATAAGAACAACATACCCGAAAGTGGGAGAACAAATTGGGGCTAATTCAGTGTTGCCTCGTGCACCGAAAACATTAACGAAACGTTAATTTCGTCTGGCTGACGTCCCGAAAAAAAAGTGGCAAAAGACGGGAGTGGGCGTAGGAAAGAGGGAGACATTTGACAGGTCGCTCGTTATGTTTTCATCATTGCCGCAGCTATCAGGACAAGAAATGTTCGCCGTCCTTACTTTTACGCCCAGGACAGTTAGGCGGCTTCAGACACCTGACCGTGTGGGAAGAATAACAGCCGAAGACGTAGCAGGCGCTAGCCACTAACGAAGGGAAACACGTGCCAGGGGAGGGCAGCAGAAGCAGCTCAGCTTGTTATACGTGGCCAAGTAAGCGACAAAATGAAAGGAGCGCGCAATTGCCCGTTCCTTAGCGCGACCTCTGACCGGTCCGAAGAACCAGACACTGGGCCCTGTGGGATGTGCCGCTAATGTGATCAGCCAGACACCACGGTGGCAGATTCTCCCCCCCCCCCCTTCCTTCCTTCCTTCCCCCCGCAAGGCATAAGCCCGGTCGGCGGTCACGCGTAACAACGGTCGGCGTCATTCAGGTGTCTCGCAGTCCTTGCAGCGTGTTCGCCGTTAGCGGGGCAAGCTTTCAGAGGGTCTTCTTTTGGTTCTAGATGTCATGTACGCGGGGCGGCGTTCACTCGTGGTGACAGCTGGAACGATGCTGTTAGTTGTCTCACCCCACGATTATCCACATTCCAAACTTCAGAGATGAAAAGGCAGATCAACAAATACCCCTGTGACACGAGGCAACTTGAGTGCCCTTTGAGCGAGTGCACTTAGCTCACAGAACCCACTTACACTCACACGGCTGCTAAACGAGCAAGAGAAGTGGGCTTTGGAAATGACGGCATTCCCCTAGCGGACGTTGCCGCAAACGGCTCGAGGGTGAGAATAGCGAGGGTTTTTTTTTTTTTTTTTTTGAAATATGATTTGTTTTAACACATAGTAACATTTCTAATAACGAAAACAATCTTTTAGAAATTCTACTGGCGCCGCGTTATGCATTAGTCTATTTGTTTGCAAGCCACTGCTACCGAGGCTACACACTCCGTCGCCGCGAAGCCCGCGAAGTGAGTTCGGCGAACGCACTACCCTGCAAGTGCGCTTTGCAGCGAGTGTCACTAAACGCTCCCGTGTAACAGCGTGCGAATGACACTAGCGGCGAAGTGCACTCTCTCAAAGTGCACTTAAGTTGTCCCGTGTGACAGGGTAAAACTCCTTCGGGATCTTGGGAACCTTCACCACGGATAGATCGCTCAAAGTTATGGTCCATGCCATTTTTGAAACATGAGAAAGGAAAAAAGAAAGATTTTGGCTTCTCTGATGTCGTTAAACACGTCGCAAACAAAGGCGCAATATCAAGGGACAATTCTAAGTGGTGGCACTATAGGCAAGCACTATATGTGGCACTATGCAAGCCATATAGGGGCACGTGAAAGAGTCCAAGGAGGTATAAATTAGTCCGCAGTTTCGCACTACGACGTGACTCATGTTATATCGTGCTTTCATGGCGCAAACGCTCGGAGTTTAATATCGACGCGGTAAGTGCCACTTATGTGTAACATAGCCTAAAGTTTGGGGACAACCCGCCGTGCTAGATTGGCGGCTGGGTGTCGGCTAGCGAAGTTCAACGTCGCCGAATCGAATCCCCGGCCTCAGCGGCCGCGTTTCCCTGTGAGCGAAATGCAAAAGAAAAAATCCGTGTAATTAGATTTAGGTGCATATCAGTGAACCCCATTTGGTCGAAATTGTTCCGCAGCCTTCCATTACGGGGCGTATCTTATAATCAGAGCTGGTTTTGTTACGTCAAGCCCCACCAATTCAAGGATCCTGACCAGAAGACAGTCTGTGGAAACCGCTGGCTATTGAGGTACGCACATCACTAAGACGCCGTAAGGCAGCGCTATTTAGTATGATTACGTAAAGATCACGTTATTGGTGTAGCGGTAGTCCTTATCGTCGGCTCGCTGCTACCGTCACACGTACAATGCTCAGCGATTGAAACGCGATACTGGGACTCGTGACGGCCGGTGCTGATTGATTGATTGATTGATTGATTGATTGATTGATTGATTGATTGATTGATTTGTGGGGTTTAACGTCCCAAAACCAGCTCTTGATTGTGAGAGACGCTGTAGTGGAGGTCTCCGGAAATTTCGACCACCCGGGGTTCTTTAACGTGCACTGACATCGCACAGCACACGGGCCTCAACATTTGTCCCTCCATCGAAATGAAGCCGCCGTGGCCGGGACTCGATCCCGCGACCTTCGGATCAGCAGCCGAGTGCCATAACCACTAGACCATCGTGGTGGGGCGGCCGGCGCATATTGGGCTACTGGAGTGCGCTGGGTGATCAAAAGGGACGAAACTGAATCAGAGTCCAAGAAGTTGGCCGCTTCTATTGAGTACCACAATGATATTTCTCGGTGTCCGCAGCTCAAAGCGGCGTCGCATAAAGCGCCCGCAGCCGTGTGCTCCGAGAATCGAGTTTCATTCGTAGAGCAGTGTACATATATTTCGCTCAGATACGACTTACAGAAACACATGGCTACGCTTGGTAACGATTCGCCTAACCTCAAGCTATTATACAGCCACAAGGATATTTCGTAAAACATTCTGCCCTACAGCATCGGGAGATCACCTCACTTCTTTTTAAAAGCAGAGATCTTCAAGGTTAGGGCTGTGCCCGTGTGTCAGGTGATCTCGTAGCGGTTTTTCGGCAGCAGGGCAAAGCGGGCCCACTCTTTCCCTCGACCCAAAGCACACAGCAGCGCCCGACCCAACCTTCCCGTCAGCCCCTCCTACGAGACAGTGATCATACAAATGTTATTGTGTGATTATATGTATAAAAGGTTTATCTCAGAGCTTCAGGTGCAGACACCGATTGACACCCTGGCCAGTTACGTCAAGTTGGCTGTAAAAGAGCAGCTTCAACGCTCCGATGGTTTTCACGCCGCAAAATTGGCTTGTGTTCTTTTCTTATGGTTATGGTAAAGAAATTAGGTTGAAGCTTCGTTCTGATATGCGAATACTGCGCAAACACCGAAGCTGACAGTACCACCTAGCCCTATCTCGGTTGGGGCTAAATTCTCGCGAGGTTTTTACGCGACATCACCAGTAACCGTAATGAAGACTCAGACATTAAAATGTACGCAGTGTTTTTTAAGTGCGAATGCACTTTATAAGCGACCCTGAATCCGCCGTCCCATAGCAACGGCGCGAGGAGCGGAGAGGAGCGTCTGTAGCAACGGCGCAGCGACGTCACACCCCACGTGACTGCGCGCGCTCCGCCTCCTCACCGCGGTTTGCGCGGGCGCACCGCTCTCCGCGGCGTGACGTCACGGCGCGCTGTGCAGCTGGCGTCGCTGTGCAGCTGTGTGTGTGGCGCCGGCGCGTCAGTCCGTATATAAACGTCCGCCGGCTGCCGCTCGCTCTCTTCTCGCTCGGCTCCGCGGTCGGTGAAGTCTTTCTCAGTATGGATCCATCGCAGGCATCAACCTCGACTGCGATACATCCAACAACGAGTACAACGCAATCGAATGCGAGCATTGCACGCATCGTTGACGATACCGCACCGGTTGAAGACAAGGCAGCGCAACGAAGGGCCCGTGCTGCCGAGCGCAGGCGGCACGGGCTTGGCGTTCAGTAGGAACTGTACGGTCCGCGCCGTCTTGCCGGATCCGCTCACCGTACATTTCTCGGATCACAAAGCGCTGGTACTAACCGTGAGCTACAACGATAACACCAATAGGAGCTGATCTGTAGTGACGTGTGTAGAGTGTGTGTGTGTGTGACGTGCTCGGCGATGTGTGCATTTATGCATCTACGAAATTGCGAGGTGTAAATAAATAATACTTCGTGTATAAATGTGTGTGTGTGTACAATGCATCATGACAACACTTTAAATTCATTAATTACACTTTAATCATAACTTTACTCCCCATCATAGCATCACCCCGTGCATTCGCACTTAACCATGTTCACCCTCGGGGAAATGCTTCCTTCTTAGGGGTGAAGCTCCTTACGCCTTGGGTCGTTCCATCCTTTGTTGTCCCTCGTAGCCACCTCGTCTAGTTCGTGAAGTGCTCACTAGATGGCGTGATGTGCGCTGCGGCGCTCGCTTCATTCAGATGTATGGGAACGCGTAGTATGGGAATGGCGCACGAGACCGCTAGGTCTCGTGCTCGCTCTTGAATGCGCTCGCTCTTGAGTGATCTCAGAATGATCACGAGATGGCGAAGTTGTGAAAATATGTGTGATTCGGGAAAAGAAACGTTTGTAGAGGAAAAAGAAATAAAGCTAGAGCTTGGTGACCCGGCTACCGCCCCGTTATAAAGGAGACGCTCCTAATATCCATCCATCCATCCATCCAGCTAGTACGTGAATTGATCAATAGATGACGCTGCGGCGCTCGCTGTTTCGTTGTCGCGTCGCAGCCACGCTCGCGCTCGCCCTCGGCGCGTGCCTCCCGGCGCGCGAGCTCTCTCTCTTCCATCTGCTGTCTTGTGAGAGAGAGAGAGAGAGCGAAAGGCGCGCGTTGACTAAGGAAACGCTTTTTCTTCGATGAACGCTATAAGAGCTCGCAAAGAAGGAGAACGCGCTCTCACCCGCGAGAGACAACGTTGACGAAGGCAGCGTCTACTAGCGAATTTCTTGATTGAAAATACCGACTGCTCCCGCTGGAGAACCGTTCACCGGCCACCCATATATATATATATATATATATATATATATATATATATATATATATATATATATATATATATATATATATATATATATATATAGGCACTGGATCTTGACTTGCAATGAAGTGCCGGTGGGAGATTTCACTTGTGCGTAGTTGAACCGTGAGGATTCGTAGCGTGCGCGTTAACTAAATTAATCCGGAACTCCGCACGATATACGATGAACTTCCGGAGCTTCGCCCACTCATCATCATTCACTCCGTGGATATGCGTGGATTTTTTTGATTTCCAGTCACCCCCTTCGTTGTCGTCCCGTGGTGCGAAAAGAAGGCCTGAATTGTTCTGGCGACGACAAATGGTTTTGATTGATTTTTTGGGTTTCACGTCCCAAAAGCAGCTGTGTTTATGAGAGACGCCGTAATGGAGGGCTCCCAAGATTTCGACCACCTGGAGTTCTACAACGTGCATTGACATCGCGCAGTTACACGGGCTTCAACATTTCTCCTCCCTCGAAATGCAGACGCCGCGACCGGGATTCGATCCCTTGACCATCTCTCTGATCAGCAGCCGAATATCATAGCCTCTAGACCACCGTGGCGGGGCACAAGGGGTTTTGCTTGTTTTCACGGGTTAGAGCTCTAGATCTGCGCGCCGCCCACGTTTTGCCGCCACTTCACCGGCGTGATACTTGGGGCCGGTCTGAGGTCGTCTCACACGCTCTCGAGTAGCGCCGCGGCTGCTTTCGCGCCGCGCTTCTTCTCCGGGAGAGACGCACTTCTTCGATTGCGCCACCTTCACGACGATGTGTCCGGCGCGGAGAAGCGCGGCATTTTGCAGCCGCGGCGCCAACACGGAGCTTTTATTGCGAATATCAGCGCGGTGACGCCACTTCCGCATAAGCAGCCGTGGCGAGGCTCCACTCGGCAGGGATCGATTCCGCGGCTCGGCGTATGATCCTACAGCATCTCATGAAACGCTTCTGCCTTTATGTGGTAATGGGCTAAAAGAATAAACGTAAAAGAACAAAGAAGATGCCACGCATTAGGCATTAGGCACTTATTTCATAATGATTTCAAGATGGTGATCATTTTCCGCGCACTCCTGAGCACCTTCCGACGGCTTAAGGAGCCTCGCTGTTAGAAGATTGGGAATTATTTGCCCTCTTTGTCATGTCGCCACCTGACCCTGACAGCTTTTTTTTTTTTTTTTACGACGGCGAATACCAAAGGAAGCTCTCCCGATGTTTGGTATTTTTACCCTGTCAATTATTAAATGCGAATCATTTCTTGGCGAACTTGAGTCATTTTGACGCTATCTATCTATCTATCTATCTATCTATCTATCTATCTATCTATCTATCTATCTATCTATCTATCTATCTATCTATCTATCTATCTATCTATCTATCTATCTAGCCGCCTACGTCTCGCTGCTTTCCTGGTAACGTTGCTCATCTGGTAGACATCAAAATTTGGACGGTAGCGTATAATGTATGGCGAACATGAATTATCGATCTTGACTTCCCTAACAGGACATACTTGTCATGTACGTCACATTTTTAACGATACTGCGATCACGTGTGGCTCATACCCGTAGTGCGGTGTGTGGGTATGCGCTACAGGTGCTTGAATTTTTTACAGCCTGTGCCAGTCAAGGACCAAATGAAATAGGCATTTGGCATGTCACTGGAACTCGCTCAAAAGCAAGGAACGCGTGCCATTTTAGTAACAAGCAAGCTCCCTGTGATTTTCGAAAGTAACCTTTACAAAGCAGTAGGAGCGCAGGAATCGAACCAAGTCCCCCGAGGTGCCAAGCAAGCACGCTACCACTAGGCTCCCTCAGCCCACAACACACAATGGCGCGACACAACACACTTAATAACTATGGTTGTTACACTATAACTATGGCATCACACTTAATAACTATGCAGACAAATTGAGGTGTCACTTACACATTCAGGACCAATTTTTCTTATGTGGTTGTAGCTCCTCCCTCAAGGTACGTATGGTAAAACTATAGCGCCAGCACTTTAGATTATGGTGCTCCTGCAGAGTGAATTCCGCTTCAGTTCATACACAACACAGCACTTACAGCACACATTTAACATATAACACACCATAAACACTACCTTAAGGGCAAGCCTATTTCGCAATAAATTAATTTCTTTAAAAGAACAATACTTGTGTTCTACTATCGCTCGGCATGCTTTTTACAAATTTGCTTCATTCCATAGTAATAGTTCAACGAACGACGCTTACGAAAATTCCATCGGCTCATCGCAGCGTGCACTTCTCTGCAACAAAACACACGTATGTGCACTAACGTGAGCGCCAACGTTACGTCGTACCAAGTGCTATCGACTTCACGGGGCGCCCGCGTTCAGCACCTCGCACTCATGCACATAGTGTAGACGTCGATCATATTTGGAACACTTGCCTGAATGCCAAACGATTCGTCATAGGAAATATCCTCGCGGTCTGCTTCGCATAACGCTGATTCCCATAACGGTGTGGCATCTGCAGGACATTTTTATGCGTTAGTCATCTTGCCTTACGCAAACGTTCAGTGCTAAATTTTGTAGGGGTTGTTACATAGTTTTCCGGCCCTGCTCGCAATGTCACTCCTGGGCAGAAATAATAAGACAATTTCTTAGCCAGCAACGTTAACCATTCAGTAGGAACGGTTTTATTTAACGGCAGTCGAGGTTGCAAAACGTGTCACTGACAAAAGCAAAGAGCAGGTAAAAAGCTCAATCTCCCCTGCTCTTCACCTTGAGGCATTAGTTACTTCTCCGACCCGACGTGCCCTCTACACACGGTTATATTTATTCCTTGGTCGTATTTGTCGCGCCCCTATATGTCACACGTGTTTCGTGAACCATCCGTGATAAGGGCATCTCTCTTCTCTTCCTAATTAAGCGACTGATAAATTGAAGTTGTGCTAGCGACAAGAACTGGCGATGTAGAAGTACCTGATGGTGCAATTCTGGGCGCGAGAAATTGCACAAGGGTTCTCTTTGCGATGAAAGACACGAAAGTAGGCGCACTTAATCTTTTCAGCTGTGCCGCGTCTTTAGTTGACATCGCTAGAGAGCAGTCGTCTCCGATAATCGAGAGCAAAAAAGAAAAACTGAAAGTTAAAGAACTTCCACGACTGCTGCAGTGGGATGGAAAATGAAACCGTTTCGCTATTAAAACACGTAACAAGTATTTGCCATCTCCTTGCTCAACAGCTGCGCATCATTCACTCATATGTGGGTCTGCTCAAAATCGAAGGCTAAAACTATTTTCTTTTCGCGTATAATTTACACGCACGCAGTAGCATGCCTTGCTGTGTAGGTGGAGTAATTGGGAATGGCAATCACGCTACATGCCATCATTTCATGCTCTTTAAAGTAATTTCGTAGCAACGTTGGCGGTCACGTAGGGCTTGCCAAGCTCTTATGTAGGAGATTATTCGAAGAAATTCTCTGAACCAAACGACTGAGTGAGTGCGATGGCACTAGCCGCTAACCTGGGGCCGAATTCACAAAACTTCTCTTTCGTAAGTGCTTTTTGCCATTGGTCGGGAAGCGTCTCTA
Organism: Hyalomma asiaticum; assembly: GCA_013339685.2. NCBI lineage: Eukaryota > Metazoa > Arthropoda > Arachnida > Ixodida > Ixodidae > Hyalomma > Hyalomma asiaticum. The sequence goes on from CM023484.1 coordinate 72,713,453, forward strand.
ATGATATGTCCAGCAGCGGCATTGGCTGAAATTTTCTCTTAAGAGCTTTTTTGTCGTAAGTTGTTTTCGTGAATACGGGCCCTGATGTCATACTGAAGGCGTTCCTATATGTATTCATTTGGTGCAGTAGGCAGTCCGCTGCTCACAGGATACATTTAGTGATGTCAACGCTTATCACCGTCTGCAATTGCTCTCATGCTAGATCAACATGGAATAGGGATTCGCTGTGCACTCATTCATTGAAGTTAGCCTTAATTACCAGCTTTACTTTAATATGGTCTGAAGACACGCTTTTGCATATAAGTGCAGAAAGATATGACATATACAAAATGACTGTGAAAAAGACTACGCTGTCAGTCGTTTAGGCTCGAGAGTGCAATGCACTACTACAAATGCAAGCATAATGAACACTGACGGCGCTTGCTACATATTCTACGAGGCTGATTTATTTGCCAGTTCCTACCAGCCCATAGCTGGCGGAGGGTCATTATGCGTACTTTGCCATACAAACTGCAGAGCACCTAGCTCTCCCTTAACTTACGCAAAAGTATAGGCATCATTCACAGGATCGGGCAACGTAGCCCGTTGTGAAGACATTCGCATGAATCTTGCGGCGCCTGGAACGACCTGCGAATAATAGATCAAGCGCATACGCAGTGATATTGTGTAAACTAGTCTGATTCGTCTAGACTGCGCGTCTTGTTAGCACCCGAGAAAGCGCGCGGAAGCATGACTGATTTAGCTAGAGAACTAGGGACAGCCTTTGTTGTCCTTGTCTGTACGTACATGCTATTAAACAGCCATTGCATCGATGTGGCTGAGACGTGACCATATCTTTCTGTTGCATTGTTGTTGAGATTTACAGATCAATGCGGAGAGAACTGAAGAAATGCGCCGACTTCTTCACAGTTTAGTTATAGTGAGAGTTTCAGGTTTTCGTGCGTTGATTTGTAGCGATGTATCTATCAAGTTGATCCAGAACACGAACCCCCTCGCTTTGTACTCGTCCTTCTGTGATGATAAATTATGCTTGAAAAGGCCACAAGAAGGTATGCATATACGACGCACGTGGTTAACCTTATATGAAAGTGAAATGCAGCTCCAGTGACTGATCGGCTACGTATGTGAACCCACGTAAGCCACAGTTTTTGTCGTAAGCTAATTTCAGACAGTGCGAAACGCTAAGAAGCCTGCCACAATAGAGAACGTATATTCAGGGCTACTTCGAAGGGAAGCACTTTATCTCAATTGTGGAGTTTCGTGCACCAAAGCCATAATGCAATTATCAGGCGCGTTGTAGTGGGTAATTCAGGATTCACGCAAAACCGATGTTTAATACGAGGCGTACAATACGATGGAACGTTTCCGGCAGTGCAAATAAATACTTTCTGAGAGCTTTCCTGACTCGCATTATGTGCGGATGAAGGCCCTTTTTTTTTTCCTTTTTGTTGTCCCCAAATTAACCCTCGTATTATACGGGGCTTCGTATAATACGTATGTTTTTATGGCACTAAGTGCAGTAGCAGGTCCTTTAAGTTCCACCGAAGTTATATTTAATGCTCGAGCGTTTTTAGCATGTTATCATCTCGTAAGCTCGGTCGCAATGACCGGGATCGAACCGCCGACCTTAATCTTAGCACAGTAATGATGCAGCCCCTAAGCTGACGTGTTGGGACGCTTAGCACGAATGCATTGCGCAGATGTATAAATAATACATCTTGTCATTAGCAGTCAAAAGCCCCACTTCTGTGGTGAGAGGGAACCTGGGCACGCCTTAAAGGCACACATGCACAGTTAAAAATATCATCCACCTACCGGAAGCAGATTGACAAGAGCGTTAGAACAGCAAAAGAGCGAAAAACACCTAATAAAAGACAGCCTACTGCGACAAAATTAGTAATGCCAAAAGCCGTGGAAGATAACAACGCGTTCGTGAAATACCTTATAAATTATTCACGTTGATTTGCCAGCGACGTGATATGTTCCCGAATGCAGTCCGAGAAGCGCCAGTGCAGATCAGCTCTGGCCAGACACGCAAAAGTCGCCGCGTCTGGGGCCAAATGAGGAATTATAAATTGTGAGTGGAATTATTGCTTTAGATGGCGTGAAGATGCAATGCATTGAATCAACTGTGCATTGAATCAACTATGGAGACCACCAGCGCACACTCAGTGTTTGTTCCGGAATGGGCGCCCCGTGTCTCAGGATAGAGTCGCTGACCTGTCGATTCTGCGCCGCCTCAGTCATACATTCAACGACATAACACCGCTTGGGGCCCTGTCAAGGCCTTTACGCTCCCGCCAGCTGCGCGACCTGGTCTACCACCAAGCAGGACAACCTGGCCTAAAGTGCAGGCCGCCTGTTCCTGCACACCGGTAAAGCCTATGCAACTTATATTAAAGGAACACAAAAGTGAAGAGGTGAAGTGGTTTGGAACGATAACTTATATTCCGGGAGCTCGAATGTCGTTCACTTGAACTCTTTATGTGCAATATTTAAATTGAAAATAAATTTCAAATCTTTAATTTTGAAATTCGCGCCGGAACATAATGACGTCAGAAGACCGATTTCCTTTTTTCGTATTCTCGCTAAATTCGCTCCATCAAATGTTCCGAAACTTCCCGTGTTAAGTCTCTGGCTTCCTTGGAACACAACGTAGGTCTTTCTTACGGACAAATAGTGATCTAGGCCTTAGCAGACGCCGTCAAAGGCGTGTCACGTGACACATTTTATAGTGCTGGAACTTGAAAGAGGCGTCGCTACCCTTATTTTCCTCTTGCGCGTTTCCTAGCTTACCAAGGGTCTTCTCCCAGCAAGACTGGTGTTTTTGGTATAGTGAAGAGCTAACCTACTAATACGAGAAAAGTAGTGTTTCAAATTATTGTCCCTTTAAACTTGTGCTGTAGGGAACACTCGCGTGGAAAGAAAGAACGCAATAGCAGAGGAAGTATAGCTGCTTTCACGAGTCATACAAAATTTCTTATTTTTTTTCCTCGCTCATAACATATATAGAGTATGATGGCTTACTCGAATAGCTGCGTGCAGCGAGAGTTTAGCATATAGCGAAAGTATATTGGCTTTCTGCGCACGACACGCATGTGTAACGGCCTCATTCCACGATCGCATAAAGAGGAAACAAGAGAACAAGTACGCGTTCACCACGTATACAGGTATGGCGTCAGCCAGAGATATCGGTATTCATATCACTCCTACTCTGAAGTTTCCGGAATTCTTTGAAGTCGGGTGCGAGGTTTCCACACCATGCGTGTAATGACGGTGCAGGGCGAACGCAACCTGAGTACGTCGTCGGCTATAGCATTCCTGGAATAGGCTTGCTTTCTTTATATTTCTTACAGTCTTACAAGATTGGGTCTTTATGGATATGAGTTTCGAATGCAATTTGCGCGTCATATTTCAGATCTTTTCCGTTCATAAGAAGCAGCAAGAGAAATTAGAGTCGCAAAAAGGTAAACTCGAAGGTGCTTACATATTGTTTTGTTGTTGTTAAGTGTGCATTCTAACTTGCTGTTTCAATTATACTAGTGCCGCACACGAAATTCAAAGAGGCATGAAAGATCAGTAGAGCAGAAAAAGAAAAATCGTCTACTCTATATACAGCGGGAGCTCTGTATTGCCAAAAAAGTAAGGCTAACGTCCTACTAAACCAGGAAAAAAGAACCGTTCTGATGACAGGTTTTCTTTTCTCATGGAGGGAGAGCAATCCTTAAAGTGGTGCGCATCTGCCTAGTTGTGGTAAGCCTGCCCGTCATTCTCGGCATCTTCTACCAGATTAAAAAGAATGAACGTAAGAAGGACAGCGAAGCCAATGCCCCTTGCCTCCCCCTCCCCTCCCTCTCTCTCTCTTTTTTTATTTACAGAGTCGTATAAATTTACAGCAAGACTCGCGACACTAGATTTGATGCCTTTGGACGTAGCATGCGTGGGCGTATTGGTGATCTGCTAGGTCGTATTGGTTCACGTGCTACACGACGCCATATGACAAATGGAATGTACCGCGAGTGGCGCTGGCTAACACTCTCATGTGTTTCAGGCGCAGAAATGCTAAAGCAAGTGAACCGAGCAACGGCCGCCTCCAAAGAACAAATCGTAGCGCGCTGCCCGCGTTGGGCGAGAGGCTAGGGGTTTGGTCTCCACCGATGGTGAGTTTGTTTTCTTCTTATTTTTTTATTTTAGTTTCTTCTATTATCGTGGTCACTGTAATTCAATTAAAATGCAAATTGTGCTTTTTATGACTTCATTATTTGTTGCCATCTTATGGTTAATGTCTGCCTTCGGTAAAACGTCGGGCGATTTTTAATACGCTCATTTAAGGTCGCGTGATAACGCGAGTGGTATTGACTCCAAGATCCGTGCCAAATAGTATCCAGTTTGTCCATGAAGTCGTGTATTGAAATTTCAGCGTCATTCTCAGCTCCAAGATTTTTATTGAATTTTAAAAGTCAGGTGCCAACAACACGATCGCCGTTTGAAAAGTGCCACTTCCTTTACATCTCCATAAACGTATCCCTTATGCATTAGCTAAGGGTCAGCGTGGGCTTATAGATATTTCAAGCGGATTGCTTTACAGGATTGCTTCTATTTCCATGCCTTGACACCAATTCTGTAAGTTCAATGCCAGAATCCAGAATCCATGCCAGAATCCATGCCAGAATCAATGCCAGAATCAATGCCAAATCCAGAAAATAGCACAGCCAGTACAATTTTCCTGATTTCTCATTATGTCAACTATGACAGCAGGGAATACAAGTGATGGAAAGTAGAGTCCTTTTAACCAAGTCAAAATCCGCCTTGCTTCTCAACACAGCGATCAAGACACAGCTACAATATCAGCTCCAGTAAGATGTACGCTCTGTGACACATAATGCCCCGCTACTACTTCATTAAACGGGTTGAGGCAACGAATTCTGAGGCTATAAAAAGCTTGCTGTAGGCTTCCTCTGTGTGTAAGGGCACTCTTCACGAAGTGTATGACACAGCGAACGTTTAAAACATATTTTAGCTGGTTTCAAAAATCTGCCTAAAAGATTGTTCTCGCGATCGAGGCCCATCGCAAGCGCGACTGACACCGACGTCCCTGCGTTAGAAGCGCGGCGAAAGTTTTAGTGACTACATACTACATTAGAGTGACGTACAATGAGCGGTGAGCAGCCGCACCGGGCAAGCCTCGACGGTATAGGGAGCCTACACATCGCGGGCGCCTCCTCCCGGCTTTACGAGCCCCCCACGGTGGTCTAATGGTTATGGCACTTGGCTGCAGATCCCAAGGTCGCGGGATCGAATCCCCGCCGGGGCAGCTGCATTTCGGTGGAGGCGAAATGTTGAGGCCCGTGTGCTGTGCGATGTCAGTGCACGTTAACGAACCCCAGGTGGTCGAAATTTCCGGAGACCTCCACTACGGCGTCTCTCATAATCTGAGCTGGTTTTGGGACGTTAAACCCCACAAGTCAATCAAACCCCAGCTTGACGGGGCTGTTCTGCACACTTCGTGCTAGTGTCTGGCGAATAGAAGAAAGCAGTGACAACACAAAAGGACGCGTGAGAACGTGGCGCCCAGAGCATTGGAGGCCCGTCACACTCTTCACTGTATTTTGGGGCAGGTGCAGCACGTCTGTGCAGCGAATGCAGACAACGTACCTGTGTGTGCGTCCCTAGACAGTGACGCCTCTGTTCAACTCGCGCCCAGAAGCCGAAACCGAAAACGGTTCACGTAAATAATGCAACATGAAATTATTTGCCCATAATATGGGAATCTTCAAGTGTGCATCGTACTTCTTGTAGCAATAAGCAAAATTTAAAACAAAGAACGCACAAGCCACAAATTTTATGTCTCAACCCCTTTAGAGATAGTAAAGAAAATTTGGCTCTATCTGAGCGCACCGCCAGCATCGCATGACGCTTGATGTGAGAGTGATGTGTTCATTTGTCATTGCCCTTTCGCACTGCAGGTAAGCATGTGGGTTAAATTCATTTATTAATCTATTTCTTCATCACGATAACAATCACCTGTAGTGCCGAGTCTATACGACGTACTCTCCTCAAAAGAAAGTCACACATAAAAATAAGCAGTCAGAGTATCAACCGTATTCCACAAAGACGACTGTATGACTCTTACTTTGACACACAGTGAAAGTAGCTCGACAGAATCACGAAGTTAATAAAATTGAATTACCTTGAGTGCACGCTCTGTAATCACCCCGCAAAGCCGCTGAGCCAAAGGGAGCCGTCGAAGCTTCATGGTGTGTTTTCGAAGAAATCATAAGCAAATCGTACGTGAAAAGCAGTGAAAGATACAATGTACTCTAATCTCCTTTGTGCCGATGGTTGATTAAATGCTCGTAGCAATCTGCCGGAAAGCGTGCGCCCTCACAGATCTCGGCGCATAACGCATTGAGGTTGTAATTACATCCACCGTCTGAGCGGGAGTAATGTGATCTTGGACGCCACCTACACGCTGCATCTTGCACTGAAGAAAATGAGTCAAAAAAAGCTTTTTGCCTTTACTACCCGAAAGAAGGATGCACACGTCGAGCATCTCTCCACATAATTTAATAACAGATGTCGTAGCTTGCCCTTAGCGATGCTCAGTGTGTATCCGCACTACGTAATCTACGTAATTGGGCGCTACACAATACAGGCACCCATCTTCTCTATTATTCGGGATTTATTTTTCGCCATTGATTTAACTAAGGGTAAGGATGGCTGGGTTGCGCCACGTGTATGGAAAAAAAGCTGTGTCCGACATATGTGAGCGTATTGTGAACATGTCCTTTCATTAACGGTCTGGATTGCGCGCGTCTCTGTTAATGACCTCGTCGTCAAACCGCCATTTTTAAGCATGATCAGCTCTAGATACTTGTTTACTGACGTCCGCCACGGTGGTAAAGTGGTTATGGTGCTCGGCTGCTGATCCGAAGGGCAAAGGTTCGATTCCGGTGGGGACAGCTGCATTTTCGATTGAGGCGGAAGTGCCATATGCCTATGTGCTGTACGATTTAGCCCAGGTAATCAAAATTTCCAAAGCTCTACACTGTATGGGGAGCCTCATCATCATGCCGTGCTTGTTTAAGCGTAAGTCCAATTAATTAATTAATTAATTAATAATTAATTAATTACTTGTTTGTTTGTTTGTTTGTTTGTTAGCCGTACCTATATGGCCCTAAGGAGTACCAATGCACGGAGAAACGAATCAACAGGCAGAAACATCTACAACGAAAATTAAACGCAGACGTGGAAGATTGTCCTGGCAAAATACGTCCGCGGTAGAATGTAGTCGGTACGTAAAACAAATCTCGTGACTCACACCTTCTCGGGAGAATTCGCCATGGGCCAAGTAGTTTTATACAAAGCATCAAACTAGAATCTACCGTTGCTCGAAGGAGCCATTCACCGCGCAAGAAGAGGCGTCAAGATTGCTAAGCAACGCGCTGAGCACACCGTAGCCATCCATCGCTTTTTTTTTTTTAGACGGCATGCAACGTGCCCAAACTTGCACCTACGTCATAAGCAGAGGCGCATGCATCAACCTTGTTAATACCCTTCTTCCTCGCTTTTCTTCTCACTATTTTCCGCCGTGATTTAATGGGTAAACGTTCTGTCTTAAACTACCCCAACTGCGTTTTTTCTTACGAGGGTGTCACCCGAAGCCACGGTCGTGCTTCATCATGTCGAGACATAGGAGAGCGCAGCAGCTAGAGAAGTCATTTATCACTCTAGCTTTCAAAGACAACAGTTGTTAGTGAAACCCTCACCAACGTTTCATTTCTTTCTTCGCGTTTTCTTCGTGTGACCCATGGTCGCTATTACAAAACCCCAAATTGGTTCAAACTAAAACAGCAGGTGAGGCCAGAAGAACGTTAGGAAATGTGGATGCAAGAAGGATAGTAAACGCTTGTCCCGCCCATTGAAAAACGTGCAAAGGTAAAGCCGACGTGTGTTGTTTTTAAGGGTGTGGCTTGTTCCCGTATAGTAGGCAGGGACAACTCTGGGCATGTCATTTTGCGCAGCATTAGTAAACGTGTCTACGCACGCAAATATGCACTTGATATTTCAGCAGCCGCATCATCCCGAAACTCTTCTACGCATCTCGTTTCACCGTAACCTTTATGCAGTGGGCAAACAACACCGCCCTCGAGAGAGGGGTCGATTGCTGTTCTCAAGTAATAGGCTTCTTGAGGACAGGCGGGCACATACATACATACATACATACATACATACATACATACATACATACATACATACATACATACATACATACATACATACATACATACATACATACATACATACATACATACATACATACATACATACATACATACATACCACAAAGAGGCATTTCTCCAGTCATTGCCCCTTCCCATTCCCCCAGTGTAGGGTAGCCAACCGGACGCCTTTCTGGTTAGCCTCCCTGCCTTTCTGTTTTCCTCTTCCTTCCTTCCTTCTCCAGTCATACTACAGCTTGCTGTGTGACTGCGAGTGGCTACCTAACAGGGAATCCGCGCATTAATGAGCGGAACTGTTCACCAAGTGTTTGTCCTCGCTTGTGAACTCGTTACGGCAGAGGCTCCTAAACGACAGGATATAAATAGTTATGGCTCGGCAGCCTCGTTCACTGCTGAGCTCGGAAAAGTCGCTTCCGAACCGCACCGACCGCGCGTGCCTTGTTTGTTGACTTTGTAACGCCCTGCTTTCCGGTACAACGGACGGCCGTTTCCTGCGCATTCGGTACCTAGACGATCGAGGTAACACACGTACACACCGGCGTTTGCTTATCGTCCATTCACCATTTTCCGTCTCATTTGTCAGCCTATCATTATTTTTTTCTGGCATACAAGAAAATAATGAACAGAGCACATAAAAACGCACTAAAGGTTCGTTACGGAGCTTGGACTCCCCTCTGTGAAAACGGTGCGACACAAAGGGTGTAATCTTTCACGACTGCGGAAGCGCAAATCCCACGCACGCTTTCTTTTGTGGTATGACTAGGTGAATGTAAACGTTGCATCCTTTTCAAAAAGCGAATAAAGACAGCTCTGCAGGTAACAACAAGCAGAGACCTGCGTACGCATGGTATTTCGCATCGTTGAGGCTTTGGAGCGGAGAATAATGGGGAACTTCTCGCACTATGTGAAAGCGACGCCTTTTAACCGAATTTACAGGTATACGTTATCTTTATTTCCTTATATAGCTTTAAACGAGTCAGAAAGACGGAGCGTTCAATGTGTCCACACCTTCCACCGATCTTTACGATTATTCTAATGCCGATATATATTCAGTGTTGGTGCTCCTTTATTCCACAGCCTCTTTTCCGATACCAGCTCGTCGTTTACGGCATTCACGTCGCACCGAAACGATATTGGTCCAGTATTCAAGGGCACAGTAGCGAGATACTGTCCTTAGTTTTCGTGCACACACGTTATCTAATAGTCACTAGGCGGCGCAATTCAAGGCATTGTTGTACTACCTCACTCAGTACAGTTCTATGCCGTTAATCCTATGCAAGAAGCAAGTGCCCCTTTTTTATATTTTGCGCATCGAGCACATGTAAAGTTCTTTAAAAGAACTATTCCCCCACCCTCCGTTTGGTGCTGGAAATTGTCCATATACTCCGCATCCTTTCTTGCAAATGTGTTACGTCATCCGAAGAAACGTGTGATGTTTCACTATTTTCGAAGCAAATATGGTGAGGAGAAGCGCACGCAGACAGTGTGATCGCAAAATACGTGACATATATCCATATTACCTCAGGCATAAGCACCTACATTTATTGCTCGTGCTCCTCTTTCCGTCGCAGTGACTGCTACCCATTTAGGAAATTGTCCATGAGGCAACGCATGGGGCAGTGTGTCATACAAATGGAGACTTCTTTCATACAAGGAGACTTCTGAAAATCAGAGGCTGCATCAGTGAGTGTGTTGTGGGTGCATGTTTCACGTCTTGTGGCTTGATGAATCGCTTTAAATACGCTAAGTGGAGCTCATGCACTAAGGCGCACCGCTGATTCGATAAATCAAAGCTGCATTGTGCAAAGTTAGAAAGAAGGAAAGATTGGTTGCCCTTCTGGCTATAGTATTGAGTACAGTGCAGTACAGTACACTTTAAAGGACCCTACTATAGTAGGCATGAAATCGTGGTCAAAGGAGCTTTCTTATGAAAGTTTTCGATATTCACTGCACATCCTTTCCGATTGAAAACTCTTCTGTTCCATTGTCTAAAAATGTCACTGCGAACACCAGAAAAACATAAGAAGTAAGTATAACAAAAATATTAATTTTCTATTTGTAAACTCAATCTGCCGTACCGTCAACGGACGCTAAGTATTGTGTAGAAAACATTGACATTGCCGAAGAGCAAATGATCGAGGAAAATAATTCAGCAACCTGGGCTCGTGGACAGGTTAACATTCTTCCAAACAGCAGTGCGGAGCGAATAAATGAGGCTACTCGTGCTTTCCGAAACTTTGATGATTGCTTGTTGTGCGTTCTTAATATAAATCCGCCAAAGAAAACCACTTCGGGTGCCCCGCTACGATGGTCTGGTGGCTGTGGCACTCGGGTGCTGATCTGAAGAGGCGCGATCGAATCCCGGCTGTGGCGACTGCATTTTAATGGCGGCGAAATGTCGAGGCCCGTGTACTGTGCGATGTCAGTGCACGCTAAAAGACCCCAGGAGGTCGAAATTTCTGGAGCGCTCCACTGCTGCGTCTCTCATAATCAAATAGTGGTTTTGGGACGTAAAGCACCAGAAATCGATCAAACAAACTTAGAGCATACAAAAATGCAACACCAAAGACTTTCGAGATTTCATTTGTAGTCTTACACCACCGTGTCGTCGAGTAACTACGTTATGCTAGCAGCATTCACATTAATGAGTACCCTCCGGAAAGAAATAAAAGAATGCGCCCTCATAATTTCGCATTTCGAAATCAAATCAATTTTCTTCGACATTTTTCTTACACAGAAATTTGCGAACAAAAAAATACATGGATAGGATCGCAAAGCTGCTCTCTTAGCAGCGAAAACTTGTTTTGTTCTTCAGATAAAGCAGACGCTTTCCCGTCATTCACTATTTCGTCGATTCTCATCAAGAAAAATCATTTCTGACGCACGCACCTTATCGTTGTTCAAGTCTCAATCAACCTCACGCTTCGCAGTGCACAGACAAAAACAAATACTTGCAGCAGAGATCAGCAGTGACTCGCATAAAATTCTGCCTTTAGGCAGAATTTTGTGGGAGTGACGCGAGGGCGCGGCATTTTACGTACCGTGAATTACGCGGAGGGAGCAGCGAAATTAAAGCGGTGTTTCAGCTAAACTTACTCGACGTGAGGTTGATTGAAATTCCATTGTCAAGACGACCAGAGCAACAACGTGCACGGCGGTATGGGTGGCATTCATGGAGTTGGCTAGTGTTGAAGAATATAGAAAGTGGTGAAGGTAAAGGGAGTCGCTTGGAAAGCAACGATGCAGCAGCCAGTTTGATTTAATATAGGAAGAGTTCTTTCTTTCTTTCTTTCTTTCTTTCTTTCTTTCTTTCTTTCTTTCTTTCTTTCTTTCTTTCTTTCTTTCTTTCTTTCTTTCTTTCTTTCTTTCTGTCTTTCTTTCTTTCTCTCTTTCTTTCTTTCACTCTTTCTTTCTTTCACTCCAGCCCGTCACGCGGAAAGAGTACGCGAGCTGCGTCTGACGTTCTTCGTAAAACACGCCTATCCAGGCACGACGGTCCGCGAAGCTATACTGCGCTTTACAGTTGCCCTAGGATTGGCGGTGGCATAGAGTCTCTCGCTGTAGTTTCTAAACAAAGGAAATTGTAATGGAGTCCACGTGCCTTGATGCTACCTTATAGCTGACGGAAGTTGGGAAATAATTATGGACTCTAAAAACGCCAGTGACTCTTTTCAGAAACTCATGCATGAGTATGTAGCGACGCCTTCTACCATACCGTCCTTTCTGTCTCTTCTGGCCAATGGATCAGGGTTCCATCAAAAGACACGGCAGTACCATTTTCGGTGGAGACGAAAATTCTACCGTTGCGCTGTCAGGGCGTGTTAAAGAACACCAGGTGGCGAACATTTCCGCAGCCCTCCTCCCTCCATCTCCCCTCCCCTTAAGGCGTGCCTCATAATTATAACGATACTTTCGCGCCTAAAAGGCCAGCAATTATTGTTATCAAAAGTGGAAACAACAAACTTAAAAAAGAATTGAAATTATAAAGGACACCTTACTTCTGCCTGTAAAGGGTGCACCTCTGCAAGCCTGTCGTTGCGGTGGAAATGCTAACTTTACAAAAGTCCAAGAGGGTTTTTCGCGCCCGTTCATCTCAGGAGGACACATCCGGACGTCTGCCCAGACAATAACTGCAAACTAATCGGCGTAGCTCACCCATCCCTTAGACATATTAACTGGGAATGTGAGGTCACAGAGAAAATGCAGTTTCCGCAATGAAGTCGCGCTGCAAAGCTCAAACCTGTAAGAACCGCTACGGCCTATCCAGCAAGCCCGTGAAGCGGCGAGGAGACAGGATCCTTAACCCTCTTGAGGAGTGATCTAGACAGGCAAGGCCACGACTTTCTGGCATTCTAAAATGGTTCTCACCACATTTGTGTCATGAATTTCGATTAGGCGTGAAATTCTGTGAGTCGCAGCCCGCAGAGCTGTGTATTACGAAATGTTTTGAAAGGTTTCTGTAATAGTCGACGTACATCATAGCATTTGAATGCTCGTTTGTTTTAGTCTGAAACACCATATGCTTGTTTGAAAGCCCATATGTGCTTTGTTTGTCTTTATCACAAACAACAAAAAAGTGTACAAATTGCCTAGGGAACCGGCGTAAAGGCACAGAAAGCCTGACAAAGCGCCGATCCCCCTTTAGTTTTGGTGCCCGGATAAAGGATGCGTCTTTTCGCCCATAGTCATTTGAAGGTCACGGACAACTGGAGCTGAAATCACTTCATTCTTTTCAAGACCCTTTGACTTAGGTACACATTAAACAACTGCGCACGGTCGAAATTACTGGAGCCCTGCACTACGGTGTTCATCTCCTTTCCGCCCTGCGTTCACATTCTGACCAGACTCCTCCCCCCCACCGAAGCTGAGCGGTACTTTTTACAAGAGCTACAGAAAATATCGTCCGTTCCAGCTCTCTCAACGGCCTTGTTTGGAGGGGTCTCGTGCAAGTGTCGCGCAGGGGAGCGTCAAAGTAGCCAGGTACACAAAATGCTTGCGCACTAACACTGAACTGCGGCTGAGCACATTCTACAATAGATAATAACGTGCTCGCTTTATGTCTTTAAAGGACAAACCAAGCAGCCCAGACATCTCCGCAAGGAGAAGAAATCAGAGATGTGAACACTGTATATCCGTGTGTCCTTTTCCATTGTTGTTGTTGTTGTTGCTGCTGCTGCCGATTAATAATAATCGAATCACGTGTAGGTCACACCCGCTTTGGTACGAGGGTATGAGCCAGGTATATTCGGGCATGAGCCGGACCTGCTTTTTAATGTAAACCTTAACAGCTCGTATGACAAGTGACATTGATGTCACGTTCGATTGTGAAAGTTTTCCTGTTCGAACTCTAAGGTGCCGGGTTCGTCCACCAATGGTCTTCGCTTTTGCATTTGCGTCTCCTAAGAACTCCTGGGAATTCTTCTTTCCTTCTTTCTTTCTTTCTTTCTTTCTTTCTTTCTTTCTTTCTTTCTTTCTTTCTTTCTTTCTTTTTCTTTTCTTTCTTCAGTACACAAGTTGAACGGGCTACCTAATATGTTCATAGAACGATGCGGCCATATATGCAGTGGCCCTTTGTGGAGGCCATGTGCTGCACAGAATGCACATCACGAGTACAGGAAAAGCTGTAGCATAAGAGCCCTTGGAAGTCAAATTTCAGCAAGATGGTTAGAAGGGAAACAGGGTTAGTGCAAGGATGATTATTTACAGCTCAGGCATAGTTCGAAAAAAAAAGAGATACCCGCTTCCAGAAAAACAAACAAACAAACAAGCATTCGTTACCGAGAGAACCTCGGGGAAAGTGGAAAACAGAAGAAGCGTGCCGTGCCGCTTTCGTATTTTTATCTCTTTTTATTAACCACGTTTTTTTTATTATTTTATTAGCCATCTCTCAACACGGTTGCCTAATGACCAAGTAACAACGTTAGTGACTCGTAAAACGCGTACTTCGGGGCATTAATATTTATGGCCTCTGGAAGACCAAGTAAAACGGCATTCGCGAACATTAGTGACCCGTATAAGCGCCTGTCCGGCCGTAAATAATTACAGTTACGGAAATAACGAGAAACGAAGGTTGCCTGCGAGAGTGTAGTGCGCCCGCGAGCGTCCGCACTCCGCTTGCTTTCCATGCCCGCCACTAGAGAAACCACACGCCACTATACTAAAGAAAAAAAAATTCCTTTTTCTGTTCTTGTTCGGTTAAGCTGTGTTGCCCTCTGGCAATTTCTGGCTCACTTGGCTGCAATTTTTTTAAAGAGCTTCGTTTGCTGTTTATTCCCTGACATAAGGTTTGTTTTTGATGGATTCTCTCTGATTTTGTTTTAAACATGATTTTATTATTTTCCCAATTCGACGAGGAAAAATAAGGCGTCCTGCGTGGCTCACATTGTCGGCTCTCGGAGTCGGGCGAATGCGCCGAACGAGAATTTGTTGCGGCCTCGTAAATTTTTAATAAAACGGGGATGGAGTTTACGACTGAGGTATAACCACGTTCCCGAGGCATTTTCGTTCGCCATTGCGATATATTTAGAACGTTTCACTCCAGTGCAAGCAGAAGGAAACTAGACATCGAAAATTACAAAACCGCAAACTTACCGGGTGAACTTCAAAAGCGCGATCCCCCAGCGTCAAAAACAAAACAAAACCTTTTCTTGTTGTTGTTGTTGTTCCTAAGAAAGCAAATTGAAATTTTATTGTGCGCGAACAAAAGAATCCGGCATCCACGTTTCAAGAGAATGTCGGGACAAGGTTTCGTTTTTGCAGTTTTATATACCTTCTTCTTCGTGCCGTATCCGTAATGGTTCGCGATGGGAACATGTAGTCGTGCGTTATTCAAGCAGAACATTATTTATTTATTTCATTTTATTTTGTACAATACCGCGAGCAATTTCCCATGCAGGAGAGGGTGCAAAAACAAAAAAGGCGAAACATACATGTTATCACAGTTTTTAGATAACAAGGGGGAAGGTGAAGGAAGGAAAAAATAGGGAAAGGCAGGGAGGTTAACCAGTGTAGGACAACCGGTATGCTACCCTGCACGAGGGGAAGGGGACGGGGGAGATTGAAAGGTGAAAGGAAAGAGGAAGAGAGAGAGAGGATAACAAGGGGGAGTACATTAGTATGGTATACAGAGACAGACATGGGGATAATTCACGAAGCTAAATCAGGCAGGGCTTCGTTGGCTACCCTGCACTGGTCAGAGGAAGGAGAGCTGAAAGATGAGCAAGAAAGGGGAAGCCAGAAATGGCACACGCTCTCAGAGAAGCGTCTATTCCGTCACAAGTGTTCGTATAGGTTGGGTGCGGATTAGGAAGGGCGGCGGTGACATTAGTAGTCGTGTGAATCCAGACTCACGGGGTAATGATTCCAAAACTTTCTTCTCTTTCTTTCGGAGTCTGTCATCGAAATGTCTGAAAGGGAGCCCACAACTCTTCTTTCAAGTAACCATAGAATGACACCACCAAAGGAGTTCATCGCTCGTGAATCGCCTGTCGTAATTCTTTTTAATCCGTTAGGCATCAACGGAGTTGCAGCGTCATATGTCTGAGGAGGAACGCACCATGCTAGCGCATTCACTCTCCTTTCGTCTTGCCGAACGCGCTCAAAGATACACAAACGGATAAAAAAGAAGCAAGAAGTTCCCCCAGAGTGCGTGATAACCTTTGAGCATTTTCTCTTTTCTTTCTTATTTGAGCGTGTTCGCGCGTCCGCAGTGAGGACACGCGTGTCGTTAGTCATTGCAGGAACGCGTGGCGACACCTTATGTCGTGCGCTGCGATGTGCCCGTAGTCAGTCAACGGTAGCATGCCACTCCTTGCGTGGACAGTGCCGCATCACTGATGTTATTCGTTGAAGGAACAGCTGGCACATTCACTTTGTAACTTCAAACCAAATTGCAAATTCCCCTGTGCGTGCAGTGCAAAATTATTTCACTAGTATGTCCACAGGAGCCTTCACGACCATGCAGCATTGCAGCGACCGTGCGACATTGTGTTGAGCGCGAAGGAATTAGGCTGTCGGTGTGTGTGTGTGTGTGTGTGTGTGTGTGTGTGTGTGTGTGTGTGTGTGTGTGTGTGTGTGTGTGTGTGTGTGTGTGTGTGTGTGTGTGTGTGTGTGTGTGTGTGTGTGTGAAAGAGAGAGACAGAGAGAGGGGGGGGGTTGGGGGGAGTGGTATTTGTCTATTTGAAATAAAGTGAAACGTGCACCCCGTAAGTGTATCGCTGAGGGGAGGACGCTTCAACAGTGCTGCGGAGAGGCTAGTGAAAGATTGGGAGCAGAGAATAGAACGAGGGAGAGATGGAGGCGAAGAGAGACAAAGGAAATAGAGGTGGCCTCAGGATTGACCGGGGGTCATGCGCGCACTTGAGAATGAGCCGCCCACATATGTGCGATTCGCAGAGATTGAGTGAAGCGCTCTCAAAAATAATCACGCTCCCTATCGCGAGCGCATAAAAATTGTGTTTTGGGCATAAAAGGCGGAAGCGAGCGGGCTGTCAATCAGCCGCTGCTTATCTGCCTATCTTCTTGTCATGCTCTGCCTAAAATGAATCGCCATATTTGGAAGTGGCCTCCCTGATTGCAAGGTGACGTCGGACGGTGACGAAGAGACAGCTTCGTCTGACTCGGATCCTGGTGGTGGGGCTTGCTGGTGTGCTGCTGCAGCGAAACACCACCTCACAACTTAACTATGGAGTAATCTATAGTTAAGTCGCCGCAAGCTTGTTTCATGTATCTAATTTGTAAATAAAGAAAAAATAACGGCGTTCCTCTTGCTTTTAGGGGGCGCTGTTCTTCGTCACTTTGAAAGTGCAGCCTTTTACCGCTTAGGTTCAACACGAAATTCACGTTCTTATGAGCCCATATTCACACAAACGTCTTACGACAAAAAAGTTTGTAAGAGAATATTTCAGCCAATCCTGAAGCTGGACATATCATTAGCGAAGGTATTCGACCAGTCGCAGGAAACACTTACGAAAGAGAAGTTTCGCGAATTCGACCCCTGAGCTCTCCGAACAACCTTTATGCTTCTTTTATAAAACGCGAAAAAGAAAACTGCGATGAAATAGCGGGAAAGCGGGAAGCAGTAAGGCGATGAAAACACACTCTATGCCTATTGTTGTCGCGCAAATTTTCACTCGGAATTCGTGGCGTACCGTGACACCAGGTCAAGACGTGAGAAGAAGGCTGAAGAGTTGCAGCTTGCCATCGCATTTTCGATGTTCGCGATCCCGTCAGCCCGCCTTCTACGGCTGAAATGGTAGTCAGGAAGCGGCGCACAGCATTGACCGCGATACAAAGATCCGAATGGACAGTAGGCAATATGTGAAAGCCGAATTCATCCGCAATGTCTTTCTATCATTAAAGGAAGGTAAGGAAGGTCTTTGTATCGTTAAAGGAAGGTCATTCTATCGTTAAAGGTGAAGGAAGAACAAAAGCTAGATTTTCTTTTCGCAGCGGCAAGAAAAAATGGACATTGAAAACATTAAATTGATTTAATACGAAAGAAGTCAAGAGAAAAGAAAGCCGAGACACATGAACGTTAACGTTTCTATAAAGGAAAAGAATGGCATTATCTGTGTTGAGGCCATATACTTCCGCAGCGAAGCATAACAGTACTGCGCATGAAGAACGAGCTATGTGCTCATCCAAGTGATTCATTTTTGCATCACCCTGCAGTTGTTTCTCCATTCGTTATTACCTTGCTTTTACCCCGCTGTCCTTTCGTACGGTTGCTTGACCCGATTGTAGGTCGACCAGTTGTTCGTTCATTCGTTTGTTCCTTCTTTCAGTTAGCTAGTCGATCAGTTGTTTGGTCTTTGGTTCGCTAGCTCAGTCGGTCGGTACGTTGTTCGTTCATTCATTCTGTACTTCGTATGTTCATTCGCTGTCTCGTTCGTCTTTAATTTATTTCGTCGGTCGGTCATTCGATGTTTCATTCGCCCGTTTCGTTCAGTCGGTCGGTCAGTCGGTCGATCAGTAGTTCATTTGTTCGTCCGTTCCTTCGGTCAGCTAGTCGATCGGTAAGTTGGTTTTCTTGGCCAAACCATCGGTAAGTCATTCGTTCGTTAGGTCGCTCGGTAATTTTTTTCGTTAGGTTATTCATTCCACCAGAAGGGCTGCGACGTCGTTAAACTCACAAAATTACCGCGCTTCAGATCCGTACATATGTCACGTCTTCGGTGACGCTTACATTCCACTACGCCTTCATTTTATTTCGAATAACTTCGTTCATTTGACAGCGAAGCTTATACGGTTATACCATCTTCATTATAAGTGCGTAGCATTTTAGGGGCACTGGCTGCCGTCCCTATTGGGCGCCATGCATGCCAGCACAGAGGACTGCGTAATGGTTAAAATAAACCAGGTTAATATAACAAAATAAACGATACATGTTAGAGGTAATTAATCGGTAATGAAATCAAATTAAGCGAATATATTTCGAAACGATGAACACAACCGAAACACAGGTGAAACACAAGCGAGTCACTGCTCCGTAGTTCGTACAGCTTTCACTGCACTATAACTGCTTTAGATTTTTTTATGTAGTCCGTAAGGGAAACGGTAGGCCGATCATCATGATCATCACCAGGCTATATTGAGTCTAGTGCAAGACGAAGGTCTCTCCCAACGATACAGATTTGCCCTACCTTGAGCGAGTTGGTGCCACTTTATTATGCCCGCGAATTTCATTTCATCGCTCCACCTAAACTTTTCCCCGCCTCTGTTGCGTTTCAAGGCAGTCAAATACTGTGTGGTGCGCAAAAGGCCTCAAGCATTTCGCCAATAATAATAATAATAATAATAATAATAATAATAATAATAATAATAATAATAATAATAAACCAGGCAATAATTACTATGCTCCGTTCGCGCTGAAGGAGTTTGGTTTCGAGTCTGACACCATCTAAGCAGTGACGTGACCACTTAGTCGCATGCTTTTGGTACTAGCCGTGTCCACACCATGCAGGATGGTCTTCATGTAGGATGGTCTGCGGACGTCTTCCTCGCGTTGCCCGTCCTTCTCCGCTTCGCCTTGTCCCTGTTGTTTGCGCCGTGTTTCGAATGGAGGGCAAGCCGATGTGCTCTATGTTTATTTTCGCTGCTGTCGTCGCGCTCCCTAGGAGCAACGCCCCGCCGATGAAGACAAGTAATGACCGCCGATGAAGAATGAATTTCGTGCGTGCGTGCGTTGGTGTACGTTTGAGAGAGAGAGAGAGCTTCCAAATTTGTAAGTTATGCTGTGCATGAAATCTTTCGAAATATAAAATATACGCGCTCCACTTCTCCTTTTCTAACCGTAGACATGGCACTGGCGCAGTCACTTTCTCGCATTTCTACTGACTTGCCTCCCTCAATCTCCTTCACTCTCTCTCTCTCTTCTACGGTGATAGTGCTGCTTCCTTACGGCCGCCATTCTTCCTTATCGCAGCCCTACTTTCACCGCCTTCCTCATCCCTTACTAAACTACCCGTGCACCTCCTCCTCATTTCGTGCAGTTCCCGTATCTTGTGCGGTTGTGCCTATAGTACTCCACGACGAGATCTCTCTCTCGATTCATTCGCGCCGTTGAGGCCACCAACAAAGCCAAGTCAATATACACATAGGTCCACGGCGGCCGGTGATGTCTTCGTCCACACGGTATCCACCGTTACCACGTCAACGTAGAGCGGCCGTTTTCACCGGGTGTGGGTGTGGCGGCAATTAGCTCTGATAAATGGGTCTCCTCGAAGGAGTCGCTATCACCGGCCGGGGCCGCTAACGATAACTTCGCTTGCCGCCTCTCCCGATTCCGGGGCTCATTACGGTGTTCTCCTCAAGGGCCTTGTTCAGCCTTTCTTCCTGAACACAGCATCGGTTCTTACAGTCTACGCCGCAATACAAATACTGCTTTCCCTTTCTTCGTCTCGTGTTTCAGTATTTTCTGGTCATAGTCGATTTTCCGGGGAGAGTTGTGTTTCGCCATGCTTATCCTGGGATAGTTTCATTTATCAATGTCAAGTCGTGAGTCATTACTATACTTCCAGATCTCGTCGTTTTTTACGCGTTGTTATCTTTCTCAAATATCTTTATTTATTTGTGCGTATAGGATCTTTGTACTCTACGGGCATCATATCTCTCGGGCGTTCGAAATGCTGCGTTGTAGTAGAGGTCCAGTATCGCCGCCCCAGCGCAGGGTAAAGGAAACAATACAACGAAGAGGCAGGAACACATCTTGGAATCTATGGGGCAACAACTAAGGCCTCAACACTCATTAGCGCATTCTATCTTCGTGCGTTGTGCAAACATGCTCTTGTCTTGTTTTTGGATTCAGCGTCAATCGGCTGGTGACGTAGGCCATAAAGAAAGGGAGATAGAGAGTTAAGATAAGAGTTGTGCGGAAGGCAGGGAGGTTACCTACGATAAGAGTTTTGGGTTTCTACCCTACACTTACTGAGGGATAAGGGGAGAAATAAGAGATAGAAGGGGAAAAAATTAGCGAGAGAGAGAGAGAGAGAGAGAGAGAACGGTAAACACACATGCGCAAACATAGCTGAATTACGGAACTGGAATGGCGGAACAATTGACGTAAGTCAGGAAAGCAGTGCTTAAGTTTCTACGAGACCTCGCTGAAGGTGCGTCATAAGCGTACAAATGATGCGCCCGCTTACCAACAACACAGGCGCAATTCAACGATGCGCTATTACGGGATCTCGGGTAATGTGTGTTCCTATGAATAATGAGCTACGAATTCTCAGCGCTACGCAATTATTAACCCTCTTTGATCTCCTGTATGCTCCATCTCAGTGTGGCACCCGACTAAGCAATGCATTTGACAAGTAGTCTGGCTACCCTTACGAAAATGCCATATGTGGCGATATCAGGAATTGGGCAAATGTGGCTATATATGGCACGTGCGCGTATGTGGCCGTATGTGGCCGTATTTACCCAAATCGTTTTAGAAACATATGTGGCAATGAAAGACACACACGAGGAATGCCATGTAAGACTCTGATGCATAATGGGCAAATACGGACACGTAGGGACACGTGCCATATATAGCCAGATATGCATATATGGCCATATATGTATATCTGGCTATATATGGCACGTGTCCGTACGTGTCCGTATTTACCCATTATGCATCAGAGTCTTACATGGCATTCCTCGTGTGTGTCTTTCATTGCCACATATGTTTCTAAAACGATTTGGGTAAATACGACCACATACGGCACGTGCCATATATAGCCACATTTGCCTAATTCCTGATATGGCCACATATAGCATTTTTGTAAGGGTAAGCAAGTGATGCGGTGCCTGCTACAAGGCGAAGATTTGCAGAAGAGTCGAGCACTCTTTAGGCGATCTACCAGGAGAGTTTAATGTACTCGACAAAAATCTTATATCCATGAGTGTTTCCCGTTCATCTACAGCTAACACCCTTATCTTAACAGCTATAATAATAATTTGTCACAATCAACACACACCTTAACTTCACGTATGGTCAGAACAGCTGTTGTTAAAGAGATTACAGTGATACTGACTACGTGGTATTCAAAGAACTATGTTATGCGATATCGTAGCAGACATAGCTGGGAAAAATTACTTTCCTGTACATTTTCGTAGTCCTTTCGAGAATCTTATCAATTTTCCTTCGAATGGTAGGTCGTTGAAGAATAATGTCACGTACTAAAGCGTTGCGATTCGGCGTTGTCCGTCAAACACTTTGAATTCCCTCATATTTTGAAAAAATTCGCGCTGCGCTGTACTGCTTCCTTGTTACGTTTTCTTATTCATGACACACACTTACTTCGAAAACATATTCGGCTCACTATCACCGATTCTTCTGTGCCGAGCTGAAATTTCTGTGTGCTGTTGTTGTAGCCTAGAAATAAGCCCAGCTCCACACTAACTGAAGGCACGCGAAGTGCAATGAACACCTTGTCCCTATGCTTCTGTTGCGTTTGTCTTTTGTTATTGTGATGTTTGTGTCGTTGTTGTGTTATGTGTTCTGTTTTGCGCTGCTTGTCATTGTCATTTTTTTTCGATGGAACGTGTTTGACACGCAGTTAGTGAGCTTTATTAACGAGTTGGAGAACCATATGCTGTCGCTCACTTGACAAGAGTGCCAAAGCGAGAGGTCGAGGAAGTCCCACTTGAATATTCCATCCCCTCCGGTCGTAGCTAGGCGAAGTCGTCTGGCCATCGCCTTCCGCTCTTTTTAAATTCAGGGTTGGGCTCTCGTCATCGTCTTTTTGCAGCATTTTCTTGGGCCCTCACATCAGGATCGCCTCGACACCGGCGTTTCGCTTGTGTTTCTCCGGCAGTTACGCTCGGATTTTCCTTACGTTGTTGCCGTTTGGCCCCTGTGTACTGTTTTCCTTAGTAAGGTTGAGCAATCAAAGTCGTCGTTGTGCCTCTACGTCTTTAGCCCTGACAGCGGGATCCACCTTACGTTGGAGCTGTCGTTCTCGGCGAGCCTCCACAGCGGCGTCCATGGCGGGAAAGACTGGCTGCTGCGCGGGAACGAGCGCGCGCTGTTCTCAGCAGCGTCCATGGTAGGAACAACCTCGGCTGACGCGTCACCTTGGCTGGTGCGTGGGAGCGCCGCTAGCGGTGAAACCCCCAGAAGCGTTCCTCTGATGACATGTCAGCCTACCGGCGAAGCTTAGGCCGAACAGGTGGAACTGCGTTACAACGAATGGACGCCGTTCGCCTTCGAGCTAGGATGATGATGATGATTGTGGTTCGGTTAGGAAAGGACGCTAATTTCCGCAGCCCATGTAGGGAGCACAGCTAAGCTTCCGTGGGTGTGGGGGAAAGGGAGTGAAAGAAATAGAGGGGAGAGAAACACCGTAGTGGAGGGCTCCGGAAATTTAGACCACATGGGGTTCTTTAATGTGGCAACGCACAGTACACAGTCTCTGGCATTTTCGCCTCCGTCGAAAATGCGACCGCCGCGGCCGGGATCGAACCCGCGTTTTTTGGGTGGCAGCCGAGTACCGTAACCACTACACCACAGCGGCGGACGAGCTATAAGTTCATTGCACTTCAAGTCAGTGCGAGAATGCGAAGTCAATTTATGAGGATGGCATGCCCTCGTCAACAGGACGCGCAGGTGCGGATATGGACGCCAAAGCAGGGTCCCTTTACGTCCGTCTGCTATAATCTGATTATCATAAAATAATCTGAGGTGAAATGGCATGCTGTGTGGTTTTCTCATCTGTTATATGCGCACAAAGGAATATAGAGCAGGTTGCAGTGCATGTAATGTGCCTGTGTGAATAGCTCGAAGAGCGGCAAGTACTTTTGCTATCTTCGCGCCATCCGTGCTGGGGCTTTGGACACATCGGTAACGGTTACGGGCCAGGTGTGGGCACTTTCGGATTAATCCTGTCTACGAGGTGCTCCTTTTGGCGAGCACTAAATAAGTGCTGAACAGCCCTTTTCGGAGTACACAAATCTTTTTTAGCTTAAAACACCGCGCTCTTTATTACTGAACGCGTAATACGAGGCCCATGATGGGGGAAACGGTGAGCTAATTACGTTTCGTACCTTTCCGTATTTTGGAATATTTCAATGAACATCTCTGACAAAGCGCACTGCTGTTCTGGGGCTGGAACTGTGGATGCGCAAGATATGAAAGGAGAAGCGCTGTAGTAACTTTCGAAAAAGGTGTATGTCTCGTTTTCTGGGAGGATAAGCTATCTCAGAGTAGCAGTTCTGGGGCAGCTGCAACAGCTCTCCCACAGTGTGATGCAGTTGCCTTGAATCTTAGAACATTTTACGTCCCATATCCACGATGCGATTATGAGAGTCTCCGTAGCGGAGGGCTCCGGAAATTTCGAGCACCTGGGGTTCTTTAACGTGCAGTGACATCGCATAGCACACGAGCCTCAATATTTCGCCTCTATCGATATGCAGCCGCCGCGGCCGGGATTCGATTTCGCTACCTTCGAACCTACAGCCAAGTGCCACAGCCACTAGGCCACCGTGGAAAGGCTACTTTCGGGAAGAGAATATTGAATAGTAATCCACGTAATTGTCTGTTATACGACGCCAACGAGCGCTCCTGCAGCAATTGCTCCTTCAATTCAAAGACTGCTTTGCTTCTTCATCTAAGGTACGTCAGACGCCCATCACGAAACACCGAATTATTACGTATCCCGACGCCTCACCTATAAAACAGCAGCCCTACCGTGTTTCGGCCAAAGAACGTGAAGCCATAAATGCGCAAGTCGGAGAGATGCTCCAGGATAATGTTATACAGCCTTCCAAAAGTCCTTGGTCGTCACCGGTAGTCCTAGTAAAGAAAAAGGACGGAACCCTGCGTTTCTGTGTTGACTACAGGAAACTTAACAGCGTAACTAAAAAAGACGTTTATCCGCTGCCTCGTATCGACGATTCGCTCGATAGACTCCGAAGGGCCAAGTATTTTTAATCAATAGATCTCAAAAGTGGGTACTGGCAGATTGAAGTTGATGAACGGGATCGCGAGAAAACTGCTTTCGTTACACCGGATGGCCTGTGCGAATTTAAAGTCCTCCCATTTGGCCTGTGTTCTGCACCTGCGACATTCCAGAGAATGATGGACACTGTTCTTACCGGGCTGAAGTGGCACACGTGCCTAGTATATCTGGATGACGTCGTTGTGTTTTCGGCTACCTTTGACGAGCACCTGAGGCGTCTGAAGACTGTTCTAGAAGCTCTGCGCTCTGCTGACTTAACGCTGAAGCCAGAGAAATGTCGCTTCGGTTACACAGAACTCAAGTTCCTTGGCCATGTTGTGAGCGCGGATGGTGTTCGGCCTGACCCTGACAAGACTACTGCTGTAGCCACCTTTCCCGTTCCGCGTGATAAGAAAGCGGTACGTCGCTTTCTGGGGCTGTGTGCGTACTATCGCCGCTTCATCGCCAATTTCTCAAGGATTGCCGAACCTCTTACTCGTCTCACACGTGATGACATTGCATTCGTCTGGAATGAGGAGCAGGACACCGCCTTCTCCGAACTGAGGAATCGATTGCAGACACCCCCAGTTCTGGCTCATTTTGACGAGGACGCTGATACTGAACTGCATACCGACGCCAGCAATGTAGGTCTTGGCGCCGTCCTTGTCCAACACCAAGACGGCACAGAGCGTGTGATAGCATACGCTAGTCGTACTCTATCACGTGCCGAAAAGAACTATTCCACCTCGGAGAAGGAATGCCTCGCAGTGGTATGGGCAACAATGAAATTTCGCCCTTACATCTATGGTCGTCCGTTCAAAGTGGTGACCGACCACCACTCATTGTGCTGGTTAACCAATTTACGCGATCCGTCGGGACGACTAGCACGCTGGAGCCTTCGCTTGCAGGAATTCGACCTCACCATCGTGTACAAATCCGGTCGCAAGCACGAGGATGCTGATTCGTTGTCGCGCGCACCAACTGAGGCGTATAATCCTGAGGCTGAGGATGAGGATGATAGCGGCTTCCTTGGGGCCTTAACCGCTACCGACTTGGTTGCACGACAACGCGAAGACGCCGAAATCCGTGCAATTATAGAAAATCTAGAAGGACTCAAGTCTCCCCTGCCTCGACGCCTTTCTCGCAGTCTCGTGTCGTTTAGCGTGCGAGGTGGTGTCCTGTACAAGAAAAACTCGAGCAGTTACGGTAAACCCTACCTTCTCGTTGTACCAGCAGACATGCGCGATGAAATCCTTCAAGCCTGCCATGACGAACCGACATCTGGCCACTTGGGTTCTTCGCGAACTCTCGCCAGAGTCAAACAAGCGTACTACTGGCCCCGACTTTCTGCAGCTGTGAAGCGTTACGTCAAAAGCTGCCGTGCATGTCAGCGTCGCAAATCCCCACCAATGAAACCTGCGGGACTGTTGCAACCGATCGCACCACCTAGGGCACCATTCGATCAAGTCGGCATGGACCTACTCGGGCCTTTTCCGCTATCATCGACCGGCAACAAGTGGATTATAGTCGCCACAGATTATTTAACAAGGTACGCTGAGACAAAGGCCCTACCAAGCGCTACGGCTGCCGACGTTGCCCAGTTCTTTATAGACCAAATTGTTCTTCGACATGGTGCTCCTGCGAGCGTTATTACTGACAGGGGAGCAGCTTTCACATCCAAGCTGATTGATGACGTATTCAAGCTGAGCTACACGAGCCATCGCAAGACAACCGCGTATCACCCGCAGACCAACGGCTTGACGGAACGACTGAACAAAACCATCGCCGACATGTTATCAATGTACGTAGATGTCCAGCACAAAACGTGGGATCAGGTGCTACCGTACGTAACATTTGCGTACAACACTGCCACTCAGGAAACAACGCGATTTACACCGTTTCGTCTTGTTTACGGACGTGAAGTTCAAACCATGTTAGATGCCATGCTCCCACACGACCTAGACGCTTCACTCACCCCTGACGCTGAGGAGCTTACCCAGTTCGCCGAAGAAGCTCGCCAATTAGCACGCCTGCACATCACGCAGCAGCAAGGCACAGACGCACGGCGCTACAATCTTCGCCATCGACATGTGCAATACCGCCCGGGCGATCACGTTTGGGTGTGGACTCCGGTTCGCCGCAAAGGGTTGTCCGAGAAGCTCCTTAGTCACTACTTCGGACCCTACAAGGTGTTGCGCCGCGTTAGTGACGTCAATTACGAGGTTGTTCCGGATGGCGTTATGTCGCCACATCGTCGAAAGCACCACTCCGAGATTGTGCACGTTGTACGGCTGAAGCCTTATTTTACGCGTTAGGATGAGAGAACTTCCGCCTTAGTCATTTTTCATCTTCCGTCCACTACCTGTTAGTTTTCTTAAATTTTATTCGGCTGTGCCTGTCAAAACTCTTGTGCATCGGGACGATGCCGTTTTCAAGGGGGGAATAATGCCACCGGGACATGCGCGGCGGGCGCGAGCCAGCATGGACACAAAGAAAGAAAAGGAAGAAGTTGCTTTTGGCCCAGCGCGCGCCCCAGTCGGAGCCATCTTGCTCAGCTAGCAGTTCTTGCCTACCTGACGGTGCGGTCTCTGTTATCACAGTCTCTTGTGTGTCACGTGACAATATAACAGTTCTTCCTAAACACACGCGTTGTTACAGCGAAGTGGACATTTTGTGCTAAAGGTGAAGCCGGCGGCCGCCATCTTACTCAGGGCGTCGATGATGAACAGCATCCAAATAGCACCAAAATAGAAAGCGCTTCCCTCACGCCTCTTAACCCCTTTATAGCGGTCAGCTTTGCTAGACAGACACTGCTTGATGTACCTCTTTGCGCTACGGGCGCTGGGGTGAAACTTGACCATCGCGATAATTTGTATCGAATATCGTGGCATTGATACTCGGTCAATGGTACTTTATTGACACAAAACAACGCGCTTTTACATTACAATTAGTCTAGAGTCTAGTAGATCAAGAACGCGTGACATGATGCTGGTTTCTGGACACTCTGACAAGCTTTTAGGGCTGAACCATACGCAAATGCCGGCTTCACCCGTCGCGGTAATTTTCAGCAGGCGTTGCCACTCCAGCATTTTTTTAATACCTTCTTTCTCCGAACTCGCAATGTTTTCGTGTCGTTGGTGCCGTCTTATTGATATAATGCAGGCAACATTAGCGAGTAGTAGTAGTAGTAGCAGTGGTGGTGTTGTGGCTACAGGCGGTGTTAGCCTGGCAGACCTGGCCGGCAATTGCTCCGCCCGAGCGTCTCTGTCCACGTCGCATTAGTCACCACGTGTCACCCAATCCTGTCTCTTGAAGAACTGCTACCAGCAGAGCTGACACCTTCTTGCGAACCGACCGTGTACCTTCCGGATATATAATTTCTTCAGTGCTCCCATGCGCAAGCCCTCTTTTTTGCATGTTGTCCATGAATGCTTTTCTCTCGGTGCAAAAGCGCTTGCAGGACCAGATGTAGTGGTCAGTGTCTCCCAGTTCCATGCACTCCGTGCACAATGGCGAAGCAGCGCGCCTAACTTTAAAAGACCATGCGGGAGTGCATGCTGACCCCGTTCTGACTCGGTACAGTAGAGTTGATTCGCTGCGGCTGGGTCCTTTTGTCACACAAGGCTGGTGTGGTGGCTTCCACAAAGAAAACAAAATGATCACGAATTGATTGCTTTGTTGATATCTGATTAACGGGAGCTCTTATCGTCGGTTGTCTTGAAAGCGCTGCGTTGGCCAGGGCATCTGCTCTTTCGTTGCCGTTGATACCAACATGCGAAGGTATCCACTGGAAAGTTATCCTAATTCCTTTTTGGGCCGCTTTTTTCAGTGATACCAATGATTGTCGGCAGAACTTGTTTCGAGGAGTTCCACGAGAGAGTTGTTGAATTGCCGACTTAGAGTCTGAGAGAATGACGGCTTGATTTGTGGGTCCATTCTTCAGTTTGAGTAGTGCAGCAGCAATAGTAGCACTCTCTGCAACCGTTGAAGAGACTACGTTGTCCAGACGTCCAGACCATGCATAACAAACAGATGGAATCCAATATGGCGCAAAGCAGCTGTTTGTGTCCATACTAACAGATCCATCCGTGTATACATGTAGATAGCCGTTGTATTTATACAAATACTCGAGCATCCGGTAGCATGTTTCAGAAGGAGGGGTTGATCGCTTGGATTTCAGCCCAGGAATGCACAGTTCGTACGAGACGTCTTCGAACATCCAAGGAGGGTCACTTCGTTGCCTTCGTTTGGGACTCTTGGCACCAAGCATCTCTAGAGTACTGAGCAACATTAGCGAGTTTCAGTACTGCGTGCGTGCGTCCGTAACGTCGTTGCGAGAATGCCAACAGAGCTCAGGCGCAAACTTCGCATGCGAGCGTTTCTCTCACGAGGTCAGCGCCACCATGGAAGCTTCGTGCTCAACAATGAAACTTACTATTTAAACATTGTACTGAGACTTTATTACGACATCAAGTACATGAACACACCAAGTACATTTGCGTCGTCGGCGTCGCCGTCATGCTCCTTCACTATAGTAGGATATATAATAAAAGTCCCCAAGAAAATTAACCCTAAGACAACAAAGGGATATCGAACCACCACAGTCTCATCCAGCGCCTGACTCCTGAGGCAGCTCTGCCTCAAAGACACCCTCTCCTGCACTGCAAACAGCGAGCTATCTACGAGGTGTTTCAGCTATCTTGCCCCACACCTTAAAAATAATCCACGTGCGCGTTTAGGGGACGCAACCAACTTAGTATTATTCACTGTCGTCTGGACTACATGAGACTATCTTAAAGTAACCTCACGTAATTAAATAACGATAATGAATTAGCCAACTTTTAAAAGGCCTTTAAACCGCAGAGAAACAATAATATAGGAGATGAAACTCCGGGCCCGCGCCGGCGCGCGTTAGTCTTCTATGGTGTCACCTTGGGTGAGGAAGAAACGTACCGCTTCGTACGCTGCCCGCCAATGTTCCCGCCAAAATCACGTGAAAATGTCACGTGGCGTGTTCCCGCAAAAAATCACGTAGCGCAATGTCAGTTGACGTGTTCCCGCCAAAATATCACATGACCATCAAGTGACCTTTTTCAATAAACAATCGGCTAGCTTCGCTGTGGTCTGGCATTGCGCGACGTAGCGGAAGCTGCGTACCTTTTTTTTTTTGTTCTTTTTCATCCAGTGTCGGTTGGACGTATTGTCAGGACCCAGCGTTTCGGCAGGAGGAATCTTACCGACATAACCCCTAAAGATCCCTCATGGTCTTACTTCGCATATTATTCCAGTGCATGGGCGTCGAGCCGCGGCGCCGATGCTTACCGCGCTCACTCTCATCACGGCTGCGGATGCGGAAGTGACGTCACCGCTCCAATCCTCACGTAATAAAAGCAATGCGTCACCGGGCGCTGACAGGATGTCCCGCTTCTCGCCGAGCACACTGTCATGAAGGCGGGGCGACCGAAGAAGTGCGTCATTCCCCAAGAAGAGGAAGCGCGGCGCAAAAGCCGCCGAAGCTACTCGAGAGTGCGTGGAGCCGTCGAGAGTCCGTGTATCGAGCCGTCGAAACGGCGGCGAAACGTCGGTGATGCGCCGATCCGGAGTTAGGAGCCCGTCAAAACGAGAAAAACCATTTGTGCATTCAGAGACGTCGCCAGAGCGACACAGCATGAGACTGCGAAGAGGATGACTGGCAATGGGAAAATAAACAGAACTGCAGGTACCTTAATATCTGAGTATTCTTTGTGGTTGCTTTTGTGTGCCTCGCGAAAACCTCGCGAAAACTTCGCAGAACCGAGATAAAGCAAGGTGGGACTGTCAGCTTCGCTGTTTCCAGATTGTTCTGACCGCAAAGCGACGGTGCACTCTCATTTTCTCTCGCTTCCCTTTAGAGAGCTTACACTGGCCAGGACCATGCCTCGATAAGAACATTTTGCCACTTCTGCTAACTAGTAGTCTGATTAATGGAAGCTCCACAATAAGAAAACGCTGTACAGCCATTCGTCTTATAGCCTCACGCCATTTTCGAAGGTGTTGCACACAGAGCAAATAAAAGAACATATGGCCGAGCCTTCCTTCATCTTGCGGCATGCCTTGGCCTCGTTAGTGTTTCTTTCGGAGAAAAAAAAAGATCAGGCGCCCATTCTCTATAAGGAAAATGGAGGCAATTGAAGCTTGGCGTGCGCGTGCCTGTCCTGCTACTTCCCATTTCTTCTTTCCATCTTTCCTTTTTCTTCCTTTCCTTCTTTCTTTATTTATTTACTTATTTATTCATTTTCCGTTACACGGTGAAAAATTCAAGATACCCTTACGGCCCAGATATTACACGTCTTGATAGCGTGGGTCAGTAATGTAGTGGTTAGGACATCTGCCTTTGGGAAAATTGGGTGCCAGCTTTAAACCCCAGCAAGAGTAACAGTTATTTCCACCGCAATATGCACTCCATGAAGTGGCGGAGGAAACTCACGCATTAGTTTCTTCCGCCATTTCATACAATACAAGCCTCGCCTAGGCAAATAAGAGCTACACCCTTACATATGTTTGGCTGCGGCGCGAGATGCCAGACAATCGCAATTGTTTGAGGAAAAAAAGAGGAAGCACTCCTCAAGGTTTCACATTCTCGTTTACCCGCCAAAGCATTAGTCATTCCAATGGGAGGTGGGCTGCGAGGGCACTAAATTTAGCTGACGCTCGCGCGAATCTCATCAATAAGCACAACGCTTCGTGCGGCGCGATTAGCGCCGTGCCGACTTTGCTGACGCACATGGCAAGACATTTAAGAACATGTCGCAACCATTTCCTATAAGTACGGTACAGCACCGGTTGCGAGACGTCAGTCAGCAAAGAACTAAAGCGATGTGCGTTGCTGGAAGCCATTAGTCGAAGGGCAACGTCGAAGGGAGGGGTTCTCTGCGTGGCGTGGGCGCAAGTTCCGCCATCGAGAAAGTCCCATTAAAGCGCCAGCAATAAACGACAGAGTTAACACGTTACGCTTATGAATACCTGCGTAACGAGGCTTAAGCTGGGAATGAAGAGGTACCAGAATGCAAGACAGGTGCCGTTTCTCCTGAACACATACTCGGCTGTCGTAAGATGGGACAGCCGTACGCCATTAACGAATGAGAGACTGCAACAGCGAACGGCTCTAGAAGCTCTTAATCAATTGTGTAACATTTTCCCCCCTTTTCATTGTTTTTGATGGATGTATTAAACTGATCCATGCATCAGACTTAGACTTCCACGCAAGACGTGCTATCAAACTTCCTGATAGATAACCTACAAATTTCAAAGTTTTGGAGAGCTTCTATTAATATCTACCAATTCTAGAATCAGCCTTTTCGCTTCAAATTTTTGATGCTCGTCGCAAGCCAGCGGACTTTTTTTTTTGTAAGAAATACAAAAACTAAATTGGCAGAATCTTTGTACTGTAGAGTTGTCAGATGTAGTGCGTTAAGCGTTATTTCGCATTAATTATGATAACAGAAAAATGCACTGGCCTACGTATTGCAAGGATTGTGTGAAATGATTACTCGCCGTAGTCACTGTGCTGCCGTGATTTTCTTGCATAATTTTTATTATACAGTTCCTTGTAGCTGCTACACTAGTGGCCATTGGTGTAAACACGGGAAGCAAGGCAACAGCCCTCCCCCAGCTAATTGTCAAAGAAGGCGCTAAGTTGCCCATACCTTTTTATTGCATTGCGTTCTGACAGTAAGGGTACCCACGGCAAGGGGTCTAGAAAGGGGGTGCAGCGGTACTTTCTTCCCCTAGAAAACCCTGCGTCTGCGAATGCTAGTGGCCAATTTTACTTCTCCGCCAATTTCTTGTGCGGTTACTCGAAGCGGCAGTACTCCGATGATGTACTCCTCTCATGCATCGGTTGCAGAGTGGCCACTTGTTGTAACGACCACACTGACCCTCTTTCTTTGCGTGCTGTCTGCATGGTGCGATTACGTGTCCCAGCAAACTGTAGTGGTCGATCATATTTCTGCAACAACAGTATAGTTACTTCAGTGCCAACTGTATCTTTTCACATTGATTGTGTGATACCGCTAACCTTGTAGCGGCGAAAATGCAACAACCTACCGCATTCCGGCGCCATCTGTGTCGTATAGATACGTCTAAAAGCAACAGTACAGTCTAGAGTCCCTTTTCTGCCAAGCGTGTCAGGTGTCGTTAACTTTAGCGGCAAATTTATTAAAACTGCTATAGTTTGTCCCGTTCCTACAGGGCTATCCTGGTCCTGACCGTACATCTTCGAAGGAAACAGTAAGACCTCCCCCCCTCTCTCTCTCTCTCTCTCTCTCTCTCTCTCTCTCTCTCTCTCTCTCTCTCTCTCTCTCTCTCTCTCTCTCTCTCTCTCTCTCTCTCTCTCTCTCTCTTCCTTTCTCGCTTGCTCACTCGCTGTAGCTCTCATTTCTTATGCGTTTACCTTCTATTCCTACAGCCCAGTATACGGGTCAACAGACCAAATTGTGTGGCAGTTAGTCTCCTTTGTCATGCTCCTTAATTAGTACGCCTCGTCCTCCCTTCACCTTTGGTGTACGAAATAGTAAGCTTTGATCAAAAAGCCCCCGCGGTTAGCACCGGGGCGAGGCGCCACCGCAAGCACCCCGTGCATATCAGTGGACGTCCGCAAAGCGTCCACGAAGCAATACGCTGACCGAAAAGGGACCGCGGCACGAAACAACGGCGCAACGCTCGAGCATTCTCGACTTTGTATGCGCTCGCGGTCAGCCGCTAACGCCCGCCAATGGCCCATTCATCCTCGTTTTTGGATGGCGCGAAACCGCCAAGGCCTAGCCGGGCTGGCGTGAAAAATGTCCCGGAAGCCGCAAGAGAACGAATTTAATGGACTGCCCTTTACGTGTGCCGCATTGGGACGGGAGCATGGTGAGCGGTAGGCGACCGGCTGCCTCTCGGGCAACCCTTATTTGCTCCTCGTAAATTTCGGGGTACGTTTCTTTTTTACCGGCGTCAAAGAAAGCAAAGCAAATTTTATGCGATTTGTGCGGGTCCACTCATCACGGTTCTGTGAGCCGCGTTTCCACAAGTGCTAAGGTCTAAGCCAAATCTTTCTTGGTTTTTAAATTGTATGTGCCTTCTGCCCGTGGCCGACTACGCTTGACTTATTCCATATAGCTATTCCAGCCCCATCCTGGAGATTGCACTCAAAACGCGTTCGATCTCCAAGACACGGCGATATGTACGCGGCGTATAACCCTGATGCCCGCGTAACAGATTTACGGCCTATCCATTACTTCAAGGGTGGCCGGATAATGAAGCTGTCTTAATTGTAGCAAAAATTTTATGTAGCGTTAGTGCTGCAAGTCGAACTTCGCAAGCAGTCTATTTTCAACATCTTGTTTTGCCGTTGCAACATCACGTGATGCACTACTACACCGAAGTGTTTTACGCCGGCGTCCACCATGATCTCACTTACGTCATTACCGTCGCGGAAATGACGCAGTAAAATAATCGGGTGTGAATGACAAACGACAGGCAGAAAAGTCTTTGTTTACATGGGCGCGCTGGGAGTCGAGCCCATAACATCCCGTTCTCCGATGAAAGTGTCAGGCGCGTGAACCTTTAGGAGCGCGCTTTATCGCGTCTCTTATCGCGCGCCTCTCCCCCGCCCCGTCCCTTAATTCGATGCGTGCTGCAAAAGCGCATTAGTCACTTGTTGCCTGTACCGGTGCCGCTACCTAGGAGAGGCGAAGAGGCGCACCGCAGCTCCAGCATGCGCCAACGGGGTTTCTCTGCCAGCTACTGCTTCGAGTGTGATGGCACCGCCAAAGAAAAATGTCGCGCCAGCGTTCATGTATTGATACCGTTGTTGCGCGTCATTTGCCATCCACTGTACCCAGTTTTTAAGTGAACTACTTAAGTTACCACCAGAGGATGGTCGCTCTCATGGAGCGTATGTGCCACCGGTCGTCAGCGTGGGTGCATCCACGTCAAACGGCGTGCCACCAGTGAAACATCGATAGAATGTGGAAGTTCATCTCGACGTATAATAAACGTTCAACTACTTCAGTGAAGCCAATCAAACTTTCGTGTTATACCGATTCCTATGACAAAGGGATCAGCTAGTTTTCTGAAAGTGAGTGTTTACATCCGGTTGGTCGAAAGCGAAAGCACATGACTATCCCGCCCAGCCAATGGCGTTTCAGGGGAAGACTATTACGGTGCATGCGATGCAAAGTTGCAAATACCCGCTGCTACAGTTTTGAAAGCGAGCGCTTACATCCGTTCGGTCGAATGCGAGAGCGCGTGATTGTCTGAACCACGGGCGTTTCCGCGAACAACCACGCCGACGGCACATATTCGTCACAGGCAGTTTCGTTGTAACAGGCACGCCCAAGTTGTATTAGATGTTGGTTGGAACACACTGGCGAATCTTGAAGACCTTCAAGTAAATGTCTACTTTGGTAGTGTCCCAGCAGTGTTGTCCCGGTGTAACATGTGGATCGATTTTTCTTCTTTCTATAGGATTGGCGTTCGGACCTCGCAGAGTATGTGTTGAGGGAGATCTTGAAGAAATTCAGTCGCCCTTAATGTGGTAGGTGTGAAGGAAACACTTGCATCGCGCAAAGGCGGCCGTAGACTTGGAGATACTTATATCGTACAGCAGTTATGACGTTGTCTTGGAGGCGTTAAGAAGAAAAGCATTTGCGTTGCGGTGTTGTACCGTACTTCAAGAACAGCGTTTGCAGGGTACCAATTCCACCTGAATTCAAATAAAATTTGCCTACAACTCAGCAATTCGGAGCCCAGACTGATCATGTTTTTGCGAAACTGCCTTGATTATCAGAATTTTTGTAATCTACTTCTCACTGAATGTGCAGTCCTACTAAAAGTTGTCCCACCTCCGCATGTATATGGCAATCGCCTCTTCCTATTTCATGTGATGAAAGCCCTTATGCTTACGGAGGTATCCGCGCGTGAGACTACGATAATTCACTTATTTTGGAAAAAAACGTGAATTCATTCTCAGGTGTTACATTAGTGAAACGATGCTATGCATCACCCGCATGTGCAACACCAACGCAGCATCGACATAGCGAAACACACTACCAGAATTATTGCTTCCCATTCTACATTAACATCGCGATGCATTAAAAGCCAAAGAAAATTTTATTTCGGATTATTTCTACAGTTCGTATCAGGCTGAAGTACCTTCTTTTCATTATTAGCCAGTTCTCTTTCTTTAATACGGTTCACACATAACCTACTTTCAGTCAAACAAGATCACTTCGGCTCGTATGCTCTCAAATAAACGCCACGAATTGAGAGCTGCGTTATACTAAGAACCGCGGGGCTATTACGCACGAGAACCTCGTGGCTGATGAAGTAACATTCAAATTTAAACACTGCTCGACATCTTTCCACGTGTCCTTCATTTCGTGCAGTTCTACCAAAGTAATCTCTCGCGACTGCGAAATTAAGTTGGGGATGTCCATAATTTCGAAAAAAGCCTTATCTCTAGAAATGAAGCCGCATCTCCTAGAATGTCTACAGGTTAAACTGTTTTCGCTCGGTGGTCACTTCAATCGGAATATTGTACATCGAAACATTTGCGAGTCACAGCGTTCATTCGACAACTTATTTGAAATGATCTGCAAGGTCCCTGTTTTGTTTTCTTGTTTCTCCTGTACGGAATGATCACTCGGCTGCATTCAGGTCACGTCGTATGGTACGAAAATATCTCGTTTCCGAAACGCAAAGAAACTACTCTTATTTCATACCTCTCCTTCCGCCGCCCCCTCCTTTTTTTTCGTCAATGCTTGCATTTGAATCGGCTTTCTTTGTAGTGGTTTCTCATTCCACGCATGTAAAGCGCTTTCCCATTTTAAGGCGATTTCCCATTTTAATACGAAACTCAACGACAGGAAAGAGCTGTTGAAATCATAGTATATGCAAGCGAAAAAGGGCGCAGTTCTTCAAGCCTAATTCCATCCACACGCACTCACGGTGCCAAACAAATTCACCAGCGCGCTTTTCTCGGGCGTGAGTTTCCGGCTTCTTATAAGAAACATCTCTCATTTGAGACAGGAGAGCAGGCATACAAGTACAGCGAGAACACCGGCGCCACCTGGCCTCTACGTTACCAGAATCCGACGTCGAATCCAGCTAAAAAAAGGAAAATTAAAATTTGGAAGCGACCTTTCCCGTTTTTTTGTCATGTCCCAGGGGACATTTTTTTTTTAATGCCGTGAACACGCGCTCAGTTATAAGAAATAAAGCAATGTCGCTATGAAATTTCAGACCTATGGAGATACGACTTAAAATACACGAAATAACTGAGGCAACGTCCAGTTCTATTTATTTGTAATAAATAGAACTGAACGTTGACTCAGTTATGTATGCTCACATCGAAATCATACGTATCCGCACGTCGAAAATTTACGAACATCGTCCAGTTACAAAGAGAGCAGCTTGTAAACACCGAATGAGTCAATAAACTTTTATTCACAATTCCTTACGTCTGAAGTGGGCGTGGCCCTTCGTCCAGTACTCCACTGGCTATAGCGTCTCGCCGGGCTTGGTCTACCTTTGCCAGTTAGCTTCCCAAGGCCTGTTCCGAGAGTAGTGGCGCCTCCCACGACCAGTGTGGTAATGTGTGTCTTGTTATAAGCGTCGAAGTTGCTGCAGTGTGACGCGAGGTACACTTGTATGTAAATAGTGTGTCAGTGTTGGTGTCCCTCCGCACCAGCGGCACTCATCGCGATATTCGGATAGGTGCGTCTCAGAAAGTATGTGTAACTTGGGGCATGTGTTTGTCTGCAGTCGGCGCCAGTCCTTAGACTGCTCCCTGTCTAACTAGGGGTGAGCAGGTGCCATAGTGCTTCGCCCTAGCCGTTGAGCTTCGAGGGTGTCGGCTCGGCCGTTTCGTCGCTCGTCATCGGGACGTATTGTGAGTTCACTGACAGGCGCGTCCGCCGCCCGATATGCACTTGCGCGAGCCAGACGGTCGGCACGTTCACTGCCTGGAGCACCTGTATGTGCAGGGCAGCAGATAATGCAATGGTTACATGCGGTGTCAGAGCTTAAAATTTTAGTGACACTGCGCGGGACAGTGCCATTCATTTAAAGCTGACATGCTGCTTGTGAGTCCGTCATGATGGTTGAGTGCGTACCTTGTCTGTCCGCATCTGTGATGGCCAGGGCGATTGCTGCGGCCTCCGCTGTTGCCGCGGAGCATATGCGTGTTGTGGCTGCTGCCACCAGTTGTTTCCTGTTGGTTGCTGCTGCAGTGTATGCGCGGATTCCACTTCAAACGGTGCTGTACGGGCCGGCATCTGCATAATACGCATCAGGATTGGTGCCGTAGTTGAGAAGCTTGAGCGCACGAGTTTGGCATCGCGCGCTGCAGAAGTCCCGATGCATGTGAAGCGGTAGTTGTGCCATGTTTATCAGTGGGCGTACAGTTGGAGGGGGCAGTTCTGTGCTGCCTCCACTGTACTGTTGAGCAAGGGGAAAATCAAGCTTGGCTAATAGCGCCCGTCCCTAGGGTGTAGGGGTTAGCCGTTGAGGTTGCGCAAGGATGGTGGCCGTTGCATATTTCTCATATGTGTTGAGCATCCCAAGCTCAATGAGAGCTTCAGTGCTCCCGTTTTGCCGTAGCACTAAGGATTCCTTGCAGGCAATTCGAAGGAGCCGTTACGATTCTTCGATGTCCGTTTTACGGGTTGCCTGATAGCGGGGCACATAGTAATACGGCAGACTACGAAGGCGTGTACCAGCTGTAAGGTGTCAGCTTCACGCATCCCTTTTCTGCTTCTAGCGATGCGACCCAAGAGGCTCGTATTGTAAACACCGAGAAATTACTCCGTTATTTTTTTAACATACGCCAAGGAATCTAGCCACAACACGGGCCGGAACGCTTGTATGGAAAGACAGCGGCGTTGTATATACAAGGTGTTTCAGCTAAATTGCGCCATTCTTTAAAATATTTGCTTGCGCGTTACGGGAACGTAACCAACTTCGTATTATTCACTGTCGTCTATGCACTCAGGTAATAAATTATTATTGATTAATTAGCCAACTTTTAATCGATTGCTTAAAAGGAAGTGTGTTCAGAGGCGATGTTGTGGAGAACGTTATTTAGTGTCCAAACAGTGTATTTCTATAAGCCAGTAAGTGCTATGGTTTTCATTATTTTGGCTTCTTGTGGTCCTACCCCGACCAAATCGTCGGACCTATTTGTTGATTAAAGCAAGGCAGCAAGTTGGGCGAGTTGGTATACTGTCATGGTGGAACAGCGCGCACAAACAAGTTTAAAGTTTAACAAGATTAAAGTTTTCCCTCGCTCTGAAAAAGTGCTGGAGATTTTTTTAAAAGTCCCACGTGACTAGCGCTTGTGCGCAGCGCCGTTAGCTTTCTCAGATGTACCAAGAACGAACCATAGATGATGCATATAAACAGGCTATAATAAATAAGCCACAAAATAAATGATAAGGGTTGGCAACACCTCTCGCCTTTCCGCCTGTCTAAGCCTGCAATCTGGATGTATTATCGATGGATAGTTCTTAGCACGTCTGGGGGCGCTAATGGAGCTGCGCGCAAACGCTAGTCACGTGGTATTTTCTTCAAATCTCGCGCACTTTCTTAGAAGCCCGAAGTAATCAAACACATTGCACTCATTATCGTGAAAATGCATAATTTTGGCACCAAATGACATGCTTTACAATGTCACAGTTAAACATATTGCGTTGGAAGCAACCGTTTAGAAGTTGGTTGAGTAATTACTAAATGAATACTTTTATAAATAAATAAATACCTGAGGTCATATAAAATTTGCTCGAGTGGTCTGTACCAGAGCGAATATT
The DNA here is from genome assembly GCA_013339685.2 of Hyalomma asiaticum. Taxonomy (NCBI): domain Eukaryota; kingdom Metazoa; phylum Arthropoda; class Arachnida; order Ixodida; family Ixodidae; genus Hyalomma; species Hyalomma asiaticum. The sequence continues at coordinate 72,752,948 of CM023484.1, forward strand.
AATAAGCTGGAACATCCCCGTAACACATACGTGTTCTTTTTTTTTTTTTTAAGGGCGGTGCAGGTTAACTGAAACACACCATACAGCAGCTGCGTTGACCCGGATACTTTGAAGGGCAAGTTGATTTAATTTACTAACTGAATGCTAGCGAACGAAAATAGGGACATGGACACCACACATGAAGGCGCTAATAAAGATCAAGCTCATATACACCAGACTGAGAGCTGCTGCGCCGCTCATGGGATACGGTGTTTTGCAACGCCCTAGTTCTCACGAAGCCGTGTTGTGCCATGTGCTTGATCTTCGTGATTCTTCTTGAGTGGTGTCCTTTTCCTGGTTTATGCGCATTTAGCATTCGCTTCGTAATTATCATAACATAAAAAAATTTGGTGTGGTGGCCTTCTAATGCTTCCTCATGTTCCCTAGTCGAAATTCGCGATCGATGATGCATCAAGACAACTACATCAGAAAGATCTTTCGCACGTCCTAAGCTCCAGTGAAGGTTAATACAAAACGCTTCACTCATCGCCAAAAGTATGTTTCACATCTGCAATCCTTTCAACAAAGGGTAAGCTACCATGTCAAAAAGGGTTCGCGTACGCCTAATTTTTGTTTGCATTTTATACAGAAAGCGCCAATTGTTGCCCACGAACATGCCCGCGGTCCACACCCACATAGATGGCTTCCTCTCGATAGCAAGACGGGTATACAACGCAATGGCATCGCTACAGCATGCACCGAAGGTCACCAAGGAGCAGTGAACACGTCATGCACCGAGTCTTTGGCACCACCCGTTACTTGTTTTTTTTCAGTAAGTGCTTCAATGTTCAGCGCGCTGTGTATTCTTCCTCCTGGCAGGGGTCTCTAAACCATTTCACTGAATCTTTGGCCAATTGAATTTTACGTCATCTTGGCATACTCTAAATAAGCAGTGCTGGTCAACAACACTACTGAGAGGTCTGTCGAAAAGACTTGCGAGCTTGTTTACCGAAAATCGAAACTTGTACCTTTTGTTGCGCACCACCTCGGCCATGACGATGCACTTTCCGAAGAAGAACGGCAGCGGCAACGGTAACTGGTAAAAAAAGCAAATGTATCCGTGTACAGCCCGCCTAAATGAGCACCAGTAGCGAACCCCGCGTTTAGGAATTTTTTCCAACGATGCGCAAACGCGCACGAGCGCTTTCGAAGCAAGAGTGCCTGATCAGGACACCGTCCTCTAAGAACTGTCTTCTACGAAAGACGCGTGAGGCACGAACAGTGATGTGGGTGGGCTGAAAGTAGTAAATTGTGTTTGCGTATCAACAAAGCAAGCTTCATTCGGCGTCTTCGAAGTTCTACTGGACAAAACAAAAGAGAAGAGAACAAAAGAAGCACTCTGCAGCCAACTGCACAAGTCGTAATGAGGTTGACGTGAAAAAAAAAATTACAGAAAAAGCAAATCAAGGACCAACGTAAATGCTTCATATTTAAAGAGGACCAAAACATGGGACGTATCTGACAGTAAGAAGATTTGGGACAGGACTGACAAAGAGTCCTTGAAGTAGAGTTATTTGTTGTTTTTTCAACGTGACCCTTTGATTATATAATTGACCTGCTGCCAAGGATTTATCTTTGAAGTATATATATATATATATATATATATATATATATATATATATATATATATATATATATATATATATATATATATATATATATATATATACTGGCTGCTCGGAGATTTCACTTGTGCGTAGTTGAACCATAAGGATTCGTAGAGTGCGCGTTAACTAAATTAATCCGGAACTCGGCACGATCCACGATGAACCTCCGGAGCGTCGCCCACTCATCATCATTCACTCCGTGGATATGCGTGGATTTTTTTTACCTTTGCTACTGCGTGGAATGCTCACGTTATGAAATCTCTACTTCCAAGATCACGCTTCGCAATGCACAGAAAGATGAGTTGTGAAGCCCTTATCTAAAGTATTCGCACGTTCCCTTATTCAATGATTTATGCATCTTCAAGTTTGGCCGACGTGGGACTCCCTATAGGTTAGTATTTCATAAATTACGCTTGTATACACATTGCACAAGGATTGGTGTGCTTTAACAGCGCATCTAGTCCTGCAGCTGAACATGGTACCGGGGTACAGTTAGGCCACATTTTAAGGCGCGGAAAACGCAACAGGCACTGCATACTGCTCGCTACTGACGCTCAACTGCTTCTGCACTGCGGTCACGGGCATGGTAGCTTGCAGTGGCTACCTCCGCGACATATTATTTCGCTGTTCCTCCGGCTCGCCGTCCATGTCGCGTCTAGGCGCTACTGTTTCCGCGTAAGCTCTATATAAAGCAGCAATCGATTACAAGTGCCGCCTTCTGAGCTGTATGCGTGGACACTGGTGGAAACATGGCCCGTCTAATTTTCTGCGTTCACGCTACAGCGCTTTCTGCGCACCCTCTCAAAGTACACTAGTGCGCGCAGATTCCTAAAGCAGGAGTTAGTTAGTTAGTTAGTTAGTTAGTTAGTTAGTTAGTTAGTTAGTTAGTTAGTTAGTTAGTTAGTTAGTTAGTTAGTTAGTTAGTTAGTTAGTTAGTTAGTTAGTTAGTTAGTTGAAGCTGTCTCTGTGATAGCTTGAAAGGCAAACCGTATTTACTTAAGCATGCGATTTCTAACCATTGTATTCTTTCTTAGTCAGCAGGCTCTGCAGTAGGCGCATTTACTGAACAGATGTAATTTAGGAATTGAGGATTGCATGAGTATATGGACGTAGGTATTCGGGAGCGAAAATAATGGTTGTAAACATGCGGGTCCATCTACTGGCTGCTTCTAAAGGAAGTCAAATTAATGTTAGGATACACTGTCGGCTTGTCAGCGTGTGCAGGCAGAAATATGTCCGTGGAAATCATTACCCTTGCCGATTCTGACATCTTTGCTGCGATTAGACTGCCGTGATCGAAAGGATAAGAGGTTGGCAGAACTCACTGGTAGCTGTCTAGTTTGGCAGCTTTAGTGCAGGAAAGATTACGCAGCGATGTCACTACTACGAAAATAGTCGAAGAAATGTCCCTTATTGATAACAGGGTGATAGGCTCAGTATCCACGGTACCAAAATAGTTCAACAAAACATGAAAGTGGGATTTGATCGACGATTTGCAATTATTTTATCCTGATCAATTTTGTCTTGTTGGGAGCTCCACTCTCTGCGCAGTTGTAAGAGAAAAGCTCGGGTGTTGCAAAGGGCGCCCAAGGTGCGTACCGAATGTGCTAACCGAGCAACAGAAAGAGGAAAGGATGTCAAAAGGGCAGCCTTCAACAAGGTCTTGTACCTTTGCTAGACAGGACCTAGTGAATCCAACAGACATTGAAGCCAAGGAAGGCATAGGGAAAATGTTTGTAGTTTTTTTTTGCTTTAGTGTAGTAATTACGACAAATGGAAAGGAATTAAAGTGGACGAAAAAACAGACGTGCCATAAAAGTCAGTTTGGCTGAGGTGACACGACGTTGTTACACAGGTACGATATGAACAGAGGAAGTCTTAATTCCTTAAAGCATTACTGCCACTCTTGCTGCCCAAAACTGAAAAAAAAAAGAAACAAAGAAAGAAAACATTCAAGAACGCCGTCGCAAATTGGTTCAATTCTAGGGCGTCGATCCTACGTGTGGAATAGGTCGGGGAAGGTAGTGCAGAATTAAAGGAAATGCTCAAAAGGTAACGTTATTGAGCAGAAAGAGGAATTATGTTCGTTCGGAACTAAAACCGTCATAAGCAAACTTTAGTAAAAAAGATGGATTACCTTACGACCAAACGGCCCTTACGTTCAATATTACGCATTTCAACTCATAACGTCCAGAAAGAAATTGATTGATTGATTTCTGGGTATTTACGACCCCAAACCACGCTAACCGGTTAGGAGAGGAACGCCGTAGTGGAGGGCTCCGGAAATTTCGATCACATGGCGTTCTTTAACGCGCACTGACATCGCACATCACACGGGCCTCAACATTTCGCCTCCATCGAAGTGCAGCCGCCGCGGCCGGGATTCGATGCCGCGACCCTCGAATCCGCAGCCGAGTACCATAGCCACTAGACCACCGTGGCAGGGCCAGAAAGAAATAAAAAACAAGAAACTGTCGTGAAGACGGGATCATTTATTACAGCGCAATCATACAGTGTCGCCAAAACTTCTTGGGGGTATTCGTCCATATGATCAATGTGGCAGAGCGCTGAATCTGAAGGGCAGGGGATGAATCTAGAATTTGTGACACCCGAGCTCCTGGTGATGGTGGTGGATATGTTGAACACACATAATGTTCTCTGCCCTTAGCGGTAAAGTGTTCCTCAGATGATGCATGAAGTTAATGCACATTGATACAAGATTCCCTTTAATGTACACTGAATAATGCGACTTTCCACATTTTCTCCGTACACATCGTCCACGAAAACACACGTGTTTACCGAATGTGAACAGTGGACGCGCGAAATTGCAACCGAGTGGACATCATAGTCATGCACTTGGGCTATCACGCAATCGCCGCAACTGCGTCCTTAAAAAGGGGGAAAACAACTAGGCCTTTCCAGAGGGCCAGACCGCCGAGAGAACCGCAGTTCCGAGTGCTTGACAAGCTGTAATCGAACACAGACTCAATACCAGCCTTTCATACCACGCAAGACGCGAGGGCGGACATCTGTTCATAAAGGAACAGAGGACACTTGGCTTATCGGGTAACTGGGCGGAACGGGTGTCTTACAGGGATCCATGCTCTTATACTGACCCCCCGTCCCTTTTTCTCGCAAGACGGGGCGTCGCTTCCCCGAGTCCGGGGTTGTCACCCGTACAACCCCCCACCATCGAAGGTACCGCTGTTTTTATCTCGGTGAGACAAGCTTTTCACGAAAGGAGACGTGATTACCCAGTGGTTCCGCGAGTTCGAGCTCACTCTAAAGCAATGCAGTAGTACAGGAGCTGCGCCAAAGCTGCCAGACGGGCCACTCAGAGAAACAGCGTAATGCCGGAAACTTGATAAGAAGTTTTCTTTTATAGATTTATACATTAGCGACAGGTTGCAATGAAAGCCACAAAGTCCCGAGAACCACGGAGAACACTTAATTACTGTGGTGTGCGGTGTAGTGAAGTGCGCGGTTTTAAAAAGTGCGCGTTCAAAAAGCGAGTGACAGAGAAAAGATGAAAGACGAATAACGAAAGGCGTGGTGTTGCAAAATAAAATAGGAAAAAGACCCAATCAAAAAGAGCCACGGGGTTCCCAGTGGCCAATGGCTGAGGAACACGGGTGTCCAGTTGTCGCCAATGAGAACAACAAGGAAGAAGATCTGGCGGCACCGAATTGAGAGAGAGCTGTTCCAGTTGCGATGTAGAATCCCGATGTTGAATTTCTACATGCACCGAGCTGGTCTGGCGGTCTCTCCTTTATGCGCTTTTTGCAACGAGCCAGAGACAATTGAACACTTTTTGCTGGAATGCGGGCGCTTAGGAAAAGCACTACAGAGATGGCATTGCGAAATCTAGGCATTCCATTATCAAGCACTGTTCTTTCATTCGAGTCTTCCGTGCTGGGACACACGAACGGGAATATATGGCTTGCTCTGCAGAAGTTCATTACGGATTCGAATCGATTTGCTTGTTCAGTTATTAGATCCTCATTACTTATTCCATTATTCTCTATACCATTGATTGATTGACTACATTTGTAATATTCAAATTCAACATCAAAGGACGACTAAATCTTTTAGGTAACATAACTTAGTAAATTAAACTCAAATCCGCCTGAGTCTTGGCTAATCCCCCCATGTGGGTAGATGCCAAATTGAAGGATCATCATCATCTGTTCCATTAGGCGAAGCGGGCAGGTCATCCACCGGGCCGGGCGCTGAAGGCGGCAGTCGTGTTCCAGAGCCGAGCCACTAGGCCTTCACCCGTCCGGGACGTCACGTTCATCCACCTCCCGACCTCGGAACTCATGCCGGCGTTTGTCCTTGAAGCTCCCGGCGTGCACGGATTTCGGGCGACAACCTGCAGATGCCTGTTCCTTCGGGCAGCACCGGAGCAGTCGGGCTGCGGGCCTGAGCTTCGTGACGCGAGGCCAGCCAGGAGGCGCCACCATCTGAACGAGTCACTTAGCGGCTCACGTCATCCGTCGCGACCTGAATCCCGGCGTCATCATCTTGGCGAGCCTGCTGCGCTCCAGTCATCTGGTCTTCACCCAAGCCTAGCGAGATTTGGTGAGACCACGAAGAACATTCTTTGTCACTCCGCCCTCCCTCGTTACTGAACGATTCGCGCTCGAACTCCTCGCGCTTGCACGTTGTTCCTAGAACATTTCTTGAATTTTCCGCTGTGTATAACTTTCTTTCGATGACTGCTCTTTTTCTTAAGCTTTCCATTTCTTTGGTTTACACTAAAAGCTTTGTGTTTTGTTATATAGTGTGATGAACGGTTTTGTCCTCATTCAGGCTCTCGGAGGCTCCGCCTGAGAGAGTCGGCTAAAAGGAATCTGTAAAACAACCTGCTTCATCACAATTACACACTAACTGCTCACCGCCCTTTCAAATTCGTATACTACACGCAAACGCACGGTTCTATACTGTGGCGGATTGTGTATACAGAGAGTGGAGAGAGTGGGGCAAAGGGGGCTGGGGGAAGGGGGACACTGAAGGAGACCCTATTGCCCCTCCTCTTGCCTCCAGTTATCTTGACCAGACCCTTTTCTGCGGTGCCACATGTTTTTTTCTGACGTTTCTTTCTCGTTTTTCTCTTTTCCTTTGCCACTTTTCATGTGTATGCATTCTGATGAACCACACATGAGTGCTTCGGTGAGGCAACATGCTCTTCACATCTTTATGCCTTTGACACCACTGGAAAGCATTAGTATAGATTTATTTTTGCCCCATCTGCGAGCCTGTGGCTCTATTCGGGTCTAGTCTCGGAATATTCTGATTGCGTACTTCGTTCTGATCGTCCTCTGGGTTAGGAAAATGCAACCTAGCACTCCTATTCTATAAATTTATAAATATGCCCAACATTATGCAAGTGATTCAAGCAAATACTACTATAAAGCACAAAAACACAAAGTAATCATACAGCAAACACTACTGCTGAGTCACTTCCAGTACCTTCTACGCACGTCCCAATGCGCTCCCGCTTGCTGTAATCGAACGTGTGTTCTGCACACTTATAGCATACAGTTTGAAAGCCTACATCCACTTCAGATTTTCCAGATATTTTTACAGAATAACTTGCGAGTGGCCCACTGCCATCAGTAACCATATGCCCACCATTGGGATTGGCTAAAACTGTCTCTTATGAAAGGTTCAGCCCTAAGAAGAATCTCTTTTTTCTTGCATGAGGTCACCCCGTCCTCCACTTCGTGCGATAAGACCTACTGCTTGCACTGGAAACGAGTTGCATTTCTTTTTTATAAATCTCCCGTCATTCGTGAACAACATGCGGAGCTTGTTCATCGCCGAGTGCCAGTTGTTATAAACCTTTATTGATGCACTGCTTTACCCACTACCCACCTCCTTTCCTTCTTCCTCACCTTTACCTTACTACCCCTCATCCTCACTTCTATTTCCTACACCCTTGCTATATTACACTGTGCGTGGTTGTGCTATGCCAAGAACTCGTTGGCACAGGCCGACTTTCCGTGGCGCATAAACTGTGCTACACAAGAATGTTCTATGCTTTACCCTCCCCCGCCCTAGTTTCCTTCCTCCTCACCTTCACTTCCATTTCCCACCCTCTCGCTATATTGTATTATGCACCGTTATGCTATGTTTGGAGCCCCTTGGCACTTACACGCTCTTCTGTGGCGCCTACCCACCGTATTTTAAAGACGATAGTGTTTGTTGGCCTACGTAAGCGCAGAAAGGTCTGTCTGTCTGTCTGTCTGTCTGTCTGTCTGTCTGTCTGTCTGTCACACGATTCAGCTGCGCGGCCAAAATTGATTCAACCGGGCAGTGAAAAGCAGAGTGTCGGAACGGAACGAAAAACGACAACGAAAAACGAAAAAAAACGATATTTTTGACCGGAACGAAAACGTAACCGGAACGTTATTTATTATTTCGTTCCGGAGCAAAAACGAAATATTTTTTATCGTTTTTCGGTTCACGGGAAGACTTTACGATCCGGAACAACCAAGGTCATGCAACGTGAGCAATGATGCATAAGGGTTCAACGTCAGCACGCATCTCGGGCAGGTATTTCAAAAGAAAGATGCGTTGAAATGATGCTGGAAACCAAGAAGGTGGCAGCCATAGCTGTTTGTGTTAAATTCAAGCGGAGTTTCGCGTGCCTTTCACACAGGCCGTCGTGGAGAGCGCGTTGTCGTCGCTTATGTGTTGAAATTTTGAGACGAGCGCAAAGAGCGGCAACCGGAACTGTACAAGTCAGCGCAAGTGGCCCTTGGTGTGCCAGCCACACAAGTCAGCGTTGAGAGGGCATTTTCGGCACTCAATTTCGTTTTGTCAGTGCAGCGGTCTCGCTTATCGGCGAGTACACTTGATGAACTGCTGCTTCTGAAATCGTGTGCCCCCCTTGACGAAAATTCGGGATTCAAACTTGAGGAAAAATGAATAACAAGCTTATGTTGTGTCCTTGCTTCGAAACTTTTTGCGACTTCCCTCATAGTCACACCGTGGCTTTGGGACGTAAAACCCCAACAATTATTATCGCATTTTTATGTATTAGTTCAGTATCTTTTGTTGTTTTTAAAAGGTACTATTAATATTAAGTATTTCGTTCGTTCTTATTATTGAAAAAAAATAACGTTATGAACCGTTACGGAACGTTTATTTTTCGTTCCGGAACGAAAACGGAACGGAACATTTTTCTGCGGAACGAAACGAAAACCGGAACGAAAAACATTTCGTTCCGACACCCTGGTGAAAAGCAACCGAGCTACCAGCATTGGCGGCATGGTGGCGGCGTTAGACGTCAACTTTATGCAGCGCAAAGAAACGTCAGGCCTATCTGAGGCAAGATATATGTACATAACCGAATTCATTTAATTAAGAATACACATTGGACTGCTCTTTTACGTTGGTAAATGAAAAATCAACGCGTGGTGTCGAAGAGACGCCAAAGTAATGAAATGTCCCAACACCAGGCGCGGGAGCAGGGCGAACGCGGAAAATTTTAGTTGAATTCAGCAAAGCCTCCATTGCATCCATCATGGGAGGAGTGAGAAGGGAAGGGAAGAACGTGAATGATGAGAGAGGGAGATCAGAGGATGTTATCATGGGCGGCAGAAGACTATCGCCTTTCGACGTCGTTTGCAGCGAAGGAAGCTGATATACAGCCACGTTTTTTTTTTTTCATTCTTTTTGTGTAACGGCGCAAGGACGAACCTCAATCTTCAACCGCTACACTGTTAAGAAAAGAAAACGGTAGTATAAAAGGCTGTGACAATATCTTCGTTGGCTACGTTGTCCAACTCGGATGCACAGCGTCATGTATGGGTCACGCAGTGGGCAAGCGTCGCCGCCATTATCCAAAAGACCTCTATCTGTCTCATCACAAGACTACCCCGATAATTCTGATTACGGTACACTTATAAATGGCATTGGATCAAAGTGTTCATTCCTCCTCCTTCTTCGGATGCCTCAGTAAGAGCAGCTTGCAATAAGGGCTTTAGTATAGTGATAGTAGTAGCCCTAGTAGCAGCAGCAGTAGTAATAGTACAAATTATATACAGTGGTGTTAAACCCAACCAAGATTATATCTTCAACAGCACATGATGATAGCATAATAGCCACACACATACCTGCTGTTCTCTGGAGTAAGATCCTTACGGTCAGTTCACAACTGCCGAGAACATTTAAGCTTAAAACCAGGGCTGGGCGGTAAGTCGCGTTGCATATGTCCATTTTCCCCGGTAGGCCCACTAGAGTAAAGCGCACACCGGCCGCTACTGCTACCCTCCTAGAGAATTTAGGTGCAGCAAGAGGATTCGACATTCTCATGTTACGGGATCTAAATGCCTAGAAACCAGCAGAGAAAGAAAGGATCACCACAAGAGATCGATGCCACTGGCAGAGAAGCATGTCCTGTGGAAACACGCCACGTTTCCACGCAGCGTTCCGGGCAAATGAAATGCACCCTAGCAGACTCAATCCACGCCTCTTGTTTTGCGGTACGTGAGTGCACGTCTTCTCAGAGCTCGTTTTGAAACGCCGTCCTCCAGCTCAAACGTGCTACTGTAACACAGTAGGCATCAGCAAATGTGGAACTCCACCCACACGTTCAGTAAGACAAGGAGACTCCGTTTCCATGCAATTTAATGATGGGGTACGAGGCTGAAGGCGACGTGTAGCTCGTGTGAGCCAATTGAAAACACGGCTATGCGAAAGCACGTGACCACGCACCATGTCGCTTTTTTGTCACAACATCGTATGTTGTGGTCTCAAGGTCGGCTTCATATGGGCATAGCAAAACAAAAAAAGAAAGAGAGAGAGAGAGAGAAAGAGGTCACAGCAGAGAAAAGAAATAAATAAAAGAACATCAGTGTAGTACCACGTCTCAAAGGTGTAAAACAGCTTTACGGTGTGGAAGCATGTGAACTAACAGTTGTGGTTCGGCTAGGGAAAGGACGCTAGTTTAGCGATAGATAGCGACAGTACGGCTCAGCTTCTGTGGGGGAGGGAAAGGCGTGCTATTAAGAAACTCTATGGGCAAAAGGGAATGAAAGAGTGTAAAGGTACTTCGGTTGCGCAGACCTTCCTTTTTTACTTATCGCTGTCTTTTTTTACCGGTCTGGCATGTTGCGCGATCTAATGCGGCATTCGGTCACCCACGTGATTTACTGACTACCGCGCTTTCGCTCTAGCCTCGGCGTTCGTTTAGAGAGTCTCTCTGAAGCCTCGCACAAGCAAGAATTAAAAAAAAGAAAGATTGACAGAACGACCTTAGTGTTCACTTAGGCGTCTTGAATGGCACTAGCCATGATATTTGGTGCAGTTTTGGTTGACGGTGATGGACTTTTGGCTGACCTGAGATTGACTTTTAGTTAACTTGAAGATGCCTTGCCCATATGGACATATCTCGTACAGCTGTGAATCAAACGTGATTTCTTTCTTTCTTTCTTTCTTTCTTTCTTTCTTTCTTTCTTTCTTTCTTTCTTTCTTTCTTTCTTTCTTTCTTTCTTTCTTTCTTTCTTTCCTGCTCGCTCGCTTGCTTTCTTTGCTTTTTATGTCCCCCGCTTATCCAATACGGCGCGCAAATAATTGTCATTATTTACGCTGAGATATAAACGACTCTTTTATGTACCTATCCTCTGATGTCACGTCTGCACCATACAATTCTAAACTTGCTGCTTTCATACTTTTTTCTTAACAAACTTCCCTCCGAAGGTGAATCTGAGGCACTCAGCGAGAAATATTATTCGCCAAGAAAGCGCCAAGAAAGTACCATTGTGAACTCTGAGTCTGAATCTATTCACCGCGTCTTTTTCACCTTGTGAGGCAAGTGTTAGAAGTCTTCAATTTGAGTTATTTTCACGCGCCCTCGCCGTGGACATTCCTGAACATATTCGGACTTCGCATTCCGTTGGAGGCGAAATGCTAGAGGCCCGCGTACCATGCGATGTCAGTGCACGTTAAACAACCATACGGTGTCTAAATTGCCGGAGCCCTTCACTTCGGTGTCTCTTATAATCCTATCATGGTTTTTGGAACTTAAAATCCCAGAAATATTAGTGGTATGTTCTTGTCTGTTTTCTTGTTTCAAGTTTCCCCGGCTCTCCTTATCGCCGTTTGCATACCCTTACCAAGATTCACTCCAAGACAAGTGGCATTTAAAGATTATTTGGGCGAAGTAATCTGGTGCTCCGGGTGTCCGTATAGTGACCAGTTAACTGGGATCAAGTGAGTAACGCTATTTTTTCGTAAGCGCTCTTCGTTGTTCGCTAGACGCCTTCACTAACGGTATGCCCAGCCTTTCATTTCACAAAACGTTCCAGCCTCTGAAATTGGGTCCGAACTGTCGTGCTATTCGTCTTTCCACTTTCAGTACGCATCTTGCTTTCTTTTTTTTTTCTGAACATGTGAAGTTTAACCGTCACCAAACTGGCGTAGGCGGTGTGATGAGTACCGTACTACAGGGAGCGCTCCGAGCTATTTCTGACCACTTGTGTTTTTTCTAAGACGCAATGATACGGGCGTCTCACAATACTGAGTTTAAAATACAGGTCCAATGTGACTATTCAAAAAACTAATCGGCAGGCCACCAATACAGCGTGCCTGATTACCATATCGCAGATACGGCACGTAAAACCTAAGCAGTCATTATTACCACGGAATGAAAAGCAGCAGCAAGCCATTGAGGAACATGGTGACGAATAACGTTGCATGGCGACCATGGCGAATTTTCAGCTCTTGCGATCACTCCCCGTTCTCACGGTGCACAAAAGCAAGCACTTTGTAGCGGCGCGGCTCTACAAGTGACACCCCCGCGGTCATAAAACTCGCCGCGGGGTGCCCCGGCGACTGTGCCACATGGCCCCTGCCAGAACGCGAGCTCCCTTTTCCCTTCTTCCTTTTCTCTTCTTTTCATTTCACTGAGATGTCCGAGCAACCTACTGCTCTCCTCTTAGTTTCTCCTTCCTCTCTATCACTCTCGCCTTTTACGACGCACTGCGTGCGCCCGCTCGACTCGACTTCTTGTGAGCAGAATAAACTGGACGTTGTTACGGAAAAGACCCGTGTCCGTCTCGTTACCGCGGCTCTACAAAGTGGTGACCCGTAGTCCTTCGCGGCACTGCCGAAGTATTTGTGGAGCCATCATGAGTAACAACGACACGCTTCATGACACGGAAACTCCCGTCATCGGCGACCAACATGAAGTCTCTGCGGTCTCCCTCCGACTCCCACCTTACTGGGACCGCAATCCTTCGGTCTGGTTTATGCAAGCGGAGTCACAATTCGTGCTATCCGGCGTACGCACTGAGCAACGCAAGTATCACCTCGTTGTTTCGGCGCTCTCACCTGCCGCCGCTGAAGAGGTTGCCGACTTGCTGTCCGCGCCGCCCTCCACAACGCCATACAGCACTCTCAAGGTTTCTGGGGATCATCATTGACAGAGATCTCTGCTGGAGCCCCCATGTGTCGCACATGAAAAAACGCCTCACCGCAATTTCCCAAATCTTCAAATTCTTGGCTGGAAAAACTTGGGGCATGTCGACAGGAGCCATGGTGGAACTATACAGAGCACTTTTCCTCGGTTTCTTGAGGTATAGCCTGCCCGTACTTTCCAACACTTGTAAGACAAATCTTCGCACTCTTCAGGCCACACAAGCTCAGGCACTTAGAACTTGCCTTGGTTTGCCGAGGAGTACATTATCAGAGGCAACTATAGCGATTGCTCGGGACCAACCAATACAAACGCACGTTGCGGTGGAAGTATTGAGAACCCACATCAGGCATTTCGCCCGTGCCTGCTGTCATCACCTCGCAACGTTACCGTCAGACAAGCGGAACGCGTCATTCGGCAAAATGGTCTCCAGGTATTCTGCCAAACTTCCGGTAGGCTTCACCGCCGCCGCCAAACCATTGATTCCCCCTTGGTGTCTCATTCAACCTACAGTACACCTTGGTGTGCCAGGAATCAGAAAAAAAGCTGAGCTGTCATCAGTTGCTCTGCAACAATTATCCCTACTTCTTCTACACGAGAGGTATGCCGACAAAGTGCATATTTATACGGATGGGTCTTCGAACCTCCAGTGTTCGTCCGGAGCGGTGGTTGTACCAGCGAAAGCTTCCACCATCAGTTTTAAGACCGACCACCCGACGACATCGACAGCTGCGGAACTTGCTGCTCTGCGTGCTGCCCTTTGTGTAGTAAATGAGGAACCACCCCGACAATGGTCAATCTTTAGCGACTCAAAGGCGGCCTTACAGTCCTTGCTGGCAGCCCTGCGGCGCGGACCATACGAGCAACTGGTGTTGGAGATCAGATCTCTTCTCCATGCATCACATGAGAAGGGACACCACGTGACGTTTCAGTGGCTCCCCAGTCACTGCGGCGTCATTGGAAATGAATATGCTGACAAGGCCGCCAAGTCCGCACTTGAAGGCACAAAAGTTGAGCCCATACCTCTCTCAAGGTCCGACGCTGCCAGGCAACTTCAAGCGATTGCACAGGAGATTACGCTGTCGGTGTGGAGTGCCTCAAGCAGCCAAACAACTCAGAACAGTCGACAACACCACCTTCCGTCTTTGCGACATTTTCGATTGCCACCAAAACTCCGCCGAGCAGAGGCCACCCTGCTTTATCGTTTGTGGTTAAGAGTGGCTTTTACGAACTCTTATTCTTTTATGATCGGAATGGCCGACAGCCCTCTTTGTGACACCTGTCGACGTGAAGAGATGCTTCAACACATCATATGCGACTGTCCTCGCTATGACACACAGAGGCAAACATTGGCGTCCACTCTTGCTCCCCTTGGCCTGCGACGGATGTCGGTTGATGCCATTCTGCAGTGTCGGCCACACAAGACATTGCAACTAAAGGTGACAAAGGCGCTGCTGCAGTTTTTAAAGACGACGGACTTGCACAAACGACTTTAACAGCGATGTGTGATGTCACGTACCATGCAGGTGCCACTGACTCTGACAATGTGCTATATGTGCACCCTCTCTCTCTCTCTTCCTCTTTCCTTTCACCTTTCAATCTCCCCCGTCCCCTTCCCCTCGTGCAGGGTAGCATACCGGTTGTCCTACACTGGTTAACCTCCCTGCCTTTCCCTCTCTATTTTTTCCTTCCTTCCTCAAGGCCGCACTGCTGGAGCGGACGACAGCGTCACAGCGATCTCGCTTCCAGCAATTGCTCTCCACCGAGGAATTGGGAGACCGCCGGCCAAGCCAACTTCTTCGCCGCATGCGACAGCTCATGGGCAGCACCACAACCACCAACGACGACAGCTTGCTGCGGGAACTGTTCTTGCAACGCCTGCCTACAAACCTTCAAGTTGTTCTCGCGGCTGCCTCTACGTTGGACCTGAACAGTTTGGCCAGCCTGGCCGACAAAGTGATGGAGGTCGCCACGCCTGCCGTGTGTACTGTGGCACAGTCGCCGGGGCCCACCCGATTGGACAAAACCAGTGCAACACGACGTTCGCCACCACATCATCACTTCTGGTCCACCTGTCTTCGCTCGCCCACGCCGGCTCGCTCCTGATAAACTGAAGGTTGCAAAGGTAGAATTCGAACACATGTTAGAACTTGGAATAATCAGGCCATCGTCTAGCAGTTGGGCGTCTCCACTCCACCTAGTTCCGAAAAAGTCGGGTGACTGGAGGCCGTGTGGAGACTACCGGTCCCTAAATTCAAAAACTATTCCCGATCGGTACCCGTTACCAAACATCCAGGATTTCTCATTGGCTTTACATGGCACAACCGTATTTTCCAAAATCGACTTGGTTCGAGCTTTTCATCAAATTCCAGTTGCCGAAGAGGATATTCCTAAGACAGCCATCACCACTCCATTTGGACTCTTTGAATTTCTGCGAATGCCGTTCGGCCTCCGAAACGCTGCACAGACGTCACAGCGGTTCATTGACACGGTCACACGCGGCCTGCCTTTCGTGTTCGCCTATGTGGACGACCTGCTTGTGGCAAGCTCATCGCACGAGGAGCATGTTCAACACCTCCGCCAACTTTTCGAGCGCCTGGCAGCAAATGGGATAGTGGTGAACACTGCAAAGAGTGAGTTTGGCGTCTCATCACTCGCTTTTCTCGGCCATCGCTTGGACAGTAGCGGCATCAGCCCTCTCCCGGAGAAAGTCCAAGCCATCGTAGAGTTTCCGAAGCCAACTTCAATTACCAAGCTTCGCCAGTTTCTAGGGCTTGTAAACTTCTACCGCCGATTTATCAGAAACTGCGCTACGTTGTTGGAACCTCTCGAACATATGCTCTGTGGCAAACCACCTACAACTGCGCTATCATGGGACACCGCAGCAGAAGAAGCTTTTAACTCAATTAAGCAAGCATTGGCCGACGTCGCACTCCTGGCTCATCCCAGCCCAAGCTATCCCTTGGCGCTCATGACTGACGCATCCAGTTCTGCGGTAGGAGCGGTACTACAGCAACAGGTGAAAGATGAGTGGCAGCCCCTCGCCTTTTTCTCGAGACGTTTAACCTCCGCCCAAACACGCTACAGTGTTTTCGGCAGGGAGCTGCTTGCCATATTTCTTGCCGTACGACATTTCCGGCATCTACTTGAAGGTCGCTCGTTCACCATATTCACTGACCACAAGCCTCTCACCTACTCAATCGGCCGCTCTGAATCGCTATACACACCACGTGAGGTGCGTCAGCTCGCATTCATCTCGGAGTTTTCAACTGACATACGCCACATTAGCGGTGCTGACAACGCTCCAGCTGACGCCCTCAGTCGCGTGGATGCGATCACACGCAGTCGCTCTAAAAGTTCCACATCGGTATCTTTCCCATTCAACCTGCAAGAGCTCGCTAACGACCAAGCAAAAGACAGTGAGCTCCGTCATTTTCGTGAAGCGTCAACATCCCTTCAGCTAGAACCAATCACCTTTGAAGACGTGTCAATTGTTTGTGACACCTCTACAGGCTCTCCAAGACCTTTTCTAACTGGCTCTTTCCGCAAGCTGATATTCGAAGCTTACCATTCCCTTTCGCATCCAGGAATTCGCGCTTCACAAAGACTTGTCTCATCCCGCTTCGTCTGGCCCGGCATGAACGCGAACGTCAGAGATTGGGTCCGTGCGTGTGCGCCTTGTCAGCGTGCCAAAGTTCAACGGTACCCCGTGCCCCCAACAAAGCCCTTCTTGCAACCCGACGAACGCTTTGCCGTCGTGCACATCGACATTGTGGGCCCGCTACCTCCATGTCAAGGCTACCGCTATCTTCTAACATGTGTCGATCGTTTCACCCGCTGGCCCGAAGCAACGCCCATTCCCGACATGTCCGCAGCTACAGTTGCCGCTGCTCTTGTTTCGACTTGGATAGCTCGATTTGGCTGTCCAACAAAGATAGTAACTGACCGTGGCCGCCAATTCGAATCCTCCCTCTTTGCGGAGCTGCTTCAACTTCTCGGCATAACACGCTTGCGAACAGCATCCTACCATCCGCAGACAAACGGCCTCGTCGAGAGGTTCCATCGCCACCTCAAAGCAGCACTCACAGCGCATTGCTCTCCCAATTCTTGGGTTGACCGGCTTCCGCTCACGCTGCTCGGAATTCGATCTTCCTTCAAAGGGGACCTCTCGTGCACAACAGCCGAACTTGTCTATGGAACGTCCCTTCGCCTGCCTGCCGACTTATTCGAAGAAAACGGCAGCCCAAGCCCACTAACAGCCAGCGAATACGTCGACCAGCTGCGTGACGTCTTCCGACACATCCGCCCGCAGCCCACCCGCAGCCAGCCCCGAGCAGTGCATGTGACTCCGGACTTGCAAACAGCCACACACGTTTTCGTGAAATATGGCCCTGTGCGCGCCTCCCTTCGACCACACTACCTCGGTCCATTTCGTGTGCTAGAACGCTGGCCTGCTAACTTCGTCGTCGACGTGAACGGGACACGGGACACCATCGCGCTTGAGCGCCTGAAGCCAGCTTTCAGTGAATCGCCCGCGCTTAATTACCTCGCCGTGCCTCCCACCGATGGACATGCGGGGCTCTCGTCACCAGTGTCCTCCACTGCACAGCCACGACGCCGCGTTCACTGGGGTGCCACTACAATTGAGCATCGTTCGTCGCTTCCACCTCCTCTCTGAGGGGGGAGCTATCTGTAGCGGCGCAGCTCTACAAGTGACACCCCCGCGGTCATAAAACTCGCCGCGGGGTGCCCCGGCGACTGTGCCACATGGCCCCTGCCAGAACGCGAGCTCCCTTTTCCCTTCTTCCTTTTCTCTTCTTTTCATTTCACTGAGATGTCCGAGCAACCTACTGCTCTCCTCTTAGTTTCTCCTTCCTCTCTATCACTCTCGCCTTTTACGACGCACTGCGTGCGCCCGCTCGACTCGACTTCTTGTGAGCAGAATAAACTGGACGTTGTTACGGAAAAGACCCGTGTCCGTCTCGTTACCGCGGCTCTACAACTTCGAGTCGGTTAACCGAGGGTGTCCTTACTATACGCGTATCAGTTTATTTCAACGCATCGCCAAGGAGCTCTACGGTTCAAATGCGATAGTTAAAATCTATGAACTGCCTTACCGTGCCAGCGAGTGCGCTTGCATTTTGTCAGCTTGCTCTGGGTCGCCTACGATTTAACATGAAATGACCCCCCCCCCCAATTCCAACTCCAAAGCTAGGTGCCATTTCCACTTAACGTGCACTCACTGCGATGCCTGGTACAGTGCTCTGTGATTGAAAGGCAATACTCCCATTGCGTGATGGCTTGGCGCGTCTTGTGCTAGTGAAGTGCACTAAGTGATCACTTAGGGATCGAAGTGAATAATACTCCTTAAACGACGTCTTGTCTTTCATTTACAGCCACAATGAATCAGGTCGGCGTATACCCAGAGCGAAGTTGTGACGCAAAAATCATCCGGAGCCTTACTCTCCGTGTGGCCCGTTTCAGCCGCCGAGCACTGTACATAACATACAATGATCACATTCTGCGCCTCCTTCCCGTTCTCCTCCTTTCTAAATTCGATAAAAAAGCTAGGGACTACATGATCAGCAATGCAACTCCGTATCGCGTGCCCACCGTGACAAGTTGCTCTGGCTACAGATAAGCGAACAAACATAAAAAGTCCTTATCTATATTAGAAAGAGATAAGTGGCAGGGAGAGAGCTCACAAACCTCGAGCACATCTCGGGCGTCCTCTCAAAGCCGATCGTTTGAGCCTCAAGTCGTGTCAAAATGGCCTCCTTATACAATTCGGACTCTGGAAGGGATATCCGTATACAAGATAGACAGATCGCTTTGTCCGAAGGGGCTACAGTGGACCATGTCGCTACGCGGCGCTCTTTCACAACAACCCGTGGCGCGGCTTTCGGTAAGCGCCCTCTGATGTGGCCAATTCGGGTGAAGTCCTATCGAGCGGACATCAAAGAACCGGCTCCTGCTGTCCCGAGTTGGACATGTTTCAGTCGCTGAGGCAGATGTAGCCGGAGAGCGCTCATACAGCACCACACCGCGCCCTAATCGCTGTATACCGCTGCTATCCCATCGCAAGACGTGATCGCCCAAGTGGCTCGGGACGTGAGCGTCGGAACAAGACGTGGTCTGTCCTCGTTTTGCTTCCAATTATCTCGACTACATTCGTTCCTGCTGTCACGTTCACTCTGCCCACAACTTTCAATCTTTGTATTTCTTCGCTTCGCATCTTAAATATATGTATATGAACCCTTTTTTTTTTTTTTTCTTTTCTTTGTACTTCCCGCAAATTCTTGGGCCAATTGATTTTTCTTCGATACCCCGTGCAGCTTTGCCTTAGACAAGCCCGCGGATTCTATTTTTATCCCACAAACTGCTGTTACATTTAAACATGCCCGAAAAGGAGGTAAGAGGATATTGGTTTCCTCTCCGGAGCTCGTAGGGCTTCTTTTTTCTCCTTAAGGTTTCTGCCAAGCCGTTCGTACGTGCAAACTGACTATGAATCGAGGCTTTCCCTTTAAACGAATCATACTCACCTCCATTAATGTTGAATGAGAGGGATCATGGGCACTGAAGTAGGACTCGCTCTCTTGAGGGACTAACTTTAGCGCATGGCTGTTCTTGATATGTTTTCTTCTGACAATTTCCTTGCAATACTTCTGTAAACATGGGGGAGATGCTGCACTTTGCCCTGTATCAATGAGATCGTACAAATTGCCTCTTTCAAAAAGTGGTAGCCACTAACTTGAGTAAGTAACACTCCTTGTAGGTTATAGTGCCAAGTAGGTACTAGATACCACTCATTAAGTATACCGCTGAACATTTCCTTTTAGGTGGCACGTGTTTAGTGACATCTGAAATGTAACCGAGTGATCGAATCGGTCTCTGTCCCTATTTTAAATATCGCATGTTGCGTCTCTCGATTATCAACGCTGATCAGGCACAATACGCGTATGATTGCCAAGTTTGTTCCGTGGTTCAAATATTCCGTTTGTGAGACGATGAAGACCGTTGGGCATTTTCTCGGTAATTGGCAAAAAGCAAGGCTCAAATCTGGTACAGTCGTAAATCTCTCATTTTTGATCCTTCCGTGAAAGATCTTCAATTGAAATGACCGTCATTTTAATTCCATTGTTTGCTTTCCTTTGAATGCTGCAAAATGAGCTGGAAGTGGTTAAGATGTGCTCGTAAACCACTCACCTAACGATGTGTCTTTTACATATATTATCGTATAGCAGTGTCACATGTAATCGAGAGGTATTGTTTGGACTGCACAGGCCTACCCTATGCGGTTTCTTTTTACAGGCAATCGATTCATCGGTCTCTTTTTAATATGACGTCGTCCGTTACTTTTTTTCTTTTTTTTTTTAGCTTTCGTCAGAAGCGACTCTGTTGTTTTCCTTGCCAGCCGTATTTAGTTTCCTTGTTACACGTTTTCATGGTGGCATCGCTCGAATTAATTTTTTTTTTCCTTATCGTTTCTGACCGAAACTTTGAAAATACATCCTGTCTACTTCTCTGTCAGAGCACATCTCTAAGCCACGTTTCATCATCTTCCAGACTCATCCAGATGTACTCGAACTCATTTTTCACCATCTCTCGCACGGCTGAGAATAATTGGTTTCCAGAAGATGGATGTGGGTCATACGCGCTGACCGCACGGCTTCAAGAACAAGAACGATATCGCGATCACAAGGATGAGAAGCACGCCGGCTTTCGAAATAGCGATACGACGAGACACAGACTGGACTGGTTACATCACACACGAAAAGAGAGAAAACACAACAGCTCTCAAACGTATTTGGAGGTTTTGGGATTGAAGGATAATCTAAGGACACATGGTATGGTTTCGTTTCCCGCATGGTGTTTAAGCTCTTAGAAATGAACTTGAGAATGTTGTTCAAGTAAAACTACAAGCTTATATTTCGCCAATTTCCTTGTGACCTAGATTACTATTGTGTTTATATTTCTTCTCCGTCTCATTAAAGAAAGTATGGCAAAATAAATATTTCTAGAAACATTTTTTTTTACTACTTTTAAGCACTGCCATGTAAGAGCGGGGGTTCTGCCGCAATCCCTTGTCCCTCCTTCATTCGGGTGTCTTTTGGCTATATAATCGGCTTAAGATGATGCAAGACGCTCTCGGAACAAGCATTACTCCGCACACGGGGGTAGTATCCTAGGAAAAGATCTGGGGTGTTCTTTATTATTTTGTACAAATACATAAGACGCTACGCGAATACTCTTGGACGTAGAGTTTGGATTTTGTGTTGTGTTTAAAGTACTTCAGCCGCTTGCTGTGGCCTTGGTAATGTATCTCGTGTATCGCATTCGAATGGCCAACGACGCTATTTGTAATGACTGTCAACATCAGGGTAACATTCAGCATGTTTAATGTGATGCTCCTTGCTACAGTGCTCAGAGGTGATTGTTCGCAATGGAACCATAGCTCAATGTTACAACGGGGCGTAATGAATGCAAGCACGTTTTCAATAAGTCACCTCATAAGTTCCCGAAGCGGACGGCAACAGACAACAAAATATGGTATTCAAGGACAACTATCTTTCAAGAGCTGGTGCAGCCTAAATTATTGCCCACGGATACACTCTTAGTCAAGTCTTTGTTAACCTCCTTGATATAAATGGTAGCCCTCGGCATGCCGCATGTTTTGAAGGAATTTTCAGGGCGCCGCAACCAACATTCACCAACATATTTAAAAAAGTACAAGAGCAACAGAGAAATTGTTTTAATTGCATACGTGCAGTAGTTTGTAGTTGCAATCGGTATTTTCTTCATGACTATTTATTAATTATTTATACGCTTTTAATGATTCAGCTTCCTCAGAAGACCCCGAATCACACATTTGTTTTGTATTAAAGGTCAAGGCGACGTGGTTATTTTATTCCTTTCTTCTTTTTTTCGAGAAAAAAATAAATCCCATGAAATACCTGGTATATGAATTGGATGCGCCCCTGCGAGTCTATTTCATAACCGATGCCATGCAATATTCATGGATGCATGGCTGCGCGCGTTTATCGCCGCAGCGTACAGGCTTCGACGTGTAGGATAGTTCAATAGGTTTCAAGAGTTAGCTGGCAGTGAGATAAGCGGCGTGAGCCTGTGCTGGCAAGTACTATGCGGGTATTTGTCTGTCAAGTGTCGCTTCAAAGCACTGAAGTAGTGGCACGCGAGCAGACATTTATTTCCAAGCATTTATTTCCAGGCATTTATTTTCATGTATTTGACGTGCTTTTTTTTTTCTCGAAAAGAAAGAGAGCGTGACAAATTCAGCGTGAGATTGATGCGCGTGATTCTTGGGTTGCTTTTGACGGTCCACAGATTTTATAAATGACAGGTTAGCGATTCAAGCAATTTTTACAAAGTTGACTAATAAAAGTTTCTAGTTAATTAACACTCAGTGATGAAAAAGTACTGGTTGCAAGTACGCACGACTACTGCAAGCACGCGGTTGAGACAACTTTTCTAAAGCTCCTTGCGCTTTTAATAGCCTTGGAGCGTAATGGTTGGCAGCCTGTACACGGCCTTGCAGGAAAGCTTGCGTGAGGAAAAATCATATTCAGAACAAATAAAGCAGATGGTCCACATATAAAAAGGTCACACGAATGCTGCATGATTTTATGCGGCCGATGCATCATGTATCGCATGCAAACGGCCGGAGGCCTCGCGGTGCACTTCTTGGCAAGGTTCCACATGGACTGGCGCGAATATTTAAGTTTTCTTTTTGTAAAAAGCCAGCCCTAATTACCAGCTATAGTATATATCTCAAGAAGAAACGTGTGTTATACACAACTATTATTTCATGGTTCAATTATGTCAGGAGGGAACAAAAGTTAAGTGTCTTCGTTGCAATTCAAAAAGTGGGACATTAAAGAGGAAATATATTTCTGCCTGATTTCATTTTTGAATGGGGTACTTAACCAAACCCTTCGTATGCGCTTAAAATGATACAGCGGTCGGTCGAGCAAGATTTATTGCCCATGACTTTCTGATAAAAGTCACTTCTTCAAAGCTGCTCGGCGGTTTGTACATTTCTGTGGTGAGGGATTGCGGTGTTTGGCTGCTGACTCGAAGCACGCAGATTCGACCCCTACCGCGGCGGTCGCATTTAATGTGGAAGAAAAATGTTAGAAACCCATGTGCTGCGCGTTTTCAGCAAAGTTAAAAGCCCGCGTGGTCAATTTTGATTGTGGTGTGCCACGATCATATCGTGGTTTTGTCACGTAAAGTTCCAGAAACTATTATTGCTTGCCGGTTAGCCAGAAAGCAGAATTGCTCTTTCCGCGGCATTTTGCAACGCGTCATGCGGCGAGGCTGCGTCTTATAGTGAATTCCACTGGCGGATCTGGAGCAAGTTTTCTTGCTCCGCGGCCGAGAATTTGAATTCCACTGGCGGATCCCGAGCAAGTTCGCATGTTCCACTGGGCGATTTGGGGCAACTTGCTCCGCGACGGAGCGCTCCGCGCTGATCCGTCTCGTAGAGCCGGATTCTGCCGGAACTCCAGCTATACGGTGTCGTCATTTCCGGATCAGCCGAGCACGGCGATTTTTTTCAGCGTTTTTTTTTTTAGGAGCTGTCTGAAAACCATGGGCGTTTGTTTACATATATTGGAATGGCGTCGTTCGACCCTACAGGGGACTGCTCCTCGCTCTGCATGAGCGACAGTAAAAGTTCTACGTCGAAAAGCAGCAGCAGTAGTAGCGAAGAGTCGTACGTGCTGTACGAAACGTTATTTAAGGAGTTGTTTCCAGAGTCCCCGTACAAACGCCCAAAATGCTCGGCTACGTCGAAGAAGTAGTGCACGCATACTCGGAGGAAGAGGTATGCATACTTTTGTGCGAAGTCTAACGTAGTCCAACGTAAGGTTGGTAACATGGGCAACCGGATGCGTGCGACAACTTCCGCTGTAATCCCTGCCGGAGCGAGTTTATTTTCCGCTGGCCAATGGGGATCGGATCGCTCCCCGACGGATTTTGTTGCTCCGTCGTGGATTCGGCACACCGCTCCAGATCCGCCAGTGGAATTCACTATTAGTAGCGTGATATTGAAGGCAGCGTTTTCGTCCAGTTTCAACTGCTGTGCCAGAGCAGCAGCGCTGCCAGTGGATGGTGGTCGGTTATTTTGGTGCGCCTTTAATTGCTTTGTCAGCACAATGCTGCTGGTGGCTACCGCTGTAGGAGCGACTCGGAGTGCGAGAGTATGTCCGCTGCTAAAAACACGATACCGTTGAGCTTCACGTACAACAAGCTGATGGGGAAAGCACTGAGCGCGATCCAGCGCATAGGAAGAAAAGTATCCCAAACGGTTTTGTCTATGTATACTGTAGGTACCTCTTCTGCTAGCATACTTTCGTCTTTAGGCGTAAAGGGCGCCTTGCAAGACCGCTGTAATTAGGAGTATGCCTGTGAATCCGACGCTTATTTCCGGTGTGCTGCAGGTTCTCACAAGCCGGCTGCGTCGTGCCAAGCCTCCTGGTGCGCATGCTGCGGGCGCCGCCTGGTTCATCGCCTGTGATTGGGTAAGTGCCTTTAATGAATTTCAGGCCCTCTGGTGTACATAGCTTCCTAGGCCTATTTGGCCAGGGCAAGACAGGTGCATCGCGTCATAAGCGAAATAGCCTGCATGTGTGTTCGAATTGGGCAGATATGTCCTACTCCTAGCGGTAAACGTTATGACGCTTGTTTTTTGCTCTGCGACTGTTAGCGAATTCCCTAAGAGAATGACCGATATCTATGCGTCAGCGACGCGTGGTCACCATAACGTAATTGAAAGTCCACGGTATTCCACCGCTGTTAAGTGACGAGAGTCGTTCTTCAGCAGCGACACTCAATTACTGTAGCGACTGAGGCCCAGTACAAGCTTGAATGTGTGCTTTGTACGCAGCGTACTCACATCAGATTAATTGTTTGTCGGCTACATCGCAGGCTGAATAAAAATAACGATGCGGTCGAGTTCGTCTAAGTTCATGGCGTGCTTTTAGCAGCCCGATGTGCTGATAGCGTTGCGATTACAGACATGCTGATAATGGCACTGATGACAATGGTTATCTGCTCGGCGTTCTATTTCTTTTTATTATTTGTGTTTTATATTTTTTTCGCCTTCCGTCCTTTTCTTTCTGCGGCATTACTCCCTTTGTTCAATGGGGACTAAACGACCGGTGCGCGGCCAGTGCAGGCGACCCCTAAATTCATAAAGAGCTGTCAGACCTGAAGAATTTGCTTTGACTCGAAAACTAGCATCTATGTGCCGAGATGGCTCATTAAAGAACTCTTCGGCTTGTCATTAGCAGTAGCGACAAAGGAAGGCAGATGAGCCGCCGATGAGATAAAAGTGACTGGAGGCATTGAACTTAGCCAAAGTTGCTCAAGAGATTTAACTAGGATACTTTGCTGTCTTTTGATGACGCTAAACAAAAGCAATGAAGACACCTTCCAAGGCTCGAAGAAATCAATGTCGTTGAACTTAGGCTCTTCTTTTGCTGTGCAGTTTGCCTTTGTTGTGGTGGAATATTGCAGCAGTCTCCGTCTTTGTTGATATTACGAAGTAGAGGAGCTTAGCACCTTTTATTGGCATCGAGTACTCCTGGTCATTTAGAACATAAACGTAATCCTTCTAATCGTCTCCTCCCACAAACGCAACCGTTATCTGTGGGTGAAGCTGCGAATAGCTCAACTTATAATTCGCTCTTGCAGCGGTGAAGGCAATGCCATAGAAGCACTGCTCAAGTCTTACACCTAGCCACGATGAGTCCTACATAGTGACGCCATTTACGATGCATCATTATATCTCATATATAGATGAACGTCTCAATTCTATGATATCACAAAGATTTTTATGACAAAGCCAGCCGCCGGCAAGGCGAATTTCTCAAAAGGTTAGACTGGGAAGAGACAGGGCTCAGGATTAACGGCGAATATCTGAGTAACCTGCGATTTGCAGATGACATAGTACTCTTTAGCAATGATGGCGACGAATTGCAAAAGATGATTGAAGACTTAAGCCGAGAAAGCGCTAAGGTAGGATTAAGGATGAACATGCAGAAAACAAAGATAATGGTAAGTGGCACGGCGAAAAAACGTCTATTCAAGGTCGAAACCCATACATTAGAAGTCGTAGAAGAATATCTGTACCTAGGACAGCTACTTACTGGAGAACCCACCCATATAAAAGAAATCCACCGTAGAATAAACATGGGATGGCGCGCATATGGCAGACATTCACAACTCCTGAACGGAAACCTACCACTATCACTCAAACGGAAACTATATAACTACTCCATCCTGCCAGTACTGACTTACGGATCAGAAACCTGGAGAATTACAAAGAAGCTAGAGAGGAAGTTAAGAACCGCGCAGCGGGCGATGGAACGGAAAATGATAGGCGTTACACTAAGGGATAGGAAGACAGCCGAGTGGGTCAGAGAACAAACGGGGGTCGCCGACATAATGAACGATATTAAGAAGAAAAAATGGACATGGGCAGGCCACGTGATGAGAAGACTAGATAACCGATGGACAGTTAGAACGACGGAATGGATACCAAGAGAGGGTAAGCGCAGCCGTGGGCGGCAGAGAGTAAGATGGGGGGACGAAATCCAGAAATTCGCAGGCATCAAATGGAATCAGCTCGCGCAGGACAGGCAAGGATGGCGAGGATTGGGAGAGGCCTTCGTCCTGCAGTGGACATAAAATTGGCTGATGATGATGATGATGATGACCTCACATAAAAAACAACCCTTTCCCTTCCATCTTTCTTAATTAAACGGCACGCGAAGCCTAACTGCAATGAAATCTTAAATCGTGTAAAATGCCTAGCTTGAAGCAGGGTGGGTATAGGGCAAACGCAGCACAAACATTTTACTTTGTGAATGCATGTCTAGGCATCGCTTAAAATCTAGCAAAGAAAGAGAGAGAGGAGACAGAGAAAAAGAAAACTTGGATTCCGAAACGCCGCCAACATCGGCCAGCCTAGAATATCCAGAACCAAAGCGACTCCTCGGAGTGGCCTCTGAAGTTAGGTAATATTCTTTTGTTGTCCTCTATCTCGAAGGTTACTTTTGGATGGGCGCCATATTTGCTTATTACCGGTTCTTCCACGCATCACATCTTTAGGTATTACGTGAAAGTGGTTAATAAAAATTTTCATACTCATACCACTCTCCAACTCAGCCAAGGTTGTATCAATACTCTATCTGGAAAGTTCAGATTATAGGTTAAAGGGACCCTGAAACGGTTTTTACCATTTTGTGCAAACATGGTGATCCGGTAGGGCGAGTCATTAGGATCATTAGAGGACAGATTTCAGCGCTCTGCGTAAAGTGTGTAATTTACAATAAGGTTTTGAACACGCGCATCGCAAAAAATCGCAGCGGCTCGCCAAAAGGCGTTTTCAAACGCCCCGGCCATCGAACGATGGATGGGGAGGCCGCTGATTGGCCCCTAGCCAGTGACGGGCACGTAATTTTCCCAACCTAACTGCGAACAAGTACTCCTACAACGTGCTCCTTCGTTTCAGCCAACGGTATCGTCGCGGCATCTGGCGGCGTACACACGAGTCGCCGGTACTCTATTACAGAGGCTAGCACTTCCGAGGCGGGCGACCTCAGTAAAGATATCGGGGCGCTGTGTCGCTACGGAGGGCTCGGCAGAGCGGCTGACGCGGGCGGCGCAGTCGTCCCTAGGGCGCACTCCGCAG
The DNA here is from genome assembly GCA_013339685.2 of Hyalomma asiaticum. Lineage (NCBI taxonomy): Eukaryota > Metazoa > Arthropoda > Arachnida > Ixodida > Ixodidae > Hyalomma > Hyalomma asiaticum. The sequence continues at coordinate 72,780,738 of CM023484.1, forward strand.
CTGATCAAGTTGAGGAGGAACAGCAGTGGTAAGGAGGAAGGCGACAGAAATAAGCCCATAGCTGCCTTAGCGCATGGTATTTCGCATGGTGTTTCGCTTATAGCCTCGGGATTGGCTGAAATGTTATCTTACGAACGTTATTTGTTGCACGACGTTTTCGCATATGCGGGCGCCCACTACTTTTATGAGACGCGAAGGTCGTGGGTTCGAGTCCCACCGAGGGCAGGTTTGTCTTTTCGTCCACTTTAATTCCTTTCTACTTTCTCCACAATTACAATACCACAAGTAACTTCCCCTATGTTCTCCTAGGCTTCATTGTCTCTTTGCTCATTAAGTTGTTTCTAACAAATAAAGAACGATCCCTTGACCCCTTCCCTTTCGTTATTTCATAGCTTGGGCCTCGTTGCGGCAGACTTGGTGCCTTAGGTAGCATGCGAGGGCTTATCGGGCAGCAGCCATCTCATCTAAGTTCACGTCCTACGTGACGCCTCCTGGCAAGAAAGTGTGTTCTACACACGCCGCCTTGGCCTCGAGTGGCGCTGCCTAACACTCCCAGGATAATTCCTACATAAATACACAATAAAGTGGACGGGGGGACGACCGCCCTTGTAGCTCAGTTGGTAGAGCATCGGACGCGACATCCGAAGGTCGTGGGTTCGGGTCCCACCGAGGGCAGGTTTGTCTTTTCGTCCACTTTAATTCCTTTCTACTTTCTCCACAATTACAATACCACAAGTAACTTCCCCTATGTTTTCCTAGGCTTCATTGTCTGTTTGCTCATTAAGTTGTTTCTAACAAATAAAGAACGAGCCCTTGACCCCTTCCCTTTCGTTATTTCATAGCTTGGGCCTCGTTGCGGCAGACTTGGTGCCTTAGGTAGCATGCGAGGGCTTATCGGGCAGCAGCCATCTCATCTAAGTTCACGTTCTACGTGACGCCTCCTGGCAAGAAAGTGTGTTCTACACACGCCGCCTTGGCCTCGAGTGGCGCTGCCTAACACTCCCAGGATAATACCTACATAAATACACAATAAAGTGGACGGGGGGACGACCGCCCTTGTAGCTCAGTTGGTAGAGCATCGGACGCGACATCCGAAGGTCGTGGGTTCGGGTCCCACCGAGGGCAGGTTTGTCTTTTCGTCCACTTTAATTCCTTTCTACTTTCTCCACAATTACAATACCACAAGTAACTTCCCCTATGTTTTCCTAGGCTTCATTGTCTGTTTGCTCATTAAGTTGTTTCTAACAAATAAAGAACGAGCCCTTGACCCCTTCCCTTTCGTTATTCCTCCATAAAGTTATTTATGTTTTTCTTTCTTTTTCTGGGAAACTTCGATCTCGACTAGATACACTCATTTCTCTGTATGACGCGTGTTTCTGACTTGCCTTGTCTTCCTGGACCAGTCAGACTTCTTGAGACAGCTTTTTATCCCAAGGACATCGTTAGTGTACGCTAGAATATATATAAAGCTCAAGTTGCGTATTTCCTGTGTCTGTAACGTGCACTGGTTATCTTTGTTGCATTTCGCACCACTTCCATTCTAGTTTCGTGCTGTGGGCACGCTGTTTGGCAAGCCTGCACCACAGCTTGGTGTTCTACTCTCTTTTGTAAGCGCACGCATTAGGCTGGCTTCGATACGGCAGATAGCCTATGACAGTTAATTATATACAGTCGGACAACCCTGTCCAAGACGTCGAGCAAAAGACCGTTGTCACCGCCCACAGGACGTCACAGGACGCGATCCGTGTATTTCAGATACAGTGCAATGGAGTGCCATTTCTCCTTGTCAGACAATCTATAAAGAAATAGGTCAAATACCTCGCAGAATTCTCAAAGAAAATAACCTCGATTGGAGGCCTTGCACAGTTGGTGTCAGGTCAGCCGGACTTACCTTGTGGGCTTCTGCGTGCGCAAATGTCTTTCTAACGAAAGCATCGAAGACTGCCCGTGTACATAGGAGACCTGTCGACGTTGTCGGAAGTCTCTAAGCCACGTGTGTTGACCACGTCCCTTACACGGACTCATTCGAAAGGACTTCTCTGTTTCTCTCTTTCTCTCTGTCTCGCTGGTGTCTTTCGCAGGACGTCTTCGAAGTTTGAGCCGCAGCAGTTCAATACGGCTGCCTGCTACTTCGATTTCTGCCTGTCAAACGATGACAGGTCGCTCATTGAAGTCCTCTATGCGTATTTTACTCTTTAGTCCTTGTTCTTTTCTTTTCGTTGCCTGAAGCTGAAGACAATGGTAGGGTTTCGAGCGATGGCTAGTGGGCGCGGGAAGTGACTCAATTTCTTTTTACAATGCTGTCCAGAAAAGTCCGTTTTTTACGACAAGAGGCTCCGCTCAATTGCGTAATCGAAATATAGAAAGGGGGCAACGGCGGTAACGTACCACCGCCATATATTGGAATTCGCGATGAGAACAGCCTTTCGGGTTCTCGGATTGAGATCCATGTACATCCTTCGACGGCTAGAAAACAGCACCAGAGAACATGAACGATAAGGGCAGCGTGACGGGTATAGAGTAATCGGGCACCTTATTGTCCTCCGTGCTGTCTGACGCCACTCGTAGAGTTGGTGGTCTAACTATCTCCTACGATACGTCTTAGTGTAGGAGAACTTCGCGCGCTTCGGGCGCCGAGACATGGACAGGAGTGAAACATGAAATGAAGATAACACTGCACTAAACATGGACGTATGAAGCGTACTCATATGAGTACTCTATGGTACTCATATATTTACTCGTATGAGTACTCGATTTATAATGCTGAGATCTATAATGATGAATTATCGTCATGTTCAAGTGACGGCGAAGATGTCAGTGCCACCTTACAGCTCAGTTAACAACTTCACTTTACTGTGGGCAAACTGGCGACCCGAGTGATAAGCAACACTCATTCTTAACTACAGCATTAAGCGCTGTTATCGGATTGAGAATTGATGTAGTCGTTTTAGAATTGGATCCGCTCCTCATATATTCATAACCTTGCATTCCAATGAACTCGTCGAGGGCTCGCATCAGACGTATCGTTTTATTATATCCTTCAAGCTAAACTACCGGTGGCAGACGTGGATGCCACGTCACAATGCAGCGTGATCGTGAACGAATGAAACATTCAGGTAATGCAACGCTAGCTCCCTGTTTTATTTCAAGGGACATCGAACATTTGGTATTTACCAAAGCCATCCCCCGCCTCCCGATTCGCAATATTGCCGCTTATGCATTCCACAATTTCGCGAAGACACAGGTTTCACTTTTGTGTTATACTGATTCCTATGACAGAGGAATCAACCACATTTCTTGCTTTAGCGTTATTTGCCAGGCGGACAGCAAGTCGCAGTAATACAGCGAGAAGTGCTAATGTAGAACAGACAGAACCTGAGTATCCAAAGCGCAAGATAAAAGAAAAGAGAACGAGCTAGCTCTACGTGGAGAAGAGGTTGCATTAATTGTGTGCAATTGTGTGCAATTGTGTGCTCCGCAAATCCTCCGAAACCACTAGCAAGTCTTCGAAAGCACGGCATATTCATTGTTTCATTTTCTTCTCTTCTTTTTTTTTTCCATTTTGAACTGTCCCGCATGCATCCTATGTCTGTTGCGCTGTTCGACGGCATTTAATTTTTACACACCACCGTTTTCTATCTGCCTCTGTGTTCTCGTTTGTAACGCAATGAATTGCAAAAGTGACAGGAAAATGGAGAGAAAGAGTCTGCTCCCTTCCTACTTATTGGCTGGTAATTGGAAAAGGGCGGCTAGTTGCCGGGGCGGAGATGGTAAGGGAAATGGTAGTAGTAGTAGTAGTAGTAGTAGTAGTAGTAGTAGTAGTAGTAGTAGTAGTAGTAGTAGTAGTAGCTCGTGGCTTTTGGAAAGACAGGAAAATAACGTATTAAAGCAGTAATAAACGTCGATTCATTCGGAATTAATTGGACAACGTGATTATACCCAGAGACTCGTTCGTGTCTGTACGCTGCTCTAAAATGAGCAGTTCCCTTTTAATCGTTTCTTCGTCATCGTCGCCGTTATTCGGTTTTTATTTTGTCCGCACAAGTCAGCGATTTTAATGAGAATGAGTCAGCAGCACCGTATCGCGCCTACTGCACAAAGTTGAAACATGCGCGTGTGAGCTGGCACTTCTCCGATGCTAATTACACGAAGTCGTGGCTCGGCAGACGCCGCGGAATTGTAACTACTTTGTCTGCTTGCTTGTGGCGGTGATGAAAATCATAGGGATTCGATATGCGAACCATATTTAGAAAGGAAAAGAGGAGGAGTAAATGAGAATGACAGGGGGGATATCAGATATCAGATATTAATATCAGATATTATAAAAGAACTTTACCACGCCAGAAGTTGTAGTAACCACGGTATTCCTTTTTTTATCAGCCAGTAACGATGCTATCCGTACATTAGCTGAGGCAGCCAGCCGATTTCACACTGAAGATCATGTGAACGACCGAAGTTTCTGAAACCTTCACGACGTCCTTAAAGGGACATCAAAGTGAAATTTTGAAGTGGTTTTGAAATTTGCCCCGGAACTTCGGCCTCATTACGTCAGAAGGCCTGTATCTCTTTTTTTTTTCGTATTCTCGCCGTGATAGAATTAGCCAAGAGCTAGCCAGGTGTCCTCTCTGGACCTCTCAAGGCTGGCTCCTCGGGACCTTAATAAAGGTTGTCTGTCTGTCTGTCTGTCTGTCTGTCTGTCTGTCTGTCTGTCTGTCTGTCTGTCTGTCTGTCTGTCTCGCCGAATTCGCTCAACCAAATATTCTGAAGCTCCCTGTGTTAGGTCTCTGGCTGCCTTAGAACAAAATGCAGGTCTTTGTCACCGATCAGTAGTTGTGTAGGCATTACCAGACCCTGCCAAAGGCCCCACCCCGGTGGTCTAGTGGTTACGGCTCTTGGCTGCTGATCCGAAGGTCGCGGTATCGAATCCCTGCCGCGGCGGCTGCATTTTGATGGAGGCGAAATGTTGAGACCCATGTACTGTGCGATGTCAGTGCACGTTCAAAAACCCCAGGTGGTAGAAATTTCCGTAGACATCCACTACCGCGTCTCTCATAATCAGAGCTGGTTTTGGGGCTTTAAACCCTACAAATCAATCAAACCCTGTCAAAGATCAGAGCTGTCAGGTGTATTAGTGCTCAAATTTCAAAGCGGCGTCGCCATCCGTATTTTTCTTTTGCGTGTCTTCTAGCTTACCGAGGGTCTTACCCTCGCAAAATTGGTCTTCTTGGTATTGTGAAAAGCTTGTTTTGCATTTTAAAAACCGTTTTTAACTTCATTGTCCCTTTAAGTGAAACGAAATACTGGTGGTTTTCGATCATTACAGCGACTTACGGGCGATTTGTTAAAAGCATGCGCTGATTAAGTTACCTAAAGATTGCTTAGTCATTGTTAAATATCTAATACGACGTAAGCACCTTACCTGACGTTTACGGGGCCACTCTCATCCCCCAAAATGAAATACGGTTATTCATGAGCTTGTAGATTTCCCCACAGGACATTCCTACGAACAAACGAACCAAACGCCCTAACGCCCTCGTCTTTGACGCGAGGCAATTTATTGGCAGAAGTAATCAGATCAACATTAAAAAATGAGATGCCGCGCTAAGTGATTAAAACATCGAGCGTCTTTCCATGTCTACATGTCTACATAGAAAAAGGCTACACAAATTTCAAGGTACCTGGCCCTACAGAAGGTCTTATACTGGTGTCACATGGACGCATCGGGGGCCTTCGAACCAACATTCCATCGACTCAAAAGTCATCTTTGAGCTGCTACACGGGCGGTTTCGATAGCCTTTGAGTCGATAGTCTATCGAGCTCGATTCGAAGGCTATCGAAACCGCCCGTGTAGCAGCTCAAACATGACTTTTGAGTCGATGGACGATTGGTTCGAAGGCCTCGGAAGCGCCGGTGTGACACCAGTATTAAAAATCTATTACAAAACATCTAACATGCAATTTAACGATTCACTTTCATTATTTCGCATTGTCATAGAGGACGAAGTGGCGGAAGAAACTAATGCATAGAGGGCATATTGGGGTGAAAGAAAGTTGGTAGTAGTCCTGGTATTTCAACCCGAGACTTCACAATCCGAAGGCAAGAGCGAGAACCACTAGGCAACGCAGCCACGCTTGAGAGAGTTAGAAAGAAAGGCTCGCGCGGTAGGCTCGCGTAGAAAGAAAGAACGAGGGACAGTATTGCTCATCACTACTTGGATCTGCATGCGGGCACGAGTCACAACACGTGACTGATTTCACCTAATGTCCATCCGAGTTTACGAAAGCTCGCGGAAGTGCGAATGTAGTAGAACAAGCAACAAGACTGGTGTAAACACGACGATAATCATTCGCCCCCCACTTTTCTCGGCAGGGTAAAAGCCATTTTTATTATTTCTTTTCCTATAGTCTGTTTCAAAGGTTCCGTGGAGCACTGTGGAAGCTACAGGCCTCTCGGCCAATCCGGACGGCGAACACATGTTAAGCGTGTCCTTCCGCGGCTTGTCATCTGCCAATGGCGGGCGCTGCAGTGGCAGCTGCAGCTTTGGAAGGAGGAAGAGGAGGATGAAGTGGGGCCCCCACTGGTAGAAGCGGTTCGCAGATGCGCGTCCGAACAATGGCATTTCGTGTCGCTTCGAAAGAATTCTGCGCTCTATGGCCTCGTAACATTGGCTCTGTTGCCCAAAACTAGTGAAACAGAGTATAAACATATATCGCAGCAGACATTGCTTCGCATTAGGGATAACATTCCGTCTGATTCCTACCGGGTGTAGACACTCTTTAACGTCGCGTATGGCTCGATGCAGTACGCTCAGTTATGGCATGTGCAGAGAAAAATGCACGAGAAACACAGGACAACATCAGCATTCAGTTACACAAACGCGGAGAATGAGTGGCGTAGCAGAAGTTGACACTCTCATCATCATCATCATCAGCAGCAGCAGCAGCAGTAGCCTATTTTAGGTCCACTGCAGGGCGAAGGCCTCTCCCAACGATTTCCAATCCACCCTATCCTGGGCGAGTTGGTTCCACTTTACACCCGCAAACCGTTTAATAATTTCATCGCTCCATCTAACCTTTTTCCTGCCTCTGTTGCGTTTTCCTTCTCTTGGTATCCATTCCGTCGCTCTTATTGTCCATCTGTTATCTTTCCTCCTCATGACACGTCCTGCCCAGGTCCAATTATTTCTTTTAATTGATATAATAGTATCAGCGTTTTTTATCTCTTAGCGTTACACCTATCATTTCTCTTTCCATTGCACGTTGCGTGTTTTTTAGTCTCATCTCTAGTTTTTTCGTTATCCTCCGCGTTTCTGCACCGTACGTTAGTACTGGGAGAATGCAGTGACTGAATACTTTTCGCTTTAGTGACAACGACAAGTTTCCAGTCATGATTTCGTAATGCCTTCCGAATGCGCTACAGCCCATCCGTATTCTACGAAGAATTTCTTTTTCATTGGTAGGTGTTCCTGTTAGTAACTCTCCCAGGTATGCGTATTCGTCCAGACATTCTAAGGGTTCACTGTTCGTGCTAAATTCCTGTTCTTTAGCTAGGTTATTGAGCATAATTTTGGTCTTTTGCCTACTCATATTTAGTCCAATTTTTAATACTTTCCCAGTTTAGGTAATCAGTCATGTTTTGCAATTCGTCTCCATCATTGTTAAAGAGCACAATGTCGTCTACAAATCTTAAATTGCTGCGATATTCTCCGCGTCTATTCGAATTCTCTTTTCTTCCCAGTCTAGACGTTGGCACTCTAATGCGGCCTTTCTTAATCGCCGTTTATGGTGACTCATCATTTACGCTGCTTTGGCCGCCTCTACGTCATAGCCCACGTTTCATATAGCCACCCGAAACACATTCAGCTCGGTAGAGCTAGATGTGAACCATAATTTCGTCGCTGAAACCTCGCCAAACGTCGCTCTAGTTAAGAGAATCTCGCTTAGATGGGGCGAAAATGGGCCGAGAACAAACTTCTCACTTCATAACGGTGTCTTTCTGGGCGAGTTAGTATGATATTATCATGAAAGGCAGCGCAAACAGCATGAGCAAGCAGAGGAACTGCGTTGTGTACATGTCTTCCTCGTCTGTACCCGTGTTTTGCGCTGCCTCTAATGACGAAAAACTCATCACATAACTGTGGAACCAAAGCCCAGAAGAAATGGAAATTAAGCAAAAGCAGTAAAGAAAGATGAGAAAAGTAAGGTTACCCGGGGTCACAGGACAACGCACGTACAGCGGTGTCTCCCAGGTTTGCCGCGCTACAAGATGTTTTCAGTTGCGAAAAATTCTTGCGCGTGGCTTTATTGAGCTCGACACGCGATATGCGCTTCACGGGACGAATACAAGCTCTGACGTTCGAAGCGGCGCCGAAACCGACAAGCGAAGCCGTGCGCGTTGGGAGAGAGGGGCACCGCGTCAAAGTTTTAAGCTAAACTCGTCCTGCTCGCTCAACTAGCGCCGTTTCGAGCTTCGTCAAACGTACCACAGCCCCCTCCTCATCAAGCTTAAAAAGTGCGACAAGCAACATGTGCAAAAGCTAGTAATATTACACATCCTGTCACGCAGCGAAGATCGATAACCTCGAGGCAGTTCGCTTTACAGCGAACAGTACACACTGACAGGCAAGCCCTGGCGGTCAATTTTGCTAAGCCTCGCTGTGGCATCGGTGTCAGGCGAGTTCGCGTGAAACCCGACGCTCCCATCGTCAAAACGAAATTTTCTTTTACCCGCACAGACTGTCGTGCCAATCTTTCAGCGGTGTATGTACATATTCACCCTCTCCTGTCGTCATTGCTATTTTTTTTTCATTTCTCGGAAACCGCTTAACTTGATTATACGGCAGTATGCGACAGGCGTTGCCCCGGCGCTCAGCTGGGAGCGTTGTCCTGTATGGGTTTCGAAAGCCGCGCGCAGAGAAATGAAAGAAAGCAGCGTAAAACATGGTTGGCCTAGGTTGGTATTATCTGCGCGATGGGTAAGCGCAGAAATGTCCAGCAGGCCTGTTCCGTCAGAATTATAGACGTGGACTATGGGGGAGTCATTGAGTACCTTTTTTTCACCGTTATTTTTTCGAAAGTATATCTCTTGAGCTCTGACATCGGCCAAATGTATCCCATGTATTGTCGCTTCCTGCCGCACTTAAATTTGGTTGTCTCTTGACGTCAGCACGGCGAGCAACAGGAGCCGCTCGCGTACGCCAGCTGCGCGGGAGTTCAGCACCGAGAGAAGCCGCAACCAGGAACCGCTCTCGATCCAGAGGGCAGTCGGTGTCCAGCGTGAGGATACAGGAGGTGCCTACCTGGGCGGATCGTGTCAAAGAAAAGAAGGAGCAGCAGAGACCCAAGGAGTAAACGCGGTCGGCTTCGCCTGGTAGTAGGACGCGCATAGACGCATTACTTAAAGAAGTTAAGGAGCTTAGAGAGGAGGTACGCCGACTCAAAGCCGCCAAATCAAACGCTAAGGTCGGTGAAATAGAGGCGAGAAACGAGACGCCAGAAGTAATCGAACAAACACCCCACGTGGGACTCAGTAAAGCAAAGCGTAAGGCCCCCCTACATGGGGAGGAGTGCTACTCGGAAACGTCTGACGGAGACGCTCAGCAAAGAAAGATGTTGGAGGAACTGCTGAGGATAAGTAGAGAAAATCAGGAAAGCATAAAGCTCTCGGTACAAAGAGTGACGGTACTGGAGGAAAAGGCGGCGATTAGGGCCAAAGCCAAGGTGCGAGGGCAGAGCAAGATACCAAAATTACTCAGAGGGAGCTCCGGGCGCGGAGCAAAACATGGCAATGTAGAATCGTGGCAGGCGATCACAAAGAGCTTGTAATCTGGCAGTGGAACTGCGCTAGTTTTCAAAAGCGCAAGGCTCCGCTACGTCAGTTTTTGGCGGCTCAAGTGGAAAAGCCGCAGATTTTGTTATTACAGGAGACACTATTTGACGAACCTACCCTGCCTGGCTTCAAGACTGAGTCAGTCAGGAACGAGGCGAGGCAGACGACTAGCCACAATGATCAGGAAAATTTAGCCTTTAATGAGCACCAAATTCAATCAGGACGGGGTAAGATGGAGGCCCTTCTCGTGGAGGTTATACCAAACGGGTGGCTTAAGCAGAGCGTCTTTGTGCTTAATGTCTATAGCCCTCCGTCGGACCAGAGACAGACGTTTAAGTCCCTGCTTAGGCAGGCGCTGTCGATAGCCAGGCACTCTGCCTTGATAGTTGCCGGGGATTTTAACACCCCTCATAGTGCATGGGGCTACGTCAGACAGACGGTAAAAGGAGCGAATCTTGCGAGGATCCTGGATGATCTCGCGTTTACGGTAATCACAGACCCTGGTTTCCCCACTAGGTTGGGCACGTCGGTGGCGCGAGACACAACGCCTGATTTGGCATTTGTCAGAAACGTTGAGAACGTCATTTGGGCCAATAAGCAGGAGAACCTGGGCAGTGACCATTTTATAGTGTCAGTAGCATTAAGGGTAGACGCCCGACCAGCCAAGGTATTTCGAGTCACGGACTGGAACGAGTTTAGAAATCTTAGGAAGGAGCGAACGAGCACATTCTCCTCGTTTAGCGAAGCAATAGACTCACTCATGGCAGACGTAGAGAGGGCAACTAAGGTAGTAAAAACTGACGCGGACGTATCCAGAATGGACCCGCACCTAGCGCATCTGTTAGAGGCCAAATCCTCTATTCTTAAAAGGTGGAAAACACAAAGACTAAACAGCAGGCTGAGGAAAAAAGTTGCGGAGCTAAACAGGGAGATCGAAAGATACTGCGTGGAGCTCAATAGGCTCCAATGGAACGAGGTCTGCGCGGCAGTAGATGGGTCCATATGCTCAGGGGGGAAGTGGAACCTCCTCAAGCACCTCCTGGATGACGCGCAAACTAAGGGGAACCAAAGACAATCACTTAGCAAAGTTATACACATGCACAAATAGCAGGGAGGTACTGAACAGTCGCTATTGAATGCGATCGCGGATAGATACCTCCCCATTGGACCGACGCACGAAGAAGATTATCCGGTGATCGAGTGCGCGACGGTAGAGGAGTTGGACGCGCCCTTCACAGAATCGGAGATCAAGGCGGTGCTCCACAATTTAAATAGCAGATCAGCTCCGGGTCCCGATAAGGTTTCTAACAGGCTATTACGGAACCTGGACGATAAGGCAGTGGAATTACTAACTAAGGAGGTCAACAAGGTATGGGATGCAGGACAGGTGCCCGACGATTGGAAGGCGGCTACGGTAATACTCATCTCAAAATCTCGAAAACCCTTAGATCTCGATAACATGAGACCGATATCGTTAACCTCGTGCATAGGCAAGGTAGCGGAGCACGCGATTTTAAACAGGGTGTCCGGGTACATAGAGCGTAAGGACCTCTTTCCACATAATATAGTAGGTTTTCGGCCCGGCATATCGACGCAGGACGTTATGCTGATGCTGAAAAAGCAAATCTTTGATAACGGCACTAGGGACATGAGAGGTATTCTCGCTCTGGATCTAGCTAAGGCGTTTGACACAGTGTTGCATCGGTATATTTTGAATGCCACGGCGGTGATGGGCCTAGGAGCCAAATTCCAGGCCTTTGTCAGGTCCTTTCTCATGAATAGAACCGCTACAATTCAGGTGGAACAAATTCAGTCAAGTGTGTACGAATTGGGTGCTCGGGGTACCCCAGGGTTCAGTCATCTCACCCCTGCTGTTCAATATAGTCATAGTTTCAGACAGGCTGTATAGGCAATATAGTTTCAGACAGGCAATATAGTTTCAGACAGGTTGGGCGGCCTTCGAGGCATAGGTCACGCACTCTACGCAGATGACATCACAATTTGGTGCCCAAGTGGCTCCCTAGCAGAATTAGAGCAAGCTCTACAGGCGGCCTTGGATGAGACGGAGGCTTACCTCGCGGACACTGGTCTCAAGCTGTCTCCGAGTAAGTCGGAACTGTTACTTTACCGTCCGGCTAGGCAAGGGGTTAGGAATCTCACGCCCCTAAGCCAGCTACCCTTCGATTTATACGCGCATAATGGGCCGAAAATTCCTAGAGTTGACTCCGTCAAGATCCTGGGCCTGCTTGTAGACGCTAGGGGTTGTAATGCCAGAACAATTACCCACGTTACAGCCAAGACTGAGAACATGTTAAGATTAATCGCTAGGGTATCCAACCGAAAGAATGGGTTAGGTGAGGACAACCTTCTTCGGATGTACCATGCGTTTCTACTCAGTCATATTAACTATGTTGCGTCAGCTCTCGTATGGACGAAAACGGAAAAGAGCAAGTTAAACACAGTCATGCGCTAGGCTTGCCGATTACCACGAGCTCAGACAGGCTAGACCAACTCGGAATGCACAACACCATAGACGAGATCATAGAGGCGCAGGTCACTAACCAGGTGGTTAGGCTGTCGTCGACCCAAGCGGGCAGGCGGATCCTAGACGAAGTTGGCATGGCTCCTAGGATAATGGAGGAACGGTGGATACCACTGACATGGGAAACGAGGGCAACCTACATGGTGGGGCCCTTCCCGCGAAACGTACATCCGCAGCATAACGAGGGTAGACGTAAAGCCCGTGCACGAGCAGTCTTGAAGAGAGTTAGGAATGACATAGACTCCGCGGTCTTCGTAGATGCGCCGCAGTACGGGAACAGTAGAACATTCGCGTTGTCGGTGATAGACGGGCGGGGAGTGCTTCGCTCATCAGCCTCGGTAAGGGTGGCCACCCCTCGGTAGCGCTGGCCTTGTGTGACCCAGAGCGTAGCGCGGTAGCGCTGGCCTTGTGTGACCCAGAGCGTTTCTACGTTTACACCGATTTGCGAGACGCAATTCGGGCATTCGAAATCGGTAACCTCGCTCGAGAGGCGGCCTCCATTCTAGAGAAGAGGGCTTGCCTCGGTTCTCATTATATTACGTGGTTCCCCGCACACATGGGGACGGACGTTCTTGAGGGCTTCCCAAACCTCAATGAGCTGGCTCACGACCGTGCGCGAGAACTCGCGCGCCGCGGCGGTCTGGCGGCTCCGGAGGGGCAGGAAAAGGCTCAGCAGAACGACCCACTTCTCACATTCAATGAAATTACTAAACATTACCAACGTGGCCGGAGAGTCTACCCTCTTCCTCATCCGAAGCTCAGCAGAGGTCAATCAGTTACTCTTCGAATGTTGCAGACGGGCTCTTTCCTGTCCCGGGGCTTCCTCAGTAAGCTATACTCGGACGTGGACCCTGGCTGACCCGACTGCAGTAAAACTTTTTGTTCTATGGCTCACATGCTCTGGCGATGGCCCGCGTTGCCTAACGACGTTGTCTCCAGCGAAGCTGAATGGGAGGAGGCCATCACAAGCACGGTGCTCCGAAAGCAAGCCCAGGCTATCCAGAGGGCCCCCCACGAAAGGGCGGAGCGTCATGGGGTTCTTTCCTCCGCGTGGGTGCGGCCAGCGGTTACAACGGCCTCCCGCTCGGGAGTCATTACGTAGCTCCTCAGGATTCATTAAAGTTCATTGTCTGTCTGTCTGTCTGTCTGTCTGTCTGTCTGTCTGTCTGTCTGTCTGTCTGTCTGTCTGCCTGCCTGCCTGCCTGCCTGTCTGTCTGTCTGTCTGTCTTGATGTCAATTCAATTTAATTGAGATTCGCCAAAGAAGTTTATAAAGAAACAAAAGAGAGAAAGTGTACTGCAATTGATATTGGTCGATTTGGCACCAATGCCAATAATTGCATTCGCTTCATTATGCGGGATCTTCGTTAGTCTAGTTTGCCGCGCCTTCTGTGCTTCGAGATCTTACATATATAGGAGCTTTTTTCCACGTCAGAATTAATTGGTTGTTATGGCGCGACAACGAGGCTAGTGAATGCATAAGGGACCATGGGAGTGCCCCAGCCATGGCAGATGCAAAAGTGTGCTTTTATCTACGCACTTTGTATCATCAGTTACTGCTCGTGCTTCATAACTGCAGCTCATCCGTGACTTCGCTTATGCTAATTCTGATAAGTGCAAGATCCGTCCTTCTATACGCCCTTTCATACCTGTTATGTCGTTCGTGGTGTAGAGACAGGTCCAGTTTCTTTGCGCCACATGTATTCCAACAAGCAGTAGTTCGGTTTTTACCAACCAATGCGGGAAATCTCTCTTTATTTAAACTGCTGAATACGGCAGCACCCGCGTACCCCCCCACTCATTAGAAAAACTTCATCGGTCTCTTATCACCGACGAGAACGAGTTGACGAAGAAAGTCATTACCAGCAATGTCGTAAAGATTCTTTGACGCTCTGCTCCATCATTCATTTACGACTATTGCCGTGGTATATGTTACGGCATTCTATCCGCGACATCTATTGCTGTTCCTTGATTGACCTGACCTGTAAACGTTAAAGGACAACTCCGGTGATTTATCAAGGTCAATTAATCTCGATTACATTTTCTGGGTACGTTCCTTGGCACACTTTCGCCGTCTATGCAAGATGACAGGTTCGAGAGATGTGCAGGTTGCTTACAAATAAATCTCTCCTGATTACTTCAAGCTCTCCACCTGACTTCCTGCAATTATTGGGCGCGTTGTGTGTTGGCATCGTCATAGACAAAGCGACGGAGGCGCACGGGTACCATGAAATGGCCTTCGAGATCTGCGCGCACCGGCCAACTTTCGCGACATTACCGCCAGGGGGAGGGCGCATGCGCTGGCGCGCCATCTAAAATGCGGATTGCTCATTTCGTGTCAGAGCTGGGTGGGATCGGTGTCCATTTCGCACATGTTCGCCTATAGTACTCCTCATGGCGACAACACACTTTCTTTATCTGGATGTTCGGGGATTTAGAAGCCTAAACAAGCAGAAGGAGATTATGAACGTCGCTTGAGCTCAGCAAGAATATCTATCTATCTATCTATATATATATATATATATATATATATATATATATATATATATATATATATATATATATATATATATATATATATCCTAGCTGTGCTCTAGCGACGTTCATCTCCTGCTTGTTTCCGTCGGGGTGCCCGCTGCCAATTTATCTTTGACGGACGCACGCTGGCTGTATATACTTCAGCCTTCATGGCTGGCGTGTTAGTCTTTTGCCATTTCTGCTCCGGCTCAGCTTTTCGTTTGTGCTTGAGTTATTTTATTCCACTGATTCATTTATGTTGGACAACTATCCCACTCTTTTGTGGGGGTCGTCAACAGCGCTGAGGAACGGCACAGAGAGGTAAGTGTGTGTAGACCGGGCAGCCTTACACTGGAGTGTGCGCAATAAAACAGCTTGTTCGCAATTTCAAGTTTAGAGACGCATAGGTGTATACACACTCAGACGAGTTTATCGTTATCTGGCAACGGTGCTAAAATATCAGCCAAGTATATCGACTCCGTTTCCCTGAGGTACTCGGCACCTATGTTATCGGTTGCGAAGTTTTGATGTTTCCTCCAGATGTACAGTGCACCTCTGATCGCTCTCTGCTGTCAGGTAAGCTGTAGTTTCACACGGATGCCCCGTCCAGGACCCAATGGAAAGTGGGCACAACACTAGCACATTATCCAGCGTCTGTAGCTGCCTTGCGTGTGGTACTTGAAAAAATGCGCGTAGCCGCTCATAAGCGCCGTGCGACTGGTACGTTAGCATAGACAGCTGGCGTAATAACGTAACTTAAAGCATGCAGAGAGAGAAAGTTACATTAACGAGATAAAAAATTGGGGGGATGCCTACTCTTGACCTCAAGAGTGAGACGCGATAGCGTTATCGTGCCCCCTTTGCGTCGCCTTCCCATTCGCTTGCCGCGATATTGAGTCGAATAACTGCGTAGGTGTCATGGCGCAAGATCCTTTATTCACATTTTGCCACAGCCATGCGTGGCTTCCATCGCGGTCGGGTACAGGTTGATGTAGATGCCCCATCAGTACTCGCCGATGATGAAGGCTCTGCAGTGCACACGGCACCAAACATGGTCACGAATCCATCACACCAGTGTGAAGAGCCAGCGAGTGCTGCGGCGCGTTTTGCCCTAGCGCTGACGTCAAAGCGTCTTCTGTTGGACACAAGGTGAAACTAGTGGGCAATGCGATCAGCAGCGGCATACACTGATGATGTTTGTCTTTTTATTATAAAAAATAATATCTACAAGGCATTTTTGCAGCTGTTTCACACTTATAGCTGCTTGTGTGTAGCGTGCCCCTATTCAGAGAAAAGTGACGCACTGCATTTTGGAACATTTGATTAAGACTTTCCCGATGGTGTCCATTGGGTTGGGTTGACGGATATAGTCCTTGGTGGGACCTTCCTCGCATCCAGGAAAGTAGCCCGCACCACCTGGAATAAAACCAAACGTAACACTGGTAAGCGCATTCCGGTCGCCAGAACTTGGTTCTGTCCTTTTCTGAACGCGTACCTCATCAAGAAGAGCAGTAAAGCGTCCTTGTTATACGTAGCTAAAGACCCACACACGCCGCATCGTGTTTTTCAGAGGTTAGCCACCGCCTGTGGCTCCTCCTTTTGGGATAGGCATGCATAAAGTGACGCAGGAGTTTCTGTCCGCCTACCAACAACAACAAAAAAATTGTTTTTAGCATTCCACACTTTGATGTTTCATGTCGTGCGTCGGCCTTAAAAGGCACGTGGGAACTCATCTCATATATAACGTTCAGCGGCAGAGTGCTCACAACATAGTTAATAGGGACGTCACACCAAGTTCTTTGGACTCTCAGCCGAGACAGGAACGCCGGCTGAGCGCCCGCGAACTTTTCACGAGTACATAGCGAGATCGCCGCACCTTTTGCAAGACACTTTGACAGACTTTGGGTTGACTGAAATGTCTCCCACCGGGATCTCTGAATGCATTACCATTGACACCATTGAGGGACGGCTAGTGTGGGGAAATGGAAATGATGCACAGGTAAGCGCAGCCCGTGATTGCTGCCTCCCTTCCCGCCTATGTCTGCGACTTCGCCTTGAGGAGCTTCATGTTCAAGTATTCACATAATTTCTACGGTACTAAAAGGTTACTTGAAATTGCAAAATGCCTGATATCATACTAACGACCCACGTCACGCATTTATGCGCTCAGGCCATGAGGGCAGAGACCAAGCTTACCGTAAGCGACAGGACTTCAGGTACATCCATCGTAAACATGCTCATGACTTTTTTTCCTTCTTACGGTGCGGCGGAGCATAGTTCGTCAATTGGAGCACCTGAGTGACGACACATCGAGGAAATGACACAGCGATGACAACTAACCATGGGCATCATTGCACATGCACAGCAGTGGCGCTGTGGTAAATCGGGTGTGCTCGGTAATCACATGCGAATATTTCGCATGCCACGTAAATACCGTCACTGCGAACAAGGACAGGTGGGGACCAGGCGCGAAGTTGTGCTCCACTCTCAGACTCGTGGGGGGAAGCGCCGGCTCGGACTCCTGCCTGGTCGGTTCGCTCCCGCAGCAGAAAATAGGTTCTTCCTTGCTGCTGCTTTGGCCAAATCACGGGAGCGCCCATTGATTTCACGAAAGCGTCACGTGCTCTGCTTCCCGAGGGGACGCCGAGCTACGGCACGCCGTCTGGCGAACGGTGTTGGAAGCGAGAGCTGGTACCCCGGCTGGCTATCGACTGGTGAGGCGCGAAATTCACATTCCTCTTCTGAGGCCCTTTTGCATTTAGATGGTCGACCGGAGGTTTTGAAGAACCATTTTGAAGTAGAAACACTGCACCCTTAATTAAGGGTGCTGGTTTGTACCATGGTTAACAACGGGAGCGTGCGTGTGTGTGTGTGTGTGTGTGTGTGTGTGTGTGTGTGTGTGTGTGTGTGTGTGTGTGTGTGTGTGTGTGTGTGTGTGTGTGTGTGTGTGTGTGTGTGTGTGTGTGTGTGTGTGTGTGTGTGTTCTCAGCGAGTGATAAGGTGAGCACCAACCTTCCTTAAAGGGGACCTGATCTAACACACCGATCAGTGACTCTGCCAACGAGATGGCTGAATAAATAAATCAGCCACTGACTGCCCGTTATTCATTCCACCAGTGAACCAGCGGGGCTTGCACCCTACCAAGGCATACGGAATACTACTCCGCTTTGGTAATCGCTGATTGGTTACTTGTGCTTGTGAAAGCACAATGGACAATGGATTGGGGATTGGTTAGGGTTTGGTCATTTCTGCCTGTCGGAGAAGAATAGGCCAATCGGGCTGCAAAAACACGGAATGCTCTTTGTATTCCGGGGTGTACGATAAGGTTTTCTTCACGCAGTTCCATTTAGTGAGACGTGGTAAACCACTGAATCGGTAACAATCGTTCAGCCGGTTTCAATCATTCCGTCAGTAAGCCAGTCACAGTCAGGTTAGTTTTCTCGTTCGGTTCCCTTAATTTTTGTCCTTGTCTGGACGCTAAGACCTCTTTGCACGATCACTCAGTGGGTCCGTAAATGATTAAAAAAAGAACAATGAAGAACTTTGTGATAAAGCAATAAACAGTAAGGACACTCCAGTAGAATGAATAATTTCCGTGCAAACTCCAAATCGATGTGACAAATGCCAGAGTTCTTCAGTTGCGAAAAGTGTAAATGCGTGTTACTGTAAACTCGAAGCGACAATGTTGTGTAAATGAGGCAGTGAATGGAGAAGTACCACTCAAAGCCGAACTCAGCTACCCGCGGCCGCAATCCTGAGCAAGACAGACTGACGCCAACATTTAGTTATGCATTCGTCCACTCAGGGCCGGAACGTGTCTGTATACATGCCGGTGACATGACCCCGCATAAATAGCACGCGAACCGAGCGGCCAAAAAGCCGAGGAGAGACGTCGTTTTGAATTCAGACCACGATCAGAGGCCGTTCGAGCCAACCCATACCGTGTCGGCAAAGTCGGTACAGCGACGCCTTGGACGTGTACTTTCCCGGTGCACTGAATAATATATGAAGGCGGGAAAATTCAATGGCCTGTCATGTGTGGAGCACAAATTTTCAGCCAAGGTTCATGTTGTGGAACAATATACACACGGAAGTAGAACCGAACATTTTGAATCAAATCTATTGCAAAAAAGCAGGCAGCCTGATATATGGATGACGGATCTTAGGACACGCCAAAATTTTGAAGGGCTGCTCAGCGTGATTGCCTCCCCAGTAGAATTTTCCTGTTTTTGGCTACATTTTAATCATGGACATAAGAGTCGGCATAAACAGCTGCAAGGAATAAATAGCTGTGGCAACGTTGGAACGTTTCAGTGCGAATCATAGCTACGGCAGAACTGTTGGTATTCGTGGAACCATCCGTGTACACATGCTTGCGGCCGTAGTATGTTCCGGTTTAGAGAAGCAGGGAACACTGCTTCAGGGCTAGTTATGAGAACTGTGCGGACTTCTTAACGACCCCTGGAATTAATAAGCGCGCGTGAGGTTGTCGGTGACGCCAAGGTGCAGATGTCGGTCGATTCGCAAGCTTAAAGTCAAATGTTAATGAATAATGGGGACTCGACGTTGCAGAACGAAGCACGTGGTCTTCGCGCTGGAAAAAGGGTCAAGTGGAGTGATGGCACCGCGAGAGGTGTCGAATGTGGTCTCTTAATGCCTCCACGAAAATACGAGTAGCTACAGGGTATTCCTGTGGAATAACAACTCTTACAGTTGTTGAAGACCATCTCCGATGACCAAGACACGTCCGAAGTGACTGAACTTGTACGCTCTGAAGTGCACGGATGTTGCGCTTGTATTTCTTGCACAAAGCATGGTAGCTGTATTGTAGAAGTCAAAGGACAAAAGTCCCATATAGCTATAGCATGGAGCTACATATCTCACAAGAACCCCTGTATATACTTGCAGGATGCAGGTAGAGAAATAGTGAATGCTGGAATGGTTCATTCGACTAATGAGCGTCTTGGTACTCCTCTATGCCGAAGGAAGGTTTACCCAGTACATAAAATGTTAGAAAAGCCCTTCTTTGTCGTTACAATATCCATGACTCTCATTCGCGCGGCCTATGCCTGTCCCTTGGGTGGTGGTGTGAACTGCACTTAACACTTGTGTGACACTATAGGTTCATTCCGCCTGAGATCGATCTTCTCCGACGCGGAGCTCTAGTGGTTATGGGGCTTGACTGGAAACCCTAAATACATTGGATCGATCCCAGCAGCGGCGATCGCATTTTCGACGGAGGCAAAAACAACAGAGGCCTGCGTAGTGCGCATTGGTAGTGCGCGTTAGAGAACCCCGGGTTCACAAAGAAACTTCCAGAAGTCCTTCACTATATGCGGCATCCTTCATAATCCCATCGTGGTTTCGGCACGTAAAACACCAGCAATTATTATTACAAACAAGCCACCCGGACGCATATCATCGGCTTTTTATTCACTACTTGGTAAGCACAATATGTCGACAAAGTTCTTGGAAGGTTGCGGTGTTTAAGATATTTGCGGTTGTTGCATGGCGTTGTTTCACTGCCATTGCACTGTCCTGTGTCCAGTATTGATGTTGTTACGGATCCCCTTCTACGTCTCCACCCTTAACTTTCCATTTCAGCGTTCATTTTCATCACGCATACTTATCTGGCACCCTCAAGGGCTGTGTGTGCAATGTCCAAACGCGCACGCTGGCACGCAAGGACTCGAGAAACATCGGCACAACGTCTTTGCTATCGTACAGAACCTCCTGCTTCAAAAGGCTGAAACCTTCGGACGTAGCCGGCGCACCTTCCTGCTGCGTGGGTGTGCCGGTAATTAGGCCTGATGAATGGTTCGGCGTTCGCAGCGAGTGCCATGCCTCCGCCGGGACCACTAAACCGCGATAGCAGCCCTCGTTATCCCTCGTGCCTCCTTACGGCCTTGCCTCGTTGCCCGATTGCCTTGTTCGCACCATTTCTTTCTAGTACACACACCTTTCCCGGCGGTGCACCAAAGAGATTCTCCTGTTCTTTCATGCAGAGTGATCAGACTTCCTTGAGTAGTGCGGCGCCTTCTCCCTATGAAACATTTACCCACCATTTTACGTGCGAAGCACCTTATCGGCTCGGGTTGTCTCCCGCCGGTGTCTCCTATCGCCCGTCACGGTAAAGCAAGCGGTCAAACTATGGTCAAAAGACAATTTTATAATTGGTCAAAACCGGCTCAGAATAAACTAGTATGATTGAAGCTACTTTACAGTAGAGGAATAATGAGGACTAATTTCATTAATTAACATAAATTTGTTAAATTCGGTTGCGAAAATTCTGTGGGCCGACCCTGAAGGCAGTGCAGTCATACAGTGTGTGTCCGCGTGTGAGCGGATGCTGGACGCCGTGAAGTCGAACAGTGTTAAGTGTGGGTTGTCGTCAAAGTCAAAGTTTATTTTCCATTCTGTCGTACAGAAAGAAAGGACTGTGAAAAAAAGCTGTGTTAGACAGCTTGACTAGTTCACAGCCCCATGCAAAAAAAGAAAGCAGAAAATAAATATACAGTAAAAAGTCGGAGCGGTAGCAGCACCGCGGTAAACATGGCGATATTGCACCTCACGGGCAGTGCGCCATGACAGGGCGTACACATTATAGTTGTGATTTTAATACGTATACGAACCACAGATTGAAAACTAAGTTATTACACTGTGTAGAAAACATAAACATGATAACGCGATTGTCATCCAGAAACAAAATATAAGACATATACACTGCATAAAAAGACATTATATATATTACAACCCTAGAAGTATCTACATGCAAGTGAAAAAAGCAAATATATATCTAAGAGTTTTGATTTGGGACTGAGAGAAGAAATATGTAACTGAATGTACTATTGATTCAGAGCAGAGCAATCTCAACGAATTTCTGTTAATGAGCCTAGGCTGCCGGCTTATAACGTCGTCGTCATCGTCGCCGTGGCCACGGTAAAACAAGCTCATTAGCAGCGATTGACGCGTTCCTGAGGGGAAACAGCGGCGCATCACCTGTCCAGGTTTTACGTTAATGGAGCTGTCATGTATCTTTTTTCTAGCCTTCATTTCTTTCTGTAATCTGCATGACGCCAATAATCGCCGATCTTGTCTTTTTAACATTTCTTTCACAACCGAGTGTGTGATTTGTCTTACATTTTTCTTCTCTGCATTGTCATGCTTGAAAGCACCCGTCCCTTTTTGTGCCCTTATGGCGAAGATGCATCGGAAGAACTCACGGCGAACTTTGCATAAGTGAAATGTCGTGTGATAGAATTGGTGTGAAGCTTTTGCTGATCTACGACGTCATGGAATTAATAACCTAAAATAAGAATATTCTAACTTCAAAATATCATGCAGCCTTACGAAATCCTGACGTCGCAGTATATGCGATACGTGCATTTACTTGTAACTCCTATCGTCGAAGGGGTAAGAGTTCCGGATTTTGTAATCTATCATTCACCATTTTTTTATGTAGGAGGGCAGGAATGAGAACGGTTTGTTTGCTATGTTAATAACGTGTCCATTTGTACTTTACTAAAGCTTTACCGGGAAATATTTACGAGGAACTTCATAGACAAAGTGTGGCGCGACCGCGTTGGTGTGAAACATTCACCGACAGGCGACGTTACTGAAATGACATAAAAAAAAAAGAATACTCTGAAATATTAGATTATCCCAGTGCAACTCTGACGTGGGGATGTGTTCCGTACTTACAGCTGAATACCTGTTGCTGTTATCTACGAACGCGGGATCGAACCCGCGTCATTTGGGTGGCAGCCGAGCACCATAACCACACCACCGCGGCGGCTACACTACACATTGCGGAAGAGCATTCTTCAACTTTTCCCCCTCGCATTCCTGCAAACACGGGCCAAACGCGTGCGCGTTGATTCGAACCGACTTCACGCGCTAACGAGTCCACGCGCAACAGCACCGTTACCATAAATAGATCATACTTGTCCCGCACAACGCTGCTCACCTAAACGTCGAGCCCTTCGTCTATAGGCTGCAGAGCGGTCTAATTACCGCGGTAGGACTGGCTGTTTTCGCGCCCATTTTCGCGTCACCTGCGACAAAATTGTTTACCAAACAGGCCACGACTCCCTCGGAAGATGAGGGGACAGAAAGGGGAAAAAAAATAAGGGAGCTAAAGCATTCCCCATTGCCTTCCATAGACAGCAGTGAGGACCCGCCTAACGACTCGTTTATACCGAAGGCCACAAAACTATGAAAGCGCTCACCGCGAGCGTCCACTAGGGCGTGAAAAGCAAGAGAGCTGCTGCTCCCCGAGGTACCCGCGCCGAGCTAATTGAGCGTAGATTGAACGCCTCGCTAAAAGCTAGTTTAGCCGACCTGAACCCAGCACGTGCTCTCTGAGGAGCGCTATGGAGAGAGAGCATCGCAAATGGAAAGTAGAGGAAGCGGGAGAGGATTGCATACGCGAATAGGTGCAGGCGACAAGAACGTAATTCATTAGCCATTCGACCAGCAGCGGCGGGATGTGTCACGTATGTTCGAGTCGACGTACCGGCTTTCGGACTCCTCTTGGAATGCAACGATGTTATTGCGACATAAATCAGGGTCGCTTTCGCTCCCAACAGGTCACGAGTTACACAGCTGCCTTCGACGTTGTGACTGCCATCTCGGTACGCTAACTACGCCCATTGTTTAGTTTTCTTCCGTTTTTTTTTCCCTTTATTTGCTTGTTTGTGTAGTCCCGATGGCTCTAAGCGCATTTGTCTTGCAATCGTGAATCCCAGTACAGGAAGTTGCAACTGTTATTCTTTCTTATTCTTTCTATACGTGGAAGGGAAAGTCTTTAGGATGTCTCAGTTCGTTCAACATAGGAAAGAAAGAGCACAGGCACCTTATTTATGACATAATCAACCAGATGTTGTTCACCTTCGCACAGTATTTTCCGTGACTCCGTTGAATTTGCCATGGTAGGTTCGGGAGATCTTAAAGCCGAGGCACGTGAGAGATACGCTCAATCAGCATATATTTAAAGAAACTGGGAGCACACTCAAAGTACGTCTCATTACTAGAGTCAGAAGCGCATACGTACAGAATCGCCGACTCCGCATTTTTTTTTCTTTATCACCGGACAAAGTTTTCGCTGTGTCTATAATTGATTTACTGCTGGTGCTTTACGTCCCTAAACCACAATACGATTTTGAGAGACGCCGTAGTGGGGGGCTTCCGCAAATTTCGACTACTCGGGGTTCTTTAACGTGCACTGCTCACCTGAAGTTGTCCAGGCAGTTCTGCTCAGGTGATTGCACTTGTAAGTTCACTAGGACCAGAATTCACACACACACACACACACACACACACACACACACACACACACACACACACACACACACACACACACACACACACACACACACACACACACACACACACACACACACGCGCGCGCGCGCGCGCACGCACATCCAAACAACTGTGGCCGCATACCCGCACTCCCTGTGCGGGTATGAGCCACATGTGATCGTTAAACGCAACGTGTACGACAAGTATATTAGTGTTGCCACGATCAGCCATGTATGAGTCATACATTCGTACCATTAGTACGGATGGATGGCTGGCTGGCTGGCTGGCTGGCTGGCTGGCTGGATGGATGGATGGATGGATGGATGGATGGATGGATGGATGGATGGATGGATGGATGGATGGATGGATGGACGGACGGACGGACGGGACGGTGCGTCGTAGTCGTCATCACCGTCACATCCCACGAGGAGCGAGCCGCAGGGGACACAACGGACATGAGATTTCGGCCTGGTTGGATGTCTAAACGGCCGCTGCTTCGCTAGCCTTGTCGTCGCCTCTGCAAATAACGTACCGATGGCCAGGCCACATGGCTGCGCTCACGGCTCGCGCTCCCGCTGCATGAGCCTCTGCTCACGAAGAAACGCTTACGCTGTATTCGTACGACGAAATCCTAGCCGACATGAATGCCAGACGTACTGTCAGCGGCACCACTCAAGGGCAAACAACGCTCACTCCCATTTCGTCTGTGCTATCCGCGATGTGAAAACCTATCGTCTCATAATTTTTCAGGTCTTAGAGATCACAAACTCAAATGTTTAGCGCATACGCACACAAATGTGCAGACAGGTATTATTTTGTGCGAAAGACAAGCCGCTCTTCCGTAAGTGTTCTGTAGTTGTCTGATGGTCTGGCTAATGATAATGACCAACATAAGGATTGGATGAGTAAGACGTTCACTAACATGTATTGCGCAGTACGTTTTCGTGTGTACGGGCCCAGATGGCAACGCCTATGCTGGCGGGGTGCATTGAAAATGCGCATTTATTACGTGCTTAAATATAGATTTGCGTAATCAACAAACACATCAAAAAATTATACAGGTGTCCGGATTGCTTGTGAATTGTGACCTGCTCTAAACGCAACGCACGCACTGCCCGGCTATCGAGAACTTGGCCAAGAAAACTGACAGAACTGGCAATTTGGTTGACCGCAGCTGCTAATCACATTACGAGCTCAGACGAGCTGGTCCAGTCGAATCGAGAAACAGCAACGCGCCTTGTTCCTTACGGATGGACCATATAGCAGTGTGACCTTCAAAAATCTAGCCACGCGACTTCGTGCGAGGAACAGAACATAAAAAAGCGGCTCAGCGATCGATTCTCCGCGTTGAAGCTAAAGTCACGACGTGTTTACCGTTAGCCTTCGCTTTCATTCTTGCCTTACAACTTCCAGCCGCGGTTGTCCTGGGGATGGCGCAACGTGACTCCTCAATGTTTTATTTGCTTCTGCAAAGCACCAGACGGCCCCGAAACGCAGCGAGGGTGATTCCCTGGAGGAACAGTCTTGACTGGGTGGGCGTGGGTCGAGTAAATAAACAAAAGGTCGTGACGCGGTCGGCTGCTCGTAGGGACCGGCAGACATCAGCAGGCCTCTTAAAAGCGCTGAGGCATGGCAGAAGACGGTCCTCTCGACTGTCCCTGCTAGAACGCCTGTCTGATTGCTTTGGATGCTTTGTTAGTTTTGCGCTAGAAAGCTACTGCACGGGCTTGCACCATAATGCAGCGAAAAAAAAAATGGGACGATGGCCGAAAGTGCGAACTCACCCCTATGAGAAGTAACGAGTTAATCAGAAATTAGTGATCGAAAAAGAATACGGGTGAGCGTTGTAGGTCGGAAGCTATTGAGAAAAGTGCCGACTGGCTTGGCAAGTTTTAGTTCGCGTTCATGCTGCGTGGTGGCACGTCCAGTGAAATCGACCGTGTACGGAATAAACAGTGTCCTACATGGAGTGTGCACAGAGTAGGTTGCGCACGATGGGTTGTACATTCACTTCGGTGCACATTATCAAGGTG
This sequence comes from Hyalomma asiaticum, assembly GCA_013339685.2. Lineage (NCBI taxonomy): Eukaryota > Metazoa > Arthropoda > Arachnida > Ixodida > Ixodidae > Hyalomma > Hyalomma asiaticum. The sequence goes on from CM023484.1 coordinate 72,806,960, forward strand.
AAAAGAATTCTCGCGCCACTACATAAGGTGCGCAGTTAGCGTGAACAAGCGACGCAGAGGGAGGAGAGGTTTCAGTTCAACCGTCTGCTGCCACTTCCCATCCCACTGAAATTTTCGAGAAAATTTCTTGTCTATTGACTGAACATATCAAAATTTTAGGACGCGGTCTGTTATAGGAGCTGGACGGTCTTCACAAAGGGGGAAAATGTGCTTGATGCCTCTGTCATAGGAACCGCTTTAACGCCAATGTGAAGCGTGCCTTGACGAAGAAGTCGCACGTATTAAGCGGCAACGTGGCGGACCGAGGGGTGGGAGATGGGCTGGATTCATTGGACTTCTGAACCCTTTGCAAGTAGACGTCAACGGTACCTGACGTGGTACACGGAACATTGATAATTAGCACACAAGCGAAAGTTGCCAAAGAACTCACATTTAATCAGACACTTAAGTGCACGCGTCGGTGCCTTGTGCAATCCTGTCGTATACTAGAGGCGTTCGGAAGCGGTGAAACTCTGCAAGAAAAATCGAACGGGTTGTTGGCGGATCGTTTTTTTTTTTTTTTTGAATGCTGCAGTGAAAGGCGCATGATTTGCTTGTCGGTGTCCGTCTTTTTGGTATGCTAGGCTTGCGGCGTCCACCCGGTGCGTTTTGCTTGGGCAAGTTACATCCACTTGTCCTGTTGTGCGGCGTCTAGCCAGTAGTGTTGTGACGCGCGATAGTGAGGTAGTGTTCGGAAAGCAATGTCCGCCGAAGCCATTCTTAAATGTCATCGGCAGAAGACATTGCAGCTAAAGAAGACGGGGGCAGCTACTTAGGTTGTTCTTTAAAAGAAACGGACTTGGACACGCGGCAGTGGCAGTGATGTCACGTACCACGGAACAGTGACGAACTGTGACTGTTTGACAGTGTATGTGCTGTGTTACGGGCTGTCTACCTCTCTTTCTTTCCCCTCCGTGTTTCAACAGCCCATCAAGTTCCCATGTGTAGGGTAGCAAACCAGTTGACCTTAACTGGCTTACCTCCCCGCCTTTCATTGTCCGTTGTTTCTTCTTCTTCTTCTCCGCTGGCTTCATTACGTCGTGTCCAACAAAGAAACGAGTCCTTGATCCATTCCCCTTCTTACAGGTATCATAGGAAACGCATCCACGTTGCGAGAAACGACACATCTAAAGAATCAACTTTTTGTACGTAAGGAGAGACTTCGCTCAACACCTTAGCGTTAAGATAAGGAACGTGAGCATACTAAAACAACACGAGTAGGCACGGTCAATCTCTTTCTTAACTCAACTAAAGGACAATACCGAGAATGTGGTACAGGGGCCGTAGACAGAGAAACAGCATACAATCAAAATGGGCAACGATGCCAAGAGCTTTACAAGAAAAAGAAAGACAAGAACGACACTGCCAGCCACAGCAGAACCATAGTAGTGTGTACGGACGTTGTTCGTATGAGAACCGTGCTGGCTGCATGGTGGCGTGTAGTTTAGCGCTAGCCCCGTTCCCGAGAGCCGGAACCCGACGAATCGACTCCGCGAGCAAACAGCGAACTCGAGTGGAAAGCGAAACGCGTCCACAAAAAGAGCGATCTCGTGGCCGTCGAACGCCTCTCCCCATATCAACGCCGCGAGACAAGGCTGAGAGAAAGAGGGAGCGAAGAGAAGCACCATCTTCTCAGAAACCCTATCCTCCCATCTCGATCGGCGAAAGCACGTTCCACATCTCCTAGGGCGCAGCAGGGAATGACACACTGATGGCGCCAACGGGCGTTGGAGCGCGGCCGCTTCACGAAAGCGTCAAGGTTGGCAAGATATAGGGACAAGAGAAAGATGATCGAGTGGTTAGAAAAGAAAGACCAAGAGAGGAATTTCTTCTGGGGAGCATTCGGGAAATATGGGAGAGATGTGGCTTTGAGGGAGTCGAGTCGGTTAATAGAAAACAGAAATCTCTTTTTCTTTCTTTGCGTTTAACTTCTTTGGCTAGTTTTTCATTTGAACAGTAGCCGGCCTTTTGTTGCCGAAGTGAGGAAAATTTATAAATACACAGCAATCTAGGAAGGCGGAAATGGCACCGGTCCTTCCTTGTACAGTCCCTTCTGCACATGCTTGTTTTCATCGTAAATATTTCGCGTTCCCAGCCAGGGTCGTTGCCGGGAATCTAATTTTCATACACGGGGGGAGAGAGATGGGGTGAGCGAGGGGATGAGGGGGAGGCACTTGCTGAAGGCCTTGACTATTTGAAGAAAGCAACTAAATTTTTATAATTATTTTCGGTAACGATCGCTCATTTAGAGCGATGGGCAGTTCCCTGACTCCCTCGGCGACCCACATGTTTGGAGCGCACCGTTGGTTGGTAGCCCCGCCGTGGTGGTCTAGTGGCTATGGTACTCGGCTGCTAATCCGAGGGTCGCGGGATCGAATCCCGGCTGCGGCGGCTGCATTTCAATGGAGGCGAAATGTTGAGGCCCGTGTGCTGTGCGATGTCAGTGCACGTTAAAGAACCCCAGGTGGTCAAAATTTCCGGAGCCCTCCGCTACGGCGTCTCTCATAATCAGAGCTGGTTTTGGGACGTTAAACCCCACATAACAACAACAACAACCATTGGTTGGTACTTAAGTGGGTATTTCCCAGTTATTATAACCGTATACAAATGTGTTGACATATCTGTCGTACTCTTCGTGGTTTCCACATCTTGTCAACATTTTCTCTTGAAAGCAAATCGCACCTCACTTTCGCCGCGTATTTCTTAAGACCTGCGACATACTTCCGAACTAACTGATACGTCATACCTGGCTTCCACAGTTTGCGTGGGTTGAGTTCAGCGATGAACAGCAAGATGGCTTATATCAGTATTGTGCCTTCTTCTCTGAGAGATTTCGGACCAAGCAGTTACACCTCGTCAAATCCGTTTTTCCATTGATCCATACTCGATGCATTATGCAAACCTTCCTCCTTTCCGCGAGCTATGCCATTCTTCACCTACGAAACCCACTGTCGCTCTCCTCTTCGCTTTCTTCATGGCTTGAAATGCGACACATTTCACGATACACCAGTGAGGATGCTCAGCTTTCTGATAAAAATGGGGAATGCAGACGAAAGGAAATACTGCGAGAGGGGCTCTTACGTCTGCCCTTGTATCGTTGTTTTGCAATATTTAAATCATGCAAATCTAAAACTATAATTCAAACAGTGCGCCTATGAATAAACTGCATTTATATTCGAATGTAAATATATATTCTTGATTATTCTCCTTCCACAAACCCAGACAATGCGCCTTTTTGCATTGCATAGTATATCCGCTCAGTTCATTACACGGTTTTCGCATTAAAGGCGGGCACAGTTGTTCGAGACAGCAAGTCCACAAGCAAGCCCAACAAGAAGACGCCCGTGTGCACTTTACGCCATCGAAATACTACTCTTGTAAACCTGAAATAAGAGAGAGAGAGAGAGATTTTCCGTAGAAGAGTCGACAAGAGGAATCACTAAAGTCTGCTTCTCTCCATTTTCGCTTTCACTTTCAAGCAGAAACTTTTACCTTTCGGTAACATAGGTTGCGACATTTCATTCTTCAATTTTTGCTCGCCAAGGTTCTTGACCTGCCGGAAGCTTAATGGGCATCTGAGTGCGTCGGACACCGTGAGCATCAAACAATCGTTAGAATGTTACTGCAGCTTGCGCAACTGAATCGCGAATCCCAGTTTGTTGCAAATAACGAAAGAGCGCGCGGCCGGAGCCGAGTTCGTAAATCATTTATTTATTCGTCGTCGGCTTCTTGCGAAACGTACGGAGTTGCTAAGGTGCTCACATGTGGAGCTGGTGCAGCTGTCTACCGCTTATTTCTTCTTCTTTTTTTCTCCCCTTGTGAGCAGGCAATGTTCCTTAAGCCTACTTTTTTTTCTTTCCACGTCGCCTTAATTCCGTGACGATTGCTTGACGTTTCTCGAGACATCCCACTTTTCTTCCTGCTCCATCGTTCTTGTTTGTTTTCATTTATATATCTTTTTCATGTTTTTCATGGCCTCTGTGCTGAGAAAACAGGTGAACTACACTTTTGGTTTTTCTGAGGCAGGACTCGCCGAAAAAAAGATTTTGCGCTGGAGGTGCGGACGTGAGACGAGTGCGCGGTCGCATCGTTTCTTTTGCTGCGTCTCTTCAAAGTGCACTTGCTGTCCATTAGCGTTCGCCGCTTTTCAGGCTGGAGCGAAAGCATCTAATGCATATTTCAGTGCTACATTCCGATGTAAGCTCTGAGAGCAGCTCAGACGATTTGTCTCGAGCTTTGAAGCTATGAATGTGTGCTTTGATGTACTTGTGCTTCTGAATACGGTGTATGCGAAGTTAGGGTGCTATTACAATGCACACCTAAGTTTGGAACGCACTGCTATACGTTCTTGTTTCACGGTTAGGTTAGGTCTTGTTCTACAGCCTTCTGTCTCGGGAGCTGTTGCATTGGCGTCTGAAAATAAAAGCCGGAATTCGAACGCTCACATACGGCAAATCGCCCCTGGTATCGTTCAGGTGTTGCCCTTTTGAGCTGGAGATTCATACACTCGAATTCTCGGAAACCGAAGCTGGAATGCAATTTCTCGTTGTTGGATAAGCGCAGTTTCAAACAAATGCGTTAACGTTATGGGTGTTATTTTTTTTTTCACCGTAAGTGCTTCCATGCAGAACTCCTGCTCAACGTAGTTTCAGCATCTGTTTTTCAACTTCAGAAAATGGTGTTTCTGCTTGGCAGTTTTTACGACGGAGCTTTGCTCTCCCGTCTAATGCTGTGATCACTGCATTCGAGAATTTAGGATAACTGTTGCTCGCTTCTGTCCCGTCGATGTACTTGAACACTGCACTTTTTTTTTTGCCGACACCGTTTCGAGGTGTTATTACTTCAGTGTAGTGTGCAAATCTTTTTATAGCATGGGTATATAGCGACAAAGGATGTATTGCACGTGATGAAACGAGGACACGATTATGGTGCACGCGATATAGGGACACCCCAGATTTATTTTGACGAAGTGGAGCCCTTTAACTTTCACCTAAACCAAGGTCCGTGGGTATTTTGCATTTCACCTTAATCGAAATGCGGCTGTCGTGGCTGGGAATCAAACCTCCGCCCTTGACCTTAGCATCGAAACGCGTTAGCTGCTACGATACTTCGTCAGGTCCAGGAGGAGTACATAGTTGGCTTACACTGGTTGGTGGTTTAGTTGTAATAATAATGAACGTAATGTAAGCATCACGTACTGAGACGGACAGACTGTGTTCGCTTAGTACTGCGCAAATTCACGTAACGAACACTACATTTGACTAGGAAGCGTGCACATGTTTGTGATACATGCAGATCCACTGGCATGAAACCTTTACAGTTGACACATCGCTTCCATGGACCTCTGTCTGTTTCATTCATTCTTTCAGTGACATTCCGTAAAAACTGAAATGTACTTTACCGGTATTACCTGCAGATGAAGCCCCGCCACGGTGGTCTAGGAGCTATGGTACTCGGCTGCTGATCCGAGGGTCGCCGGGATCTAATTCCGCCCTCTGCGGCTGCATTTCGATGGAGGCCAAATGTTGAGGCCCGTGTGCTGTGCGATGTCAGCGCACGTTAAAGAACCCCTGGTGGTCAAAATTTCCGGAGCCCTTCACTATGGCCTCTCGTACTCACAGCTTTTCTTCGGACGTAAAACCCCAGAAATCAATCAACCTGGAGATAAAGGCGTTGAAACAGCACATCCAGAATTACACTAGTACGGGGATGCGAAAAAATAATTCGTGATGTTACTAGTCTTCTCGCTGAAAGCATGCCACGATAAAAGAACTGAACGTAAAGAAATCTCCTTCAGTATAGTGCGTTGTGTATGCACAAATAGAAAATGCTACCGGGAAAAGCAAACTCAAGCATTACATCCGGTGGCAAACCAGAGCCGCGTCTAAACCGCTTTATTTTGACGAGAACACGACCAGGTTACCAGGTATAGCGGCTGTATTTAGTATGGAACATCGTCCTACGCCGACTACGCCTAATCAGACTGCGCGAATAAGAAACGGCAAACTGCTGTTCTCTACGTCTTGCCGTCACTACATATGCTAGGTGTAGCCGCTGAATTCTATTGAACGAGCGTGCAAGGGCTGTACTTTGCGAGACGCTTCCTCCATTGTCCCAATTACATGTTCTGTAATCACATTAGCGAAGCGTCTCACCCACGCTACTTACCTCATGGCTCCCAATTTCGGAACCTAAGCCTCTTCCGTACTTGGAACGCCGTGTCTGCCTCCGACTATAGCTGTGTTCCGCTGCGTGGCTGCAATTTTGTTTTGTGCGTGGTTGCCCGTCCTTTTCGCTCACAGCCAATTTTACTCGTAGCGGCTTCTGTTATATGACACATATCAGAGAAAATCATGGATCGGAAATACGAAAGATACATCTGTTACGTAAGCTACCATTCGCCACTCCAGTTCGTTAGAGCTGTTATGGTTCACACATGCCTCTACAAACCAGTAATATATATATATATATATATATATATATATATATATATATATATATATATATATATATATATATATATATATATATATATATACATACATACATACATTGTATCGCTTCCTCAAGTTCTATAGCGTTCTTCCCCGCCAATTACAAAGTCTTATTTATTTCGCATTGCGATGGCCGCTAACGCTCTTTGTGATGCCTTTTGTAACCAGGAGACGCTAAAAAACATTCCTTGCGACTGTCCTAGATATAATATTCAGCGACAATCCCTGGGCATTAGCCCTAGAGCGCCTGGACAGTAGGTCAACGTCTGCCGAAGCCGTTCTTAAACGTTGTCGACAGAAGACATTGCAACTAAAGGCGACAAAGCCACCGCTAAGGTTTTTAAAAGAAACATACTTGGACAAGCTGCGGTGTCAGCGATGTCGCGTACCACGCAAGAGTGACGAACTGTGAATGAGCGTGTATGTGCTCTCGGCCTCTCTCTTCCCTCTCCATCTTGCAGTATACCCCACCCCGTTCCCATGTGTTGGGTTGCGGACCGGTTGCCCTTAACTGGTTCACCAAACTACTTTCCCCTCTCCCCCATTTCCCTTCTCTTTCTCTCTCTCTCTGCTACGATGCTACGAGTTACCCTCCATGCTACGATGAAAGGTAACTAATTTGCCGGCCATGTTTTGGACCAACATTTATTGAGCGGCATCTTTCTACGTCATCCAAGTTTTCAATGTGTCCGAAGCGTACAGAAAATGCCTGCGTACTTTCTGTAGGAACATCGTCGCTTCACTGGAGAAGAAAAGGTGCTCAGAACAAAACACGGTAAAATTGACTGCTGTCCCTTTAAGGGAAGCAGGCATCTCGGCCCATAGCTTCAGCCGTTGTTAGTCCTCGCTGCCAAAGCGCTAGTTTGTTCAGAAACGAAAAAAAAAGAAATCTGCAGTGTGTCGATATTTTTTCTCCGTATACCCCACCGCCTTTCCGCATTTCTTTTTGCACATGAGCCAATCCGACTACTAAACTGATCAACCTTTTCAAGTGGAACTTGTACTGATAATCAGCGTCAGCGCAGTGGGTGTAGTTGTGGTCGTCTCGCCAAAGCCGGTTGCTAAGTGGAACCCCTGACGCCTTCTAAAATGTGGTGGAATAAACTAATTCATTCGTTTCTTCCGCTACTTCATAGAAGGTGCATTGGGAGTGGAACAAATGTTTTGCCAGTGTTGTGGTTTTCACCCGGGCACCCTTACTGCACACCAATGCTTACGATATATGGAATTATCAGAACCATACGAATGCTCTTAATTTTCTACCACCCAAAAAGAAAGAAAGAAATGAAGGAAGAAAGAAAAGTAGTAGGTCAGAACAGCACACGCCAAGTTTCGCTTTTTCCCATTTTCCCGACAAGAGAAGGGTTGCAAATTCTTTTATTTTATATGAGACGGGAATGGCCTTCCCCTCTTGACCATTCCGAACAGAAGTTAATAGAATTATTCAGCTTTGTACTACGGCTAAGGAAAGGTCAAACCTCAGCGGCGGTTTATTGAGGCACCAGATGCTGTCGTGCGAAGTTACGCTTGGACCAACGGTTTTGAAATGCATGAGTTGGCGGCTAGCCTAGTCTGGTACGTTATAACGAATCCAAAGGTGAAGGTTCCCGTGTATTTTGAAGCGATTTGACGTTTAGGTCACCCTTTGCTCGCAGTCCAAGGACAGTCTATCGCATAGCGCTCTGTTAAATATGTCCAGAGCACGTTCGTGATGCACTGGGTGGCCATAAACCAGGACATCTTATACCACATCTAAGGTTTAGGCTACAACAATTCTGACACAGGCGGTACCTGTTCTCGTCACCTTTCTTGTACTTCGGTTGTACGCGTGTACTTGAATAAAGTGAAAACAGGCACTGTTGTTTCACAACTCCCCACGTGAATTCACTTCGCTGCAATTCAAACACTTCCTATGAAAGAGCTGGACCTCCACCTTGAAATACCCAGACTATGAACGCGGAAGCGCAGCCATTTTTCATCATAGCAAGGTTAGCTGACGACGCCCCACTTCATCTCAAAGCCCGGCCACGGTGTTCTAATAATGGCTAAGGCACTCGTCTGCTGATCCGAAGGTCGCGGGATCGAATCCCGGCCGCGGCGTCTGCACTTCGATGGAGGCGTAATGTTGAGGTCCGTGGTCTGTGCGGTGCCAGTGCACGTTAAAGAAACCCAGGTGGTCGAAATTTCCGAGGCCCTCCACTACGGCGTCTCTCACAATGATATCGTGTTTTTGGGACGTAAGGCCCCAATAATCAATAAATTAACTTCATATCAAAAACATATTGGTCATTTTTTCTTGGTTTATTATTTACACTAATAAAAGGACCATATAAATCGCGATAAGCACGCAAGTTGAAGGAGGCTAAACAATCGTCAGCATCATCTCGTCGTTTCTGTCGTTGCTGTTTTGGTACTGTGCTTGCGGTGCTCGGCTGCTGACAGGAAACGCTTGAGTTATAACCCGGTCGAGGTCATTGTATTTCGATGGGCGTGAAAAAATAAATGCTAAACACACGCGTACTCTGCGATGTCCGTGCACGTTAAATAACCCTAGGTGGTCGAAATTTCCGTAGCCTTCCACTACGGCATGCCTCGTAATCGACTAGTGGTTCCGGCACGTACGACGCCAATAATTATTATTATCATTAACAGAAAGAAATGAGGAGCCTTGTACTACGCTGTGATTGGCGAGATTTCCTTACAAGAGCGTCGCTTAACAACGAAAGAGCCTTTGATAAAGCGTAGTGAGATAAAAGTTGCAGAATGACCTTAGCGCGAAGCTACAATAACCTCAATTCTACCGCTATGAGTAATTGTCATAAGAAGTAAATGATAACGAGGGCTACGGTTCCACGGGGTTGAATTGTTATCACTTTTTGAATAGCCGGATATTAGCGCAGGGTATTGAATTCGAGCGACGAATTATTAAAATTGTGCTGACCGCTCTATGCTTAGGGGCATTTTCATGGTTGAGATTGCATTGCATTGCGAAATCACGAACAGTGTCGTTCGTTCTTGATATTTGGTAACTCATCTCTTTCGGACCAACAGAAGTCAATTTTTATTTCTTCTTAGATATGACTTTTGAAAACTGAATAACGACGGGTCCTCACTTATCTCCTAGCATGAAGAAGCGGGTCTCACGGTACGCGTAATTAGTGCAAGGTGATATCCTAGAAATTATTAAGCTGAGTATGCAGAACAGGAGAAATAAAAATGTAAACGTGCTTTTTTTAATATAGTGATCGCTCCTCCGACAGCCGTATGACAATTTACAATTTAAATCGCCGAAGAGCAATTAATCCCGACAGTCACAGGACCGTGCTCAATTTGGCCGCTTTTACTGTTGTTTCTACGTAAAACAGTAAGAAATTCTACCTGGTCCGTCTTTGTAGCTATATCATGTAATGTAACGGCCAAAAAGACAGACCTTTTTCTTTTATCATCGAGTGCACAGATTCTCGCAATGCTGTCGATTACAGGGAAAGTATCCCTTGCGTAAAACGAGAGGGGAGACAACTATAGGATTGGGGACAGCTGAGCAAGAAATACTGAAAGAAGGTGTACCAATGTCTTGCGAGCAAGAATATCTCTTTCGAAAGAGACCAGTTGCGGAACTTACTTCAACCTCACTGCGTTTAATTTCCTGTCCTTTATCTCTGGTTCGCCCAGTTCGATTCGCACTTCGATTATCCTGCCGTCTCTGCTTTCTTGTATGTTTCTTTGAAGGTTTAGCTAGCTGTAGTTCTGCCTTCTGTTTCTCTTTTTTTTTTTCGTTCCCTCCCTAGTTAGCTCCATAGAGTCCCTGTGCCTCTGAATGGTCATGCAATTTCCTTTCTGTCCCCGCCGGGATGACCATTGTTCTTCTGACGTTGCAGCAATGAACATTTTTCAGGCACTAACATGGAATAACGCGTAACAATGCTTCGCAGTTAAAAGTTGAACGCTACGTGCTACGTAGACGTCTGATCCATTTTATGTGGCACTAGCTTATTATATTTTGTTTTCACAGAACGTTGTTAGTTTTACCCTGCGTGTAAGCGCTGCACTAAGAGCTATGGACGTGTAATTTGCTCAGAAGGGCAATTCCTTGGGCGACTTTGTACACGTACGTAAGCAGAATAAGGATAACACACTTACTGCTGAAATTTGCTGCAGAAAGACAACGGAATCTTAAGGAACGGCAATAAAAAGAATGAAATAATTCCTTTATATTCCGTTAAAGTACTGCAGTTAACTTCCATTGTAAGTCACCACTTCATGCGTAGCCGTCATTTTTTATTTTATGCGCGTTTTTCTTCGCTGTGAGCCTGTAACACAACGGGATTAGCTACTTCTTTCTGTCTGATGCAGGACAAGAAAGAAAACTAATGGCCTTGTTCAACCGATATTTTATGAGGTGGATACTACGTTAAAATCAACGACCTCAAAACAGACAGACAACAATGAACTTTACTACTGAATCCTGAGGAGTTACTGTAAGGACTCCCTAGCGGGCAGCCATGCATTGTAACCGCTGGCCCCATCCACGTGGAGGACAGCGCAATGACGCTCCACCTTTTCGTGGGCCCTATGAATAGCCTGGGCTTGATTTTAGAGCACCGTGCTCCTGATGGCCTCCTCCCATTCTGCTTCGCTGGCTCAACAATACATTCTTTAACCGTGCATGCTGACTTAAGAAAGAAGGCTCTCTTGCTTTTCTCTCTAGCTTCCAATCTCCACAATGCCTTTCCACTTGTTTAGGGTAGCATGCCTACTGCCTTGTACTCGATAGCCTTCCACTGGCTATTTCTTTCCTTTTTCCTCGAGTTGAAGCTCCTTCCTTAGCTACTTTGTAAGTAACTTGTAACGGCAACCTGTTGCGTAACCTGTAAAGCCCTGCTGCGTAAACGGGTGCTTTTTCCGTCGACGAACGGATGTCTCGGACAACATTTTTCGAAATTCTTGGTTTTCTGACTTTATTCGTATTGGACATAGCTTCCATGTAGTTGAGTGTTCATGTAACGGGAGCCAACCTGTAAAGAAGTAAATCTCGGTCACGTGACCGAGAGGTGCTCGTGCGTGTGTATCCACGTCTCTTTGAAAACATCGTAATAGTACGAGTTCGGTCTTACTGCGAGAGAAAACTGAGCATTTACAAGAAGGAAGGTGGAGCGCCTCGACAAAAACCTGGCGTGCTGGAATTGACGAGATGCGTGGCGGTGCTCCTTCTTTATATTTCGAGCCCCGAGTCGGAACGCTGACTCGCCAGACTTATTTCGATTCAAGTTGCCGAAGTAAACCAAACGCTAAAAGCGCTGCATTGATTCGACTCGCTGAGAGCGTCCATTCGTCCCGTACAGCTGAGTCTCTACAGAACTAAAGTGATCACGTCATCCTTCAAATATCGCCCGCTGACAACACAGTAGCGCCTTTGCGAAACGAAAAAAAAAACTGTAACGGGACTGTATTTCGGAAATGAGTAAAATAGAAAATGGGCTCACAAGATCGGCGTGTGCTTGAAAAGCAGAAAATACAAACGTTCAAGGCAAGCGCCAGTGCCGTATTTATTCTCACCGCACGTGATAGGCGTATATAAATTTCCGCATTCCCTCTTCAAGCAACTCATCGGTGCTACATTTCGTAACCAACATATAGATCAGACATGAGAGCAGCATTTGAGAATTGTTACATTTTGGACACGTGCACGAAATGTAGCTTTCACTTTGGTAGCTGTTGTGTGTGCCTCCCTAGGAAAGGAAAGCAGCTCAGATGTTATACCTCGGCATACGAGGTAAAACAAACTTTGCGAACGAAAACAGGGAGTGGAATTCCCACATGAAGTCAGGCCAAGCACTGCGCTTCTTGAATTTTATGCGACGAGCGGTCATTCAGCGAACAAAGCCCTCCATTCATTCCACTACACAGCGAGCGATATGCACAACGCCTTAGTGAGGTGCCCGCCGTAATGCACTACGTCTTCGTCGCTTTCGATCATTCTCTGCTGCTAGACTCTTATGTGGCGCGTGTCTGTGGAATCTGATTATCCGAAAGCAATTAATCTGGGCGGTGTTTGAAAGGCCTAATCCAAATAGCAAGCATCGCTGACGTGCCGAGTATGGCAAGTACGTGCGAGAAGTTACTCTATTGCTCTGAAGATTGAAAACGTACCTGACGTGGTTACGTCTGGTAAAGTTGAAATGGTGAAGGAAGACAGCACGCTTGACGTACACGCAATACTGATTTCACTCGTAATGTACGCATCTGAATGTTCGAAGTGATTCAGTGGTGAATTGCGCGCTCCCTCGGAATGACTGAGTGTTAGTGTACAGTTTGGCGATCATCTTTTGGGCGTGAAGTTGCGCCGTCAATCGCGATCCACAGCTGATTGTGTTATCATTAAATGTCACTCCAAAACGTCTCAGTTGTCTTTGTGCTCAGGGTGCGTACTTCTACTGTAGTCGGCGTGGGGCAGTTGAATCATATCCATTAGCTTGCTCACCTTAGTGTTCCATACTTAGGAACTCCATGTTCGTGTGTACACTTGTAATCAAGGAGAAATTTTTCCCTTGTAACATTCACACTTGTAGTAGCGTGAATGTTGCAAGGAGAGTTCAATACTGCCGGAAGCGGAGCGCGCGATTGCAGCAAGTCAGCTTTAGTTGTTGTCGCAATGGATATATAGCCCTGTCAGATGCGGAAACACCCTGCTGTCGCAGAAGTAGCTCATCAGTGAAGCACTTGCTTGAAAAAGCAAATATTAATGTGAAATAGATTTCGCAAGTCCAGCTGAGCCCCTTTGTACTGAATATGTGACTGGCTTCGTGGGTCAGTTCCGAAGGTATCATGGCGAAGAACTTATGAGTATCATACGAAGGCGACCTTGAATAGAGTGGGGCTGTGAAACGTACAAAGAACTTAGACGTCAAAGCGTTACGAAAATTCCTACACGAACGACAAACTATATCATTAGAAGCTTGTAGGCCCGTCTTAGCGTGTCTAGGCATCTACACGGCATGTAAATAATAATTTCCAGAGTGATTATGAGGGTATCTGATAATTACTCAGGCATTAGTTTATCTTGTCAACGTCAGCATTACGTTCGGGTACGCATCACACGTGATCAAAGGTAAAAGCCTCTTTAATATGCAATGTCCATGGCTAACGTTTAAGTCTCCCAAGAAAACGACATGGGAGATCCACAGAATATTCGTTTCATTACTGTATGAATGTGGCTGTGGTCATAACTGTAATTCGGCCAATAACTGTGCGCTATTCTTCTGTATATCTGGTATACTGCGATCATGTATGTGCTGCTGTGCATGAGGCAATCTTCTGCTATCTTACACAACCAGCCTCTCGAAATTAAGAAAAACGAACAAAATATTCAGTGTGTACGTCTCCGGACATCCACTGAGATTCTGAGCTGTTCAAGGAAACATTTTTGGCTATAATTTACCGCCACAATTCTTAATTTCTTGAAACAACAACAGGCGTGCGCCTATTTTTATTTATCCACTTTGCTTTACGTGTATGTAACTATATATAATCGCCTTATATAACATATTTTTTGCCGCCAAAATGAAAAATACGTCAAGATCACTACAATGATGGAGCTTTTTCTTTTTCTTATAGAAATGTGCGTGCGATTGTGTTTTCCTTCTATGCCCCTTCGAGTTCAAGACGGCTTCCCATTGAAGCGTTAAAGATTCTCCATTCGCAATTATTTGACCAGTTCAACAAGAGACATTTTTGGAAGCAAGCTGACTAACCTTTTTATATATGTTGTGTTGCTCACTAAGCTGGCGTAAGCTTCCTCTACGGGGTCGTTTAGTTATACTAGGAGACAAACGCTTACAGCTCCGACTAACCGAGCTTAAACCGTAATTGCATCAGTTACAGCCGGAGACAATAACGCCTGACACGATGGAATGCTTGAACAGTCTGGGCTTCCTCGCCAGCTCGCTGTCCCTTTCGCTACTGCTGCCGTCTCCTGTGACCTGTCTTCGGCAGAAAGCAATTACCTTCATCGTAACGCAGGAAGCGCGCATTCTTCGACGAGTTTCCATGGTCTCGGTGTGTTGCCGGTAGGACGGTATAACGCCTGCATCTCTCGGATACCGCAGCTGCCCCATACTAGGCCAAACTCCAAAAGCACGCCGACAGTGCAGCGCTAACGAAGCGATGATGGTAGGAACCATGGTATCCACATGTAGTGTCGCACTTAGCACGCCCGTATGCCCCTTAAAGCTTTGGCGAGTGCTGAAAGCATGCCCTTTGGCATGCTTTCAGCATGCCAAAGCCGCTGTAGGCCGAGATGAATGACATAAGGGCATTTCAGTTCAGTAATCTTTTCCCACCTATTTTTCACCATATGTCTCGAACGGACATAAAGTAGACGTGTGCGAATATAAAATTTTGAGTACAAATCAAATACGAATTCGTTGGTATCGAATTACGTATCGAATACGAAAACACAAATACGCCTTCGGTCACACATTTCATATGACACACAATGGGGCTACATAAGACAAAACATCTTGCGAAATATATTACTATGAGAAACCTATTTTCTGCCCCGCCACGGTGGTCTAGTGGCTATGGCACTCGGCTGCAGATCCGAAGGTCGCGGGATCGAATCCCGGCCGCGGCGGCTGCATTTCCATGGAGGCGAAATGTTGAGGCCCGTGTGCTGTGCGATGTCAGTGCACGTTAAAGAACCCCAGGTGGTCGAAATTTCCGGAGCCCTCCACTACGGCGTCTCTCATAATCAGAGCTGGTTTTGGGACGTTAAACCCCACAAATCAATCAATCAATCAATCAATCAAACCTATTTTCTACAGTAGCTTGCCATATTTCAACGGTATTCGTAAAGCGCTACAGCGCAAAGCGAGTGATAACAAATACTAAGTGCTGCAATGCAGGGATATTAGCTGTTCCACATCGTCTGTCCGATGCCATGTTCTCCGAAGGGAACCTGCACAAGGATCCGGCTGCTCGTTGCAAGGATGTGCATTTTCATTGCCTGTTAAAAGCACGCAGCACATGAACTTGGTTGTACGAGTGTCGACAACGCAGCCGGGCAGGTACTTCAAGGTGTTATCGTATAGCGCACGTTGGTGGCAACAAGTCGTATGTACGTATACTGGCGCGTCTTTCGTTGGCCGCAATCACACCTGCCTGCGCTTCCAATGTTTACCTTCATGTGAATTGTCGGTCTTGGCACGTTGCGTACGCGCGGGTGATTGGCAATGGTTATAAATATGAGTGTTTCGCATACGCACTCTTTTGGAATAGTCGGCTCACCTCAAATATTTGAATACTTCGAGTACTACGTCATTTGCGAATCGAACACCCATGTATATAAGGTATTAGTGTGTTATACATACCGAATAATATTATCCTAGCATGAAAGAAGAAAGACAGAAGCTGCATGTGCGCAAAAGCAACTAGAAAACGCCGAGAGAACGTGCTGTAAGGTTAATGAAAATAAAAATGCACGCGTGAAAATTGGTCCTTACTAGTAGAAAACGAGAAAGCAACACGTTATTTAGTGGAGTGGATAAGCAACAACCCCAGCGGTCACTAGAGAAATAAGTACGGTAGCCGTACAACGCATAAATACATACTATCACTTGTGCGTCTATTGACTACGTTAATCGTCTCATTTCGTGAATAAAAAGGTTTTGCAGCGTCATTCATTCATTCATTCATTCATTCATTCATTCATTCATTCATTCATTCAATCAATATCTTTAAGATATCATTAGAGAAACAGGACGCCCATTGAGAAGCAGCACCTAGAAAAGAGAAGTTTCGCGAAATTGGTCTCAGGTGCAGATGAATGGAATAGTTGCTCTACAGAAGGTGCCATGTTTTCTGTTGGTGCTTTTTCAGCGTCATCGTTGCATCTCAGGACCTTCGGTGTTGCATTTGTGCATAGCATAGTAAACCCAATTCTCATCTCGCTTACAGCCCAGCCACGGCGGTCTAGTGTGTATGGCACTCGGCTGTTCATCCGAAGTTCGCGGATCGAATCCCGGCCGCAATGGCTGCATTTCGATGGAAGCGAAATGTTGAGGCCCGTGTACTGTGCAATGTCAGTGCACATTAAAGAACCTCAGGTGATCCAAATTTCCGGAGCCCACCACTACGGCATATCTCATAATCAGATCGTGGACTTAAGATATTAAGCTCCAAAAATCAATCTCTCGCTTACACGCATTAAGAAAATATGGCAGCACGAAGCGAAGAAAATTCAAGGCTCTTTCATTCACTTCGAAGTGACGCCATTTATCGATTTTCTTCGCAAAGTGTGGCGAGGATGGGTAGAATTTTTTTTTCTGATCAGGGCAATATAAAATACGCCTCGTGATTGACGACCTGCTTTCACTCGCTCGCGTTTCAGGTATCAGCGTCCTGTTTGTATTCCTTCTTCTTGCTTAATCAAATATGGCTGTCTCAACCGCTAGAACAGCTTCAACTTCGCGCTGCTGTTTACAGCGGCAACCTACATGAGGTCACGTTCCTTCCAAGTTTGCTCTGCTAGTGATCTAAAAAAAAAGTACGAGCAAAAGAGTAGAAAGTAAAATTTGCCCAGTCCGTCTAATCACGTGCGCTTCAATCAATTTCCACTGCTTCCTCTGATTGAATCAAGTTTGTTCCTTGCACAACGTCCAACTTTAGATATTGATGTCGCTGCATGAAAAACGTCGAACCTTGTTAATGCGCGCCTTTTCCATTATTTTTTTTCTTTTTGCGGGGGCGGGGGGGGGGGGGGGAGGCAGGAGGTATAGATTGGGCTTGCAAACGCGGGTATTGTTTTGGTTCGGCCGATATCACACACACTATATATATAGTTCCTTTTCTTTTCTTCTTTTTTTCTCCTTCTTCTTCTTCTTCTTCTTCTTTTTTTTTCGGCGCAGGGGACGTGTACCTGACTATACAATTCCGCGTAGTTTGAAACACAACTAGAACCATGGACAAATGAAATTGTTATTCAGACCGGCCATGTTCCGGATAGATTACCTTATTAAAAATGGAAAGCAACGAAGCACTTGAGCAAACGAGACACTTTCGTTTGCTTGCTCATTACAGTAGCGTACATGAAGTGTGGTAGCCTCTGTACTGCTAAGCCATGAAAGAACAAAAATAAAGTGGAATGTAATTTTGCCAAAATGAGGTATGTTGCGTTTAAGAAGAGGTTAGGCGCTCAATAATCGAAACTTCGTTTTTATTTCGAGGGCACTGACTATACCGTGTCACGCCATGAGAACGCAGCAACTGTACTTCGTTGACGTAGTTATCACAAGTACGCAGCTTCGCTATGAAAATGAGATGATAAAGTAGAAGTAACTTTCCGACGAATTAACGTTAGAAAAATAAAGGGCCCTGTGCGAATTATGGAAATTCTGGATGTGACCTAAACTCGAATATCAAGGTTTGAGCGCAAGTTGAATGGAATGTTTGTCGACCACTTTTCGAATAACTCGAGCCCCCGAAAAGAGCCACATAAACTCGCCGGAGCCACCATTGCTGACTCACTGTCCCACATTTCCGAGGGTCACATGATCCGTGTAGGCAGAAATTTCGGAAGCCCAATCGAATCGGTTATTGCTACGGATGGCGAATTCATTTGTAATTGTGGAAATATTGTTGTTTTGTGGTGTTTAACGTCCCAAAACCAGCTCTGATTATGAGAGACGCCGTAGTGGAGGGCTTCGGAAATTTCGACCACCTGGGGTTCTTTAACGTGCACTGACATCGCACAGCACACGGGCCTCAACATTTCGCCTCCATCGAAATGCAGCCGCCGCAGCCGAGATTCGATCCCGCGAACCCTCGGATCAGCAGCCGAGTACCATAGCCACTAGACCACCGTGGCAGGGCGTAATTGTGGAAATAAGGTGCAAGAGAAGTATTTCCCAAAGTTTGATGAAAATACTTGTGTTTTTGATGGTGATATTCCTCTCGGCTTGAAGCAAACGATGTGTTCTCAAATATCTCGCGCCGCAGGTGCATGTCTCTCTGAAATTCTTTTCCTCATTACGCCGTCATCATAATGATTGGCCTACTTGAAGCTAGTCTTCACGAGTGGCAGAAAAAGGCAGTAGAAAAGCGAACCATATGATGAGCTCATGTGAACACACAGGTATGATGGGCCGGGACTAGCACGTGGCAAGGCTTTATCTCCGTGTATCAGTTCAGTATCTACATCCAAAAGAAACGTGACGTAGCGTTTCTTCAAATATCTGTGTTATCGCGAAACCAATCCCAGTGATCGAGTAAGAAATGTATCTTCTGAATGCAGGCAGTTCATATTTTTCGGACATTAAGTTTGAAAGGTATTCCAAACGGGGAGAGCCAGTATTTCATAATTAAGTTGGCAAACGTGAAAAACGAGGGAACGAGACATCAACCATGTGACCTTAGCTTAGCGCTGTTAAGGCGCGAATTTTATTTGCCAAAATAGTCGGCTATCCCATTCTACTTCGACAATATACACCAGCATATCCAGAAGAGCCCGTCCACCTATCGCGCCTCTGTTTGGTTCAGAACAGCTGGGTGCTTATTGTTGAACTGGAGTGATGATGCGCGTTGCAATGCGAGTCAATATGACAAGGTCAGTATTTCGAGAAAAGAAAATGTGTTTTCATTATGCCTGCTTAATTACCTTACCAAGTGCTTTTCTGTGCACTGTCCAACTTTGAAAAAATTTGGAAACTTGTTTGTGACGGCACCCTCTCCTTGTGGCGAATGAAGCCGACTACCTTATCACCTCAGGACATACATTGGCACCTGCAAGCACGAGGGGACAAGAATATGATTTAATTTTTCGCTCTAATAAATTTTCCTGCTACGAAAAGATGACTTCGTTCATTTAGTAAGTGCAAAAAGCGCAGACAATATCTTTCACACATCCGCCCACCGGCCCACTATCACTCCCCATTTCTATCCATGCCTGTAATGGTTCCTCTTCTAAGGAATCGTCTTCCTTACCTTTTCCCCGATTCATTATCTTATCCTTTTTTTCTCTCAGTCTCTCTACGCTTATGACGAAAAAGCTTCTTCCTAGCGTGTTTAATCCCGTCTTCTCATGATTATTAGTAGAATGCGTGGCATAATGTTTGAGTGGGCCATTGGCTGACGTCACCATCGCAACGTAACGCGTTGGACCAACGGAACTAGGGAAGAATCGAGAGAAAATAACACGGACAGGAATATATTCCCAGTTACTCTTTACGTTTCGCGTCGCGAAAGATATACTAGCCGCTTTTGTTAGGTAAGATACCCTTGTGTTCTTAATGTGCATTATGCGGGCCATATAGTTGAGGTACGGGTTACGGCATGTATTTATAGCAGGTGAGGGACATAAGAGTGTAAGCCTCTTGAGAGGTTCTTATGTCTAATCCTGTAAAAGGGGCCATACACTCATTTTATTTGGCACGTAATAAACAGTTATAAACTCTCTACGAAGCTCTTGCCTTATTTTTTACTTTTCCTCATAGACGGCTTGAATTTCTCTTGAGAGTTTCAGAGTCTGGCAAACCACGTGCCTTCGTCGCCTGCTTTTCGTGAAAGTAACCGAACATCCATCAATGCGAGCGTGGGAACGAGCACGTGGTGATGTCGTGTATACTGGCAAGTGTGCTTTTTTTTTTATTCCTGTATTATTTCTTTACTACAACATTTCATTGTGCGCGTGCTTTCCTCTCCTCTCTCTGTTCACAATTTCCTTTGCTAGTGCCTCTCCCTCTCCGTGTACGCCGTCGAATGTTTTCAAATAAAATCTTCCTACGCATGGGACTGATGAGGTTTGCTCTTTCATTATCCTTATTTTGTTCTAATATCCCTCGCTCGTCCTTTTTTTTTTTTTTACTTGAGAAATAGCCATGTCCCAGTTTCTCATCATACAAAAACCAGGAAAAAAATTTAGAACGAAATAAAAAAAATACGATCGCGAACTTATTCGAAAGGGATTGAACAGGAGCTATCGCGGAATCTTTCGTACTTCAATTTCCATCAACTCTTTTCATACGGGCACCTAATTTAGCTTCGGGTTCCTCCGTGAATTTATCGCGGTACTCGAAATAAAACATCCCGAACGATGAAATCTCGAGTCTTACATTTCGGGCTTTATTATGAGCGCCTAGCCAGTTTTGCATGTATATGAAGTTTGGAATGAAAAGGGCACTGAGTCTGTCGTTACTAAAAGCTCGGCAACAGCGATCGAAAATTTGTACGCAACCCTTCGCACGCTATTTCTGAACTGTGCTACCGTCGTGTGTCCGTTGCAAGTTCCGGTAATTGTTCCATTAAATGGGCAAGACTACTCGTCAAGCTGCGATTATACGTTATTCTAGGGTAAGTGATAAACAATACAACTTTTGAGTTTGCCATGGTCACACAATTTCTGTAAATACAATGTGCAGATTAACATGTCCGCAATTAGGCAGCATAGACTTCAGTCAGTGTCTGTGCATTAGAGTGCGTTTACTGATTGAAACTAAAAGGAAGAAAGGATAGTAATTGTGGTTTGGTTAGGAAAAAGACGCCATTTTCTAAAACCCTGGTCGGGAACATGGCTCAGCCTTCGTAAAGGCAGGGGAAAGAGAAAGGAGAGTGCAAAAGGAGAGAACAGAAGTATTAAAGGGCTCCGGAAGTTATGACCATCTGATGTTCCTTAATGCTTCATAATTACACAAAGTATGCGAGCTTCTAGCTTTTCGCCTCCATCGAGAATTCGACCGCCACGGCGGGCTTTGAACCCACGTGCTCTGGGTTCGCAGTCAAGAGCAACAATCACTAAAGCACCGCGGCGGACGGCAGGTGAAAAGTGTGTCCGAGCGAAAGCTGCGGAGGATCGTCATGTGAACGATAGATTTTTTTCGTAGGTCATGCCGTATGGCAGCTGACAGTTTTCCGCTGCAAGTATTATACCAATATGCCCTTGAAGGGCAGAGTGCACCACTTTGGAAAGCGTAGTGTACTCATCTCGCGTGGCCATATATATATATATATATATATATATATATATATATATATATATATATATATGCATGCTGTTCGGTTCAGAAGATCGTTCCATAGGCGGATGGCACGCGGGAGTGAAGAGGAGTTGACGTCATACGTTAAAACCATGTCGGTGCCAAGCCTGTTTGCCTAACCAGAATTGGTAAAATGACGAGGCACTGAAATCTCAGGGGGAGAAGTTTGCAGATTACACACACACACACGAAAAAGCGTTCGTCATAAAACGTGTCTAAAGACACCAGTGATCTGATTGTACGAGGCGTAAATATTCTTTTCAGCAGCGTCGCTTCTTCCTCGATACACAGTACTTGTTCTCAGTACGATAAACCAAGTGCAATAATAGCATTTCCGTAGTCGTTCGATACTTCGTGTACCCAAATATGGCAGTACGTACGCGTTTGAGTACACCCTACTTCAGACGCCGGTGTAGCGCCAGTATACCAAGTATGCGTAACGGAACAGCAACCATAATGCGTTTCTTAATATAGGCAAAGGAAGGAAACGTTCATCGCGAGCGGCCGTGGATACAAACGAGGAACAGTCCAAACTGCTGCTTACTTGGCATCATCCAAGTTACGCTATCTGCCTTTTCTTGTTTGCCTAATCAATGATCGCAATGGCCGCGCAGTGTTTCCATTTTGTTTCGCTTCACGGATGATGGTCGTGTATTGAACGGCGTTCATTAAGGTATACAACGCTGTAAAGTGAAAGGGAAAACCAAACAACGGATCAATGCGACCGCCTTACGCTAGGTGATTGCGTCGGTTATCAGAGATCGAAGAGGTCATTTTCTCATTCGGACCGCTGTATGTTATTTGCTGTTGCATTTTCTGTGTCGCAGAGTGGGAACACAGCCGCACAGTGGGAACAGAGCTAAAGACAAGCCGATGGCTGGCTGTGTGTGTGTGTGTGTGTGTGTGTGTGTGTGTGTGTGTGTGTGTGTGTGTGTGTGTGTGTGTGTGTGAGTGAGTGTGTGCGTGTGTGCGTTTGTGTGTGTGTGTGTGTGTGTGTGTGTGTGTGTGTGTGTGTGTGTGTGTGTGTGTGTGTGTGTGTGTGTGTGTGTGTGTGTGTGTGTGTGTGTGTGTGTGTGTGTGTGTGTGTGTGAGTGAGTGAGTGCTCAAGAACACTCATAAAAACTCTTGTGCACAAGTTTTATCTCCGTGATGTAAAGGTTCAGCAGCAAAGAACGCCTCCGTGGGAAACTAAGGCTTACGGGATGTTCTTCAAAACGTTTTATGAAATGAAGGACCGTGTGCCCTTGCAGAATGCGGAAATGTCGTCTCCATAATTACTGAGTGTGGCACCCTACTTACGCTACTGAAAGAGTTGCCATAGGAAACTGGTCAGTATAAAGTATTGCCAATTAGAGAGTCTTTAGCTGGTTATTGTCGTGGAAGCGAGTAACGCAGAAGTGCTACAGCAGGATACAACTTAAAAAAACAGCATTTGACAACAAGTCCGATGGCCCACAGCGCGTCTGTGTTACTCCGCCAGCCAATCACAGAAAAGCAAGCAAAGTCGTCGTCATGCGACATTTTCAAAACGGCGCCGTGCTTATGCCTTCAGCACATGCGGAGCGTCTGTTGTTCCCGAGTGTTTTCATCTGTGTAAGTCATGATGTGCCCGAGAAGCATGGACAAAAATGTGTGGAGTGTCAGGGTTTTCATCTGAAAAAGGACTCGGTACAGTTCATTTCGCTTCCGAGCCCGTTTCACGCGTGAAACTTCAAAGATCTGAGTTGGAAGGCTCGGATGGCGGAGATTGTGGCGCGCCGGGTTTTCGCATTGTGAGCGCTTGATTTCAGCTCATTAAAGAATTGTCCTTTCCGTGTTCCACTCTAATCAACGAATGAAGGCATAAAAATTTATGCGCCTATTCATTATTGTTGCCACCCTCGCTTTATTTTGGTAACATTGAAAGTTCGAAGCAGGAACTATTTCAGGCTTCGCGGAGGTACAGTGGCTGGCGGTTTTAAGGGCGTGGGAGGGGCTTCACTGCTGACTTGAGTTTTATCCGACCATAGCCGTAGGAGTACTCCTACGGCTGGTACTCGTACTCACTCATGAGGGGCAGTACTAGCCGAACCAATTTCCCTGGCGAGGACAGGAAAGGACACATTGGTGGCGAGGAGTTCGAAGTTTGAAGTTTGAAGTTTATTCAGTGCTGTTGCATATACAGAAAAAGGTCCGATAATGTAGACACTGTAGGAAGACCTTATTATAATGGTAGAAAAAAAGCATTACAAAACAATATCGGGACAACGACGTGTACGGGCCTTTGTTGCCACCTTTCACGAGAGAATCGTTTAATAGGCGACAGAAAGATGATACAACATACGGCAATAGACCGCACGCACCCATAGCAATCTGGCAACCACCAGTGTCCTAAACTGTTCCATCTGCATACGCGTATCCCCCCCCCCCCCCTTGCACGTGCACACATCTTTTACCGTTCGCGGTTCGCGATGCCATTTCGGCCTCGCAGCCTTCATAACTCTCGCCGAGGAGCGCAAGAGAAGGGGAGCGCACCGTGGCACCTGGCACCGCGACTCGCCGGGCCATTACAGTAATTAAGCGTGTGCTTTCGCAAGTGCCAGTTTGTAAGTCTGCCGCACCGCGCTCTTGCGAAACTTCGCATCCATCGTGTAGCGGTGCACACCTTTGTTTCTCGCGTTGCTTCTTATTTGCGTGCGTGCCTTCTCACTTCATTGGGACTTACCACCTATTTCCTTGTCGTTGCATCTCATCCCGTCCGTTAACGTTAGCGCGCGAGCGGCGCACGCATCGCCAAGCCGGGGACACGCAGCAGAGGCAGAGAAACGAGCGTTTGTTATGCGCCAACCGTTTTCGCGCCCGTGCGTTTGCAGAACACCGCGAGTATTACTAAGTGGAGCAGGTGCGCACCCGTATAGGGGCTTTAACGCGTTTTTCCGTGTGGGGATGGATGCGCCTGAAATAGCCTCGTCTTTCGTGTTCCTTGTTTTCACCGTCACACTTTTGCTATGCACTCCTCACGTCCCGACAGTTCGATTTCCAGGTGTGGGCCCTCGTGGTGCTGATGCGATTGCGTCTTTTTTCTCTGTTGGTGTATAATGCTCTGTTGCGTTTACACTTTGCCGACAACACGAAATGCATTCGGTTTTCTTTTCCACACACCTTTGCATTCAAGCGAGAACGGCAGTCACTTCATCGCAGCGAGGTGTTAGTCTGGTTGAACCTCTCAGCGTCCTTTTTTGTGCGAACTCCTAGCGCAGATCTCGAGAATTGTTTAAGAAAAGTGTGGCATATTTCAGCATACTCTCGGGAATGGGGCGTTTCATTTGTTTCAGTTAAGTTATGCTTAAAGGAAATGCGCAGTGGCTGCAGCTGTATTATTCTTCCAACTTGTAAGGAGCTATCTGTTAGTGTTCTTTTCTATTTGCAGGCTGCTTGATTTGTTCGGGTAATGACACTTGCAACAGCGTGCGCGGGCCTGAACACTCTAAGCTCACTTATTCTGCCAGTTAATCTCTCACTAAAAGCGATACAGTTAACCATCCCCTGCTGTAAAAGGTTCCTACTTTGTACCGCACTTTGGCTCAACGGAAGTCAGCCACGGCTCTTAGTCAGTCTAACGGTCCCCTATACTTTAATCTGGCGCCATAGTTAGGCCTCCGAGACATTGGGCTAACCTGCAAATGCTGTAAATGTTTCCACATAAAGGAGTGTGAAATGGCTCCCGATTAAAGGTACGTATTGAGGAAATGGTTCAGAAAACGAAATGTCCCATATTTTTACGCACGTTCTACATATTTAGCAATCCGTACCCTTTAATAACTTACCAGTTTTCCCCGAATCTCTGCAAATCAGGCTCTGGGCAATCTTTTTTTCTTTAATTCTCGAGACCATAGCAATTCAAAGTATTGCAGCGGGTATTCTCTAATGCGATGCATTTCTTGGCGAAGTTCAGCAACTTTGACCGCATCTATCTATCTATCTATCTATCTATCTATCTATCTATCTATCTATCTATCTATCTATCTATCTATCTATCTATCTATCTATCCGATTACACCTCGGTGCTCTCCTGGTCGTGTTGATCGTTTGGTATACACCAAAATTGGTGTGGTAGGATATGGATTTATGACAAACATGGATATTGGGTTCGAGACCACAACATAATACGATCTCGTGTGGCTCATACGGTGAGTTATTATTAGTATTATTATTATTATTATTATTATTATTATTATTATTATTATTGTTGTTGTTGTTGTTGTTGTTGTTGTTGTTGTTGTTGTTGTTGTTGTTGTTGTTGTTGTTGTTGTTGTTGTTGTTGTTGTTGTTGTTGTTGTTGTTGTTGTTGTTGTTGTTGTTGTTGTTGTTGTTGTTGTTGTTGTTGTTAAAGCACAACGCACACAAGGAGACGAAAAGAGGAAGGAAGGAGCAAGTTGGCAACTGCCACCGAGTGGAGCACAATGCCTGCCTACTCTTTCAGGAGGAGGGGCGTGTTATATAAATGCACACATAAAAAGCAGGCAGATACACACACAAACGTGTTGTATAAGCATTCTGACGGTCAGCGCGAAAAATCGAGGACAATATTCAAGGAAAGACACAAATCACAGCGCTGTCTCACAACTAACCTTTCTTAGGCAACGCATGCATATTATAAGCATGCTTAACCAGTTCCATCTCGCACACATGATAATCCTTCTTCAAACGTGTTGTAGTAACCGAAGTTAGCATACCACGCGGTAGGCGGTGGGAATTGAGCCTGGCGCCCGCGGTATCAAGCAAGCGCGCTACCACTATAGCCCACGGCGTGCTGTTTCCACGTAGTAATTCTGTTCGTTAACCACATTTATAGCAATGTAAGAAACTTTCTAGGTAGTACTTCTGTTCTCTGTTCATTAAATACTCTTATAGCAACGTAAAAAAATGAAACAGATGCATTGCTCTCACACAGCAGGTTGCTGCCGAGCTCTGCTCAAGCCCGCAGGAATTCTCCAAAGAATGACGCTGATGATACGCACATGAGCGTGCTGTAGCGTGCACATTTCTTCGACAAGAGCGACGTCTGCGCTGTATTAGAACTGGAGAGACACCACAGTGAACCACAGTGCTCCATAGTGCTCTCTACGTGCGTGGGAAGGCCATGTTTCGCACAGAACTAAATTTGCACAAATTTGCACTAAGTTCACGGTACCTTTAACACCTGTCGAAGCACTGAAATATTTGGCTCATGCTATTTCCTTGCTTACTGCTTCGAAATGACATTGGTTCCCACTATGCGTGGGGTGCCTATTTCTTGTGCACATTTGAATGGAGATTTGCAATCGCAACGGCTGTAGCCATGTCGCCTATCGTTCGAAATACAGTCATGTACGTATGTAATTTTGCACTCTCTAAGTTATTATCCATTATTGAATTTTTGCGCATCTTAAAATTTACTATACGTATAGAAGAAGTTGGCGTCAAAGGCGACTCCGGCCCACAATTCCTTTTCTACGTAAACAGTATATATAAAATATGTATGCAGGATTTTATATTATTATTATTATTATTATTATTATTATTATTATTATTATTATTATTATTATTATTATTATTATTATTATTATTATTATTATTATTATTATTATAGTAGTAGTAGTAGTAGTACACTTTGTTGTATTTGTTGTACGTAAGCCGTCAATATCGTCATCGGATGATGATGATGATGATCGTGGTTAGGTTAGGAAAGGACGCTAATTTCTGCAGCCATTGTAGGGAGCACGGCTAAGTGTCCGTGGGGGTGGGGGAAAGGGAGTGAAAGAGATAAAGAGGAGAGAAAGTCCGTAGTGGAGGGCTCCGGAAATTTGGACCACCTGGGGTTCTTTAACGTGCACTGACAACGCACAGTACACAGGCCTCTGGCATTTTCGCCTCCATCGAAAATGCGACCGCCGCGGCCGGGATCGAACCGGCGTTTTTTGGGTGGCAGCCGAGTACCATAACCACTACACCACCGCGGCGGACAGTCATCGGGATTTTATGTATACTGCTTGTTTAGTCGTATTCTCACACTTTCCCTTTTCATTTCTATTCTCCTCTCTTATTTTCCCCTGTGTTCAGCTCTAGCTTATTATATTGTTTTCAGTACTCCAGTTCCTACTGCATGGGTTCGTCATCCCTCAGAGCTTAGGACTGTCCCTGGCCATAACAAAACAAATTATTGATCCTGAGTGGACGATAATAATAGACCCGTTTGTTTTAATAGCTGCAGTTGGAACGAAACCGTACTTGAACCATCCCTGGCACAAGTGAAAAGCGCGCACAACTTGTAACTCTCCCTGAAATGAAACGAGGGTGGCACGTAACGGCTTGGAACGTGTGTCGTGAAAAGGCGCGTTCACCTCATGGACAGGAAGACGGGAATGTCTCTAGAGGAAGAAGGAGAGCTAAGGTGAGTGGACTTTAGAGAGAGTGTGAAGAAAAAAGGGGAAGGTAGGGAGTTTAGCGGGTCGCCGAGTCGGCTGTTCGCGGCCGCTTTCGCCGGGCGTCGAGGCGCCATTTATCAGGCCTAATTACCACCACACCCATAATAACGCGAAAGAGCGCCAGCTACGTACTTCAGGCTATTCTGCCGATCCCAGAAGCAGTTACCGACGATGTGCTAGGCGTTACTTGGCGCTGCGACACGTGGGACGTCGCGTGTGTGTGAAGCGTGCGCACCTTTCGGGCGTTGTTGGGATAACAGCTCGCGAGAAGCTGGAGATATATGCAGCGATAAATCAGAGAGAACGCTCGTTCCACTTAAGCGGCGTTCTTAGGTGGAAAGCTTTCCGAGATATTTTCCGCTCGGGGGAAATGTAATGACGTTCCAGAAGAAAAAATGGGCAGATCCCACGTGCAGTGGGAATCAAGCAAATGCGAAGCACGCATCAGGAGCGTAAAATGGATTTGCATTGTTGTCTCGCTATACCGAGTTTGGTGCATATGAAGTTAACGAAACGGCCCCAACAGCACCAAGACTGTGGCATGTAAACCATGCCGCTCATACACGCATGTCATGATTCTAACGTTATGACTTGTCATTTACGTTCGTCATGCAGTCGTGTTGTGCCATAGCAATTTTAGTATACATCCCTTTAAGGAAACGAGTGGCATGTAGATCATGCCGCTAATGACATGCATGTCACGATTTTCATGTTATGACCTGTCATTTATGATCGTCATGCAGTCGTGTTGTGCCAAGCCAATTTTCGTATAGGCTCCGTGCAGTCGAGTTTTCCATGTGCGACATCAGCGCCAGAATGCACTGCCTGGCGGAGAGAAGAAGCAAAATTGGGCAGACTGTGACAGGGAAATACGCGAACGCGATGCGCGTCTCCAACTCTATAGCAGCAGCGACCGCCCGTCCCACCTTGTTTCATTTCCTTTGAGATGCGCGCTCCAAACCTGCGGCAAACTGTTCCAAAGGGCGACGCCGCGAGCGTTCGTGTGGTTCGCAGCACGCCCGGAAAGCAGCGAAGAAACGCGCGCGTCGCTGTCGCCTCGGTTTCCACCGTGCGCGATTGAGCCGTCCGACGAGAGCTACGTAGCGCCCTCTGGTCAGTAGACGGAGCCCATACATCCCATTAACGAAACGGCAGTATAGCGCCAGGACCATGGCATGTAAATCATGCCGGTCATGACACGCGTGTCATGATTCTAATGTTATGACCTGTCATTTACGTTCGTCATGCTGTCGTGTTGCGCCACAGCAATTTTGGTATACATCCCATTAACGAAACGCCTGGCATGTAAATCATGCCGCCCATGACATGCATGTTATGCTTTTCATGTTATGACCTGTCATTTATGTTTGTCATGCAGTCAGATTATTGCATACCAACTTTCCTACACATCCCACTAACGAAACGGCCAAGAGAGCACCAACACCGTCGCATGTAAATCATATCGCTCATGACATGCATGTCATGATTTTCATGTTATGACCTGTCGTTCACGTTCATGATGCACTCATCTTGTGGCATGCCAGTTTTCGTAAGCATCCCGTTAACGAAACGCGTGACATGTAAATCATGTCGCCCATGACATGCATATCATGATTTTCATGTTGTGACGTGTCAGTCATGTCCGCCATGCAATCATGTCATGGCCTACCAATTTTCGTATGCATCCCATTAACGAAACGGCAAGGAGAGCACCAAGACCGTCGCATGTAAATCATGTCATTCATGACATGCATGTCACGATTTTCATGTTATGACCTGTCACTTATGTTCGCCATGCAGTCATATTGTGCCATATCAATGTTCGCATCATCCCATTAGCGAAACGGCTAGGAGAGCACCAAGACCGTGGCATGCAAATCATGCCACTCATGACATGTATATCATGATTTTCATGTTATGACCTGCCACTTATGTTCGTCAGGCAATCATGTTGTGCCATACCAATTTTCGCATACATCCCACTAGCGAAACGGCCAGGAGAGCCCTAAGACCGTGGCATGTAAATCATGCCGCTCATGACATGCATATCATGATTTTCATGTTATGACCTGTCATTTTTGTTCGTCATGTAGTCATGATGTGGCATACCAATTTTCGTAAACATCCGATTAGCGAAACAGCCAGGAGAGCGCAAAATCGTAGGCGGCTAGATAGATAGATAGATAGATAGATAGATAGATAGATAGATAGATAGATAGATAGATAGATAGATAGATAGATAGATAGATAGATAGATAGATAGATAGATACGCTCAAACTCGCCGAAGTTCGCTAAGAAATGCTTCGCATTTAAAAGAATGCGCTCGCTTTTAGCCCGAAGCGATTAAGGATGTTTGTAAGGGTTTCTTAATATCCTCTGCATCCCGGATAACCGCTACTTATTTTTGAACTTAGAATATTCCTTTCTGAGAAGTGCTTATTTCCTGGTAGGGTTACGCACTGTGATGATGGATGGCAATGTTCATCGTTTTGTGAGACTTAGAATATTCGTTTCTCATCGTTTCTATTCGTTTCTCATCCGTTGACCGGGATGCCGAGACCATTAGGGTGGCGGCGCCGCCGCTTGCGTTCCGAAATTGAAGTGTTCCACCAAGCTGTTATTTTTTCGCCTAACCTTATTCAACCACAGAACTCCTGACTGCGCCGGACCATTGAACTTCGTGGCAGTCGGTTGCGGCGGCCAGGCAGTACCGGTGTCTCTGACATTCCACCGCAGACTTTCTAGACTATAACCCTTGCTGTAACACAGCACCTATATACAATTGCTTCCCTGTGATATTGTGGAGGTAACCAGAGAACGAATCGGCGGGACTATGACTGAACGTCTGGTTAGGTTAAGACATAGAGCGAAGCTCGTCAAGCTAGCGAAATCCACCAAAACGAAGCCGTATAACGCTTCTGCATTTGACGTTGGAAGCACGAAGTGTGAGATTTGTGGCATCTGTGGATATAATGAGGGAAATGTGGCTGCAAGGAAGAAACGGTGGTTTCGTTAATTTCCACTCGGCTGCTGGGGTACTATAGGTTGGGTAAGGGTACCGTATGAGTGAAAATACATCTGCGACAATAGAATTTGCCTGCCACTGTAGGCAAATCGTATTCACTGTGTATTCACAGTTGTGTTCACAATTTACCTCAAGGCGATAACGTAGTGAATGCAATTTGCCGGTGACAATTTGATTGCCACTGTGGTTGTTTCAATCGGCCGAGATGCTTCTGGGAAACACACCAACATCTTATAACTGATTCCGGCTGCTATCAGGATTCCGGAATTTAGGAGCTATACAGAGGAAGGCCTACGCCCGCTTACCGAAAATCAAACTCGGCTATTGAAGAGAAGAAAAAAGAATCATCCTCAGTACAGAGATCCTCAGTACAGAGT
The DNA here is from genome assembly GCA_013339685.2 of Hyalomma asiaticum. Lineage (NCBI taxonomy): Eukaryota > Metazoa > Arthropoda > Arachnida > Ixodida > Ixodidae > Hyalomma > Hyalomma asiaticum. The sequence continues at coordinate 72,838,368 of CM023484.1, forward strand.
CCATTCCCACGACTGCCTGCATTATGCTCAGGAAACTATGAAGGAGGCTAGGAGGTCGCGAAATGGAGACGAAATAATGATTATGTCAGCCTACTTCTGTGGAAATCTAAAAGACACAAAAAAATTTTCTTACTCGTGCGACGAGATGTTTTGAATGGATCTGTAATTTCCAAATTCGCAGCTATAGTAGGGGGATGGTGGTTTCCGCAGCAGGTATTTTTGCATAAACACTTTCGGCTGTTTATTCCGCCTTTAGACCAATACTGTACAGCTGCACATATCATGCACGCAAGCAACCAACTTTGAGGGTTTCTTCTATTTTTAAAATGGGTATATTTACCGAGGCGCTGCTGCCTACGATTGGCGACGGAAATACCCGTTCGTTGACTTAGTAGTTTTCCTCGTAATATTCTCATGATCGCAGCACATCAGAAACAGACACACAGACGGGCATTAACGGACGCGAGATGAGGGAGCTATATTGTACATCTTTTCACAACAGAAATTTCACAAAGCGCCTAAATCGCCGAGCAGGGACTTATTGAAGAAAGACAAACATCATCAAAATTAGGAAAAATCTTCTCACGAGCCACTTTAAACGATGCTTGAGTAGAAGCTTAGGCGTCGCACAAGTTTCAGGCTGCTGCTATGCGGCGCGTGTAGCGTTGGACGTCATATGCGGGAATGTTGCCTCAGGAAACGTCGACAAACATACCGAGACAAACGTATTTCTACATTCGCAGCAGGATGATGACCTCTAATAGTATACGCTCAGCTGGTCATTCTATTGAAACAATTATGTATAAATTTTGATGGCGCTTGAGCTGAAGAAATAGGCATCAGCTTCACTGCGCAAGTGTCAGCCTACTATTCTGAAGTAGGTAGGGCTCCATTTTTATTGAACAGCGTTGCACGTACGCCGCGGGCACAAACATTGCCTGAGGAAGCGTCGATAAAGTAGAAGACTAAAACATTTAAACATTGCCTGCTTGGTGATTGCCTCTAATGTAGAGGCTCGGCTGATAAGTCCCTTCAAACGATGATATATTACCAAGCAATATTTAAAGCCTAAGGGTGTCTGTGCCGTCATTATACGCCCTACGTTCGAGTCGAAGCACGGCACACAATTTCGCTCGAGGACGATCACAGCTAAACAACGTGTCGACAAAAAAGAAAGGACTTTCTGCTACCGAGTATGTCGTACATCGGGTGGAGAATGTAATCATGTACAGAAAACAACGAAGCAAAGAGAGGCAGCCATCGTTAAAAAAAGCGGGTTAAAAAAGGAACGTCGATAAATAAACTGGGCCGAGGAACATTGATTTCACCCTGCGGTTCGGTTCTGACGCCTTCGCTGCGAGAAATCTTTTACATCCAAAACGATCGACTGCGCCAGTGCATCCGCTGCTCTATTTGCATGAAGTCATAAGGACATAGGAAGCAAGGAGAACAAGCAAGAACAAGGAGAACAATTTTCCGCGCGATGAAAAGCGGTCGCTCTACCTACGAGAGTGCGATAGGTTGCTATCAAAAAGGAAAAGAAAAAGTGAAAGCTATATGCAGTTTGTGTTTTATACACTCATGATTAAAGTGAGAAAAATAGGTTTCATCACCGGGATGGAAAATGGGAACACCTCTTTTTCTTTTTCTAAATACTTTCGCTGGCCTCGACGACGTTGCGCGTAGAATAAATTTCCAGGGACTTCTCCTTTTCCTTGCAAATTTTAAATGCGAAGCATTTCTTAGCGAACTTCGGTGAGTTTGAGCGTATCTATCTATCTATCTATCTATCTATCTATCTATCTATCTATCTATCTATCTATCTATCTATCTATCTATCTATCTATCTAGCCGCCTACGATTTTGTGCTCTCCTGGTCGTTTCGCTAATGGGATGTTTACGAAAGTTGGCATGCCCCAATATGACTGCATGAAGAACATAAATGACAGGTCATAACATGAAAATCATGATATGCATGTCATGAGCGGCATGATTTACATGACACGGTCTTGGTGCTCTCCTGGCCGTTTCGCCAATGGGACGTACGCGAAAATTCGTATGGCACAACATGACTGGCCGACGAACATAAATGGCAGGTCATAACATGGAAATCATGACATGCATGTCATGAGCGGCATGATTTACATGCCACTGTCTTGGTGCTCTCCCGGCCGTTTCGTTAATGGGATGTATACGAAAATTCGTGTGGCACAACATGACTGGCTGACGAACATATATGACAGGTCATAACATGAAAACCATGACATGCATGTCATGAGCGGCATGATTTACATGCCATGGTCTTGGTGCTCTCCTGGCCGTTTAGTTAATGGGATGTATACGAAAATTGGTATACCACAACATGACTGCATGATGAACATAAATAACAAGTCATAACATTAAAATCGTGACATGAATGTCATGAGCGACATGATTTACATGCCACGGTCTTGGTGCTCTCCTGGCCGTTTCAATAGTGGGACGTATACGAAAATTGGTATGCCAAAACATGACTGCATGACGAACATAAATGACAGGTCACAGCATGAAAATCATGACATGCACGTCATGAGCGACATGATTTACATGCCACGCGTTTCGTTAATGGGCTGTATACCACAATTGCTACGGCACAACACGACTGCATGAAGAACGTAAATGACAGGCCATAACATCATGAGCGGTATGGTTTACATCCCAGTCTTGATGCTCTTCGGCCGTTTCGTTAACTTCATATGTACCAAACTCGGTATAGCAAGACAACAATGCAAATACATTTTACGTTCCTGATGCGTGCTTCGCATTTCCTTGATTCCCACTGCACGTGGGATCTGCCAATTTTTGTCACTCTCCTTCTCCATTCGAGCAACGCTGGAGGTAGCTTGTGCGCGTGCGGTTTGCTTTAGGCTTATCTACAAACGGTTGGATGAAGAATGAGTTTTACTACATCACAAGGGTGAGACTGAGTGAGAGAGAGAGAGGAGGGGGGGATTTGAGATGAGAAATAAAATGTACTGCACCTCAAGGGCTACGGAGAGAGAGAGGAGAAAGTGAAGCGCGGTGGGTATCTTTCTCCGGCTGTGTTCGCGTGCTCCTCAGTGGCAACCAGTGTTACCGTTTCTATTCCACTTCTGCTGGTGAAGTAGGGACATTCTTTACTTTGGTTCAATACAATCTAGAGCCAGCGAACATATAAGGTATGTATTTAGGGGTTGAATAGCTTGCTAAACATGTTCAGGCACAAAAACAAACGAGGAAAAGAGCAGAACCAGGAACCACGCCTGAACATGTTTAGCAACCTAAGTCACCAACTTGCCCAAAACAAGTGCTTCTTATGTCGGATAGCTTACGTTTGTCTAAAAAGGCATCAGGACAGTGATGAAGACATAGGAAAACTAATAGATTGAATGTTGTTATGTATCTGTCGACATACCTGTAGGCGTTATCCGCCATGTTCATCAGGGCGCCGCGAATCGAAACTTGAGCTACCTCTGCCTGTCACGGCTGGTAACTGCCGGTTTCTTGCCGTCGCTCCGCGATGTGCGCCAAAGAACGTACCCAGCGAGTTTTATTGAGATCGATTGACCTCGAAAAATCGTCGGAGTTGGCCTTTAACGTCGAAGTTATATTTTACCGTGCACTTCAGAAAAGGGAAATGTGATCGCCGTAACACACGGTCCCATTTTTGGTAGGTAACATGTTCCTCACATCCGTATTTTTCTGCAGGTTCCTTATGTTCGTTATACACCCAACACCGCATCCTCTCATGTTGATTTCATTTGGCGAACAGGCAGGCAGGCAGGCAGGCAGGCAGGCAGGCAGGCAGGCAGATAGATAGATAGATAGATAGATAGATAGATAGATAGATAGATAGATAGATAGATAGATAGATAGATAGATAGATAGATAGATAGATAGATAGATAGATAGATAGATAGATAGATAGATAGATAATGTGTGTGTGTGTGTGTGTGACTCCTACTTTCGCTTCCGACTCAGTGTGGGCGGACACGGGAAAAGGGTGGGTCATAGACTAAGAATAGCAAACACTCACAGGAACCCTCTTTATGTAATTTGTCCTCGCTGATTTAGCCAGAATGTTTTACCAAGTATGGCCTACGAACGATTACAGCGCACATCAATATTAAGCTTGAGAAGCAACATGCTCGCCCTTCGTTCCCTCTCTTTCCTCTCCACTATTCCGAGTACATGTGTACTTCGCTCCAATAACTTCTGCCTTCGCATCGTAAATGTTGGTAAAATGAAAATCTATGGCAACGCATGGCTATTCTTGTAGCGCTTCCGCTCCCTATCACCTAGCCGAGAATCGCTCGGCGGCCGAAAACTCTTAGCGAGAGAGGTAAAAGGAGAGAGCGCGGCAAATGCCTGAAGGTGCGCACGTCAACTATCATTACTGCGTCGACGTCGACAAAGCGACTGCCGGCACGAAAGCTGAAATTTACTGCCTTGAACGCCAACGCGGATTTAAAGTAGACAGGCACTTTATTGCTTCCGCGTATGAGCCGCCCCGCCGACTGCGATTGTGAGCAAAACGTTGTTGATGTACAGTTCTGTACGAAATGAGATTTCGGGAAAAAGAAATGCTTCTTCCATCTCTTTGTTTTTGATTTTACCTTATCCTGTCTTCTAAATTTATTCCACGGTACATGAAAACGCACTCAATCCAGATGCTTTGAAGCAATACGAAACAATTTGTTTGTTCTTTGGAGAAACGAGCGTGAGGCAAAATCCGGAGTTTTATGCTTCTCGGGCTAACTCACGCGTTCGAGCCATCTGTAGCACGAAATCTAATGCGTCGAGATGAGTCACTAAAAGTTGAATTATCTGTAACAATAGAAATATACGCCTATGCTCTCCCAGGAGAAAAATATTCTGAAAGTGAGCTTCAGTTCCTGTGTTTCCTCACTTTAAAAATATAGATTAGCGCATTAGTTCTGCCAGAGATTTATGTTCCAATCGCAGTCAACACAGAACCACGACAACGAAGGATGTTTTTCTGGAACTGGATAAAAAAGAAACACACAAGCTAACCGTTCCACACTTCTGACCTCAAAAGAGCGAACATTTTGAGCGTCCTGATAACTGTGAAAACCAAGTCTCGTGCATCGCAAAAAAAAAAAGTACATAGTTTACTGAGCGTTTTTTTTTTTTTTTTTCATGCACGGTGACGAAAATGCTAAGATCCCACGAGACCTACCGGTACTGACATCTGACGTGGTTCCAACGGTATTCTTCGTGTTCTTGCATACCTTTCAAAGAAAGCGCCGAAGAAAGAACGTTAAAAACATCCACCTGCGGCCTGCATACGAAGTTTCGGCGCCAGTAACCAAAAGCGTCTTTTTGGGATGAAACAGCTCACTCGCAGTGTGCAGCGCTTACTGGGCTAGGCATCTAATCGCTGGAGCTGACAACGTCACGGTGTTCAACGTGTGTGCTCTCGAAGGTGACAGTATATGTCTTGAGACTCAAAGTATGTGCTGATGACGACAAATGAAGAAACAGTTCAAGCTTACTGTCGTTGGCTGCCCTGACAATAGTACGTCCCTCACAAACAAACTTATCATGTTTGACGTGCTTATTAGGCTCCCCTTTCATTTCAAAGCCCCGAAGAGCATGCGGAACGCAAAGCAGGACAGGATGAAAATGCTGAAACTTAGACGGGTACTCTAAGCAGCATATCGTAGCTTTAAGCTTGACTGATTTTCTTTAATTTAGTGGCATTCCATAGCTTTACCTTCCTATTTCTTATCCCCAAGTTATGCGCAATGCTTTAATGTTTCTTTTTCTATCCTGACACGAGCATGTGTAAATTGACGTATTTCTTTATTTTACCCTGATTTCAGTGAATGATGTGGTGTGCAATAAAGTGCAATAAAGTTTTACTGTGTTGTTTTGCTTCTTCAGAACCCCAGTCATTTTCTCCTGAGGAGTAACCTAACGTCTTACACTCCAAAACACCGGAAGGACCTACAAATGAGTCTTTAATCGCGCAAAGATTCCACGCTGCGGAAGTTTCCCCACGGCAAAAAAAAAAAAGGACACTTTTTAATGATTGAAATTTCATTCTGTCAGCTGTCACCCTGCTCAATTAGCTTTTTTTAGGCTAAAGCATTGCTTGCAACAGCACCACTAAAAGGCACGCGCAATAAACGCGCGGCAGGTCCGCGGCAAGCTGCGCATACCGCAGATCGCCTTGCGGCCAGCAGCGCCACCTACGCTATGCTTGAAACGGAGGAGCGGCTTCCATCTCCCGTTGGCGTCACCTCCCCATTCTATCCACCATAGACTAATGCCTTCGAAGGCGTCCAAGACGCCACTGGCGCCATGATAGAGCCGAAGGACGCCCCTGCTGTTGACCACGCAGGGACGCCAAAGATCTACTATTGAAGCTGCCTGACCAAACAAATTTATGTTTAGAAAAAAATTATTGTATCACAGACGATTAACACCGATAACATTACAACACAACGTTGTAACATCACAACACAACATTTTCATGCAAAACATAAGACATCAAATTACGTGTATCACAAAACAGAGTTGCGTCACATCCAACGTTACGTTGGTCACATCCACACAACATAGGAATGCAGCGTGTATAACGGGGCGTTCTACACATCCACACACATATATACAAACGAGTAGATACAAAGACAGCGCCAATCAGGTGCGACAAAACGAATCCATAAAACCATTGATGTAGGAACCATAATACAACGACGCAAGTATAGCATTAGTACACTTAAGAGAGGCCCTCATATCTTCAACAAGTTTTCGCGTGCGCAACCATAACTTCCGCAAGCAAGCGGTGAAGTGAAATGTAAGCAAAATTACGGGGTTATACTTGTGGGAACAACGCACCTTACTCTTATCCTAAAACGTCAAAATTACCTCTCTTACATTCTAGAAACTTAGAAACACGCATTTGTTTCTGGTGAAATAAACAAGCAGATCACGCAACCGGAAGTTTCTTAGGGTCGTACGCTTCCTACGGTTATGATCTTGAAGCCGTCCCACAAGACTGCGAGAGACAATGCCGCGGCCTGGCTTGAGGGGAAAGCGCGTTGTTCGAGCGAAATTTTCACTTTTACTCTTGTCGTGACAGTGCAAAAACGCGGGTTCGATCCCGGCCGCGGCGGTAGCATTTTCCATGGAGGCGAAAATGCCAGAGGCCCGTGTACTGTGCGTTGTCAGTGCACGTTAAAGAACCCCAGGTGGTCTAAATTTCCGAAGCCCTCCACTACGGCCTTTCTCTCTTCTCTATCCCTTTCACTCCCTTTCCCCCACCACATGGACGCTTAGCCGTGCTCCCTACATGGGCTGCAGAAATTAGCGTCCTTTCCTAAACTGAACCACAATCATCATCATCATACGAAATGGTCCTTGGTTGAGTACGTCTCGGGCTGAACGGGACTGACAGGGACGTATTACTGCTGAGGGCGGCAAGCATTCCTGCGTTGCTCATGTGTGCCGCGTGTGCCGGTTTCAAAGCAGCTACACTCTTTTCGCATTGTGTGCCTTGACATTATTTTGACTTTTTCTCAGCTGTCAGCAAGGTTAGAGATAAAAGGACATATTCCAGCTGTGAATAAAATGCACCAATGCTTGCTCGCTCTCCAAATATAAGAATTCTCAGTGGCAACTTATAGAGGACTACGGAACTGACCCAGAGCCACTCCGATATTTCTATATTATCATACCCATCTAACATGCCATTTCTCAGACGATTCTTCTGTCATTCACCGATAAGCAATTCTGTCACCCTGTTTGGCAAGGAACTTCCGCATTCGCGCACCGCCGGCACACAGCCGCAACAAAGGCGCGTTCACCAAATTGGTAGTCGCTTGCACTCTGTTCGTTATCTGGAGAAGGAGATGCCTCGCTGCGGCAAGGAACGCCGTGGTAAGGGCAGCGTACCCAGCCGTCAAAAAGATCAGGCGGCTCCTGTGGAGCCACCTGTCAAAGGAGCTCGAAGTAGTTGGGGAGGAAAAGTTCCTCCGCGCGCTGGCACACCAGGTTTTAGGGGCGAAGCTCCTTAAGGTTTGGGTCTGTCCGTCCGTTGTTCCTAGTAGCGCGTTACCTTCAAAGAAATGAATGATGCTACGTGTGCGAGGCGCGCCCTCGGCGCGTGCCTCCCGGCACGCGAGCTCTCTCATTCTTCCATCTGCTGTCTTGTGAGAGAGAGAGAGAGAGACAGAGAGAGCGAAAGGCGCGCGTTGACTATGGAAACACTCTTTCTTCGATGAACGCGCTACCAGCTCGCAAAGAAGGAGAACGCGCCCTCACCCGCGAGAGACAAGCTTGACGCAGGCAGCGTCTTCTAGCGAGTTTCTTGCTTGAAAAATACCGACTGCTCGCGCTGGAGAACCGTTCACGGGCCACCCATATATATATATATATATATATATATATATATATATATATATATATATATATATATATATATATATATATATATATATATATATATATATATAGGCAATGGATCTTGCAATGAAGTGCCGGTGGGAGATTTCACTTGTGCGTAGTTGAACCGTAAGAATTCGTAGCGTGCGCGTTAACTAAATTAATCCGGAACTCGGCACGATCTACGATGAACATCCGGAGCTTCGCCCACTCATCATCATTCACTCCGTGGATATGCTGTGAATTTTTTCTTTATTCGGGATGGCCAGTTAGCCTACCCCATCACCGCGTATTAACGCTTCGCTACCTGGTCTCCTCCCTCCCTCCTCCCCCTTTTTTTGTTTTTTCCCCACAACATGTAGTGTACGAGATGTTAACGCAACCTTTTCTTTCATGCTTGTATATTTGCTCGTATGTACCACACGTCATGGAGCAGAATTGTGTAACGCCATGAATTGGACTTTGTATGTATTATTTCCACATGGTGCTTGTTCTGATCTTGTGTTTTGTATATTATACCAACTGTGTTACGATTTATTCAGGTTGGATGATGTATATATAAGAGTATCTGTTACAGTGCAAACCAGTGCTTTGTCATGAGTTGAATAAGCTTCCCTTTGACCAGTGTATGCACGTTAGGGACAGCTTTACAGAGCTCTTCCATAGTAAAGCAGGATCTACTCTCAATGGTTCACATTTTGTTCTAAATACCATCCTTTCTCGAATTCGCTTTCTGGGACCGCTGTAACAGCTCTCCTGTAGTACGGTGCGAGAGGCTCTGAATCGGAAACACTTGGTCTAACACGAAACTGTTTTACGCCGGGGTCCACCACGACCCCATACGTCACTACCGTAACGAATGTGGTGCAGTAAAATAAACCTGTAAGAGCAAGAAAGAAAAAAAATCCACGCATATCCACGCTCCGAAGGTTCATCGGTAAAAACCGGGAATCTTCCTTGAATCTTGCCCAGTACATCATCAAAGACGTGACAAATGCTGTGTGTCGCCATCTAGCGCTCTCCTATCACACTAGAGCACGCGAGCGCCTCCGCGCCATCTATTCATCAATTCACGTACTAGCTAAGCAGCACCGCAGCGCTCGGACAGACAGACAGACTCCCGTGCTATGCGTTCCCATACATCTGAATGAAGCGAGCACCGTGGCGCCATCACGCCATCTAGTGAGCACTTCATAAAACTACAGGTGGCTACATACTATGTACGGAGGAGGGAACGACCCACACCCTAAGGAGCTTCTCCCCTAAAAAAATTACACCATCTCCCGCTAAAGGGAACCATGTGTGATGCGAAGTGGCGGGGAGATGGTTAGCTTGAGCGGGAGATGGTGTAATTTTATTGAGAGGATGAAGGAGAATGTATAAAAGAGAACGCGGTGGTTGCGTGATGGCCCGAGCGCTCATCGCGGCGCTGTACAGGAGAGAGAATGATGCGCGCGCGCTCCGCCATTTTCATACCGCGTAACTACCGTGGCGCCCCAGCGGAGTGTCCAGCTGTCGCACCACCTGTCGTGCGCGCCGCTCCGTAGAGTAGAGGATTCCTAGAGGAGAGAAAGGGGAGCGTAGAGGAGGAGAGGAAGGGGGAGGGGACGCGCATGCGCTGTGGGGGTGTGGGACGCGGGATGCGGGCGCAGCTCCGTAGAGGATTCCTAGAGGAGAGAAAGGGGGTGAGCGTAGGAGAGAGTGGGACGCGGGACGCGGGAAGGAGGGTCGGACAAAGCCCCCGCCATAAGCTGCTTCGCATCTAATAGATAGATAGATAGATAGATAGATAGATAGATAGATAGATAGATAGATAGATAGATAGATAGATAGATAGATAGATAGATAGATAGATAGATAGATCATCTCGCGCAACAGGAGAGCTCTTACAGCTGTCCCAGAAAGCAAATTATACAACCGCTCTATAACTACGGAAGATCTCGGCCCATGTCCACCGGGCTGTTCCTCTATCCCATCACCATCACATTCCTCCTGGGAGACTGCGCTGACCAGCTCAGCGCCGCAGGAGCAGCGTCGGCTGATCCAGCGAGCACGTGGAGTGGCGCGAGCCAATGGGGCCCTGAACTAAGGGCTCCACCCTACGAGGAAGATCCCTCACTTCGTTAAAATAAATGTTTGCTCTCTCTCTCTCTCTCTCGGCAGAGCTTTCTTCAACAGGTGACAAAATTACTGATCGGTGAATGAGGGAAGAATCAACGTGTAATCGACACGTTAGATGAGTGTCATAATATAGAAATGCCGGAGCGGTTATGGTTTGGTCTGTAGTCTTCAGTAGATTATCTTATGGGATTCTTATATTTGGAGAGCGAACAATGCGATGGTGCACTTTGTTCACAGCCAGACTGCGCCTTTTATCTCAAGTCTTGCTGACAGTTGAGAAAAAGTGAAAAGAATGTGATGGCACACAATGTGAAATGGAGTGTACCTGCGTTCAAACAGGCACGCGACGCACATGAGCAGCGCATGAACGCTGGCCGCCTCATTGATAGTCTCGTTCAACCCGAGACGTATCCAACCAAGCAGCCCTTGCAGAGTGCCCTTGCACTCTGTGAAGAAGGATGACTAATGAAGTGCGGTCGTGGAATAGGTTCACCACTGCGTAATACTGCGGCTCGATAGAGAGACGTACTCACGGCCAGATCCAAGCCATATGTAGCCAGGGTAGGGCTAGCCGGAGACGCTGAGTGTTTCTCCCTGTCCCAGCCGTGAGACAGGCTAAGGTGCATTAAGGCGCGTGCACACTGGCGGAAAAACGCGAGCCTCCGAAGCTGCCCCGCGGCAGGATTCTCGTGCCGCGAGAGCGATCGGTCCGTGCGCCATTTCTCGCGGCGCGACCCGCGCCGCCGGGGAGGAGACCAATAGAGCGTCACCGTCCGTGACGTACGCGCTCCATCGCGGAGTCATGTGGACCCGCCCGGAGGCTCGTTTCGTACCCGTACGGTGGCTCGCTTGCTTCTCGCGCCCGTTAGCTCGGAGGAGGCGGGATTTCGCGGGGCTGCCGCCGCGGTTCGCCGCGAGCAGTGTGGCCGTGTCGCCGCCGAAGCATTTCTCCGCCGGCGGCGCGCCGCGCGCGTTTTTCCGCTAGTGTGCACGGGCCTTTACATCTATGGTTCACTTCGGGCGCCTAGCAATCGCTTTGATTAGTATTTCGCTCACTTATTCACATTCGATTACACCAAGTCACCCTTAGTCCCCGTAGTCCTCCTCAGACCAAGTCACCCTTTATAAGGCACCTTTGATTTACTTTTCCACTGGTGGATTAATGTGTCCTGCCGACACTCACTAGCGCGCCTAGATCACAATTTATTGCCTCAGAGATCGGCTTCACCGCTGTAAGTTTGTTTAACAGATAACTTTGTTCACGGGCGCTGTCCGCCGGAGCGTAGCCATGTACGGCTTCGCTGTAAAAGTACGGCCATTTCTTACTTCGTATTGAGATAAAAGCTTAGTTTGCATCGATGTGAGACTATGTACAAGGCTTGCTCTAGGCCTGCGCCACGGGTTTCAAATCCTAATCAAGGTAATGGGTTGCCGAAAACAAACCAGGCGCAAATCACCATGTGGCGTTTGCTTACTTTTACATTTATGTCAACCGCGGACTTATGTTGCGGCTCAGAATGACCGGTAACAGTGACCGAGCGATGTCGAAAGTAGCGCAGACTTTGATACACGAGTTATCCTAAACAAACCGGAACGTGATGCTTTACCGTCGTATACTTCTTTCTCTCTATCTTGAATAGGGGCAGCTAGAAACTCCTTGGAACTATATAACGGGCAACAGTACACCTGCTGTCAATCGCGCTGATAAGACATCGATGGGGCAACGTTTGTCTTGATTGGAAAGGCTGCAGCGAGAAACCCTACACTACGTTAGCTCTTCCATTATTACTTCTTCGTGATACCTTTACAAAGATCTCGTTTGGGTCACCTTTGCATATTTTTTATCACGTAGACGCCGGGTACCGATTTGTTCTGAGCATCCTACGCGTACATGCCTGTGTAGTTCTGAGAGCAGCTCCGCTTACGCTTTCTGCCGAGATTACAGGTTTTACCGACCTTTGTAAATAACCCATTGGGAATGAGATAGGAATGTACGCTCTGCTGTTTTCTCTGGACAAGAAGTATGTGCACTTGTCTGTGAATAGCCACTACATGTTACCAGCGTAAGTACGTCTACGTCTAAATACCATTGGTAGGAAGGAAGGAAGGGGAAAAACAGAAAGGCACGGAGGTTAACCAGAAAAGCGTCCGGTTGGCTGCCCTACACTGGGGGAATGGGAAGGGGGAATATAAAGATGGGAGAGAGAGAGAAAGAAGGGGAATGACGAAAAAGACGTTGTAGGACAACTCCAGCAGTCAAAGGAGGACATATTTATTTGTGACAATGACGTTACCTTGCCAGCAGCGTGATGGCGAATGTAAATTATTTGTAAATTATTCGCACATTATTCTAAACGAGCCACACTGTAAACTCAAAAATCATCATTGTATTGATAATCGGCTACTGGATGTTCATAACGTATGTACTCCTGTATATATGTGAAAGCTTCCTAAGAACAATAGCAGTGCGAATATTGGCCGCTGGAGAACAGACAGACAACACGAGGGAAATTAACAATTGAGCGTTGCTGATCGTGAAAAGAAAACGTGTGAGGTGAAACGGAGAAGAAAGAATATACTGCGACTAATGGCAAAGCACAGTGAGAAGAGACCGCGACATGACAAATGCCCATGCTAAAATAATGTGAACTGTCCCGACAAGCACACCGTACCTTTTTCAAGTAGCTATGTCGATGGTTCACTAAATCACGTCTTTGTCTTCCTTTTTGCCAGAACCCAACTTTATCATCACAAAGCAAAAGACATTCGGCTCAAACGCGCCACTTATCAGTCATGTTAAACATCCGATGCAACCGTGTACGCGCATTCAGTCTTGTAAACGATAGAAAGTGTCAGAAAAATATTAAGTTGTTGTGTACGGTTAATTATTAAACTAAGATACTAGAGCCCCGTGTACTGTGCGTCATCAGTGCCCGTTAAAGAACGCCATGTGGTCGAAACTTCCGGAGCCTTCGACTACGTCTTTTCTCACCTCTATCTCTCTCATTGCTTTTCACCTAGCCACCCCCTCCTTCGCCCTCGCCAAATGCTGAGCCATGGTCCGGACGTGGGCTGCGGAAAATAGCGACCTTTCCTTAACCATGTTTATTCGGCGAAATTGTCGAGAATCTCTTAACTACAGTGCCGTAAGATCTTCGTGCTGGTCTGTCTATGTATATAATCATCTTATATGCATAATCTGTGGTGGCCAAGCTCATAAGAAATACCAGTCCAGTCAGAGAAGAACAGCGAACAAGGTAGTGACCTGCGCAAACACGAATCTTCGGACCCTTCACCGGATGCACTTAGGCTGGTTGAATAATGGAAATATGACAGACCTGCAAGCACCACGGCGCCGGACAAGCCAGGAAACAAGCCAGAAATTGGCCGACTACAAATTCAAAGTAGTAGATGAATGGTAGCTTTGGAATCGAATAAAAAAATTTAAAAAACATTGCTCATATAACGACGCTCAGGTCGGCTGTCGTCGGATTGCGACGATTTCAGTTTGCTTTCGTCGTCGCTTTTTTTTTAGTTCTTTTATCTTTTCTAGAGTAAACTTTCTAAACAGCACTTCCGTGACTCGTGGAATGGAGGCAATGAAAAACGACTAGGAAGCACGGGGCGGTATATATGCATCATTCATGCACCAAACAACGGCAAATTGAAGCGGCGGGCTTCCCATTCTAACGCATTCTTGCCGCCTTTTCATCCACCCACTCTTCTCTCACTGCATTTTCGCAAAAACCCATTGGTGCATCCGCTTTGTTTTCTGCCATCGTTTTCTTTGCGCAGGCGACAAATCGGGGAAGATTGTTATAAAAAAGAGAGAACGAGGGACGATGTTGTACCAGTGCTTGTAAGTGAACATTTATGCCAGTTTCCAAAAGAAAGCAGGAACTTGAAAGATGCCAAGGTTTAGAAAAAAAAAATGAGAGAACACGTATCGTTTGAAGGAGGGTATCCTACTTGCAGACATCCCAACATCTGGCCGCTGAAATTTACCACTCGGCATAGTTTTGACCTCTTTTTAGCTGCATCCGGAATTTTTTTAACTGTCTGCAGCGTACGGTAAAATGTACGCATACGGTAAACATTCAACATTACATATAATACACCGCTTATACGGTTGTCACACGGAACCTTTTAATCTCATTTCAGTACATAGATATTCGCATATAATGACATTATTCAGCTGCTACACGGCGATATTTAATGCCATTCGTATCGAACGACTTCTAAAATCCAATGAGATCCACCAACTCATTCGCATTCGCACTCGAACCTAATGTACACTTTCTATTTCCTAGAGACAGAGCAAAAGTGTGGCATCGAGCATTCTTAATGTGTAAAGCGTTTATGTGAATATGCATTACTTTCGCGCTTTTTACGATATCCATAATTTTGACCAGAAAACAGCACTCCAGGCTGTCACAAAATGTCTTACTCTCAACTTCAGAGGCGTTTGGCTGGCGTCGATTTTTGGCGACAGTCAGTCAGTCAGTCAGTTTACTTTCCTTAAAGACCCCCGGTGGGGGTATTACATAAGGGGTGGGATTCATATGTTCCCATAACAATAATGTAATCCTTACATGGGTTACAATTCAGTACATTTCTTCATGTTATAACCAAACATATAAATTAACACACGTAAGCATTATTGAAGAGAGAAATGTACTCAAAAATATACAGAAATATTGAAGACGAAAATATACTCAGAGGCTATTGGGTTG
The DNA here is from genome assembly GCA_013339685.2 of Hyalomma asiaticum. NCBI lineage: Eukaryota > Metazoa > Arthropoda > Arachnida > Ixodida > Ixodidae > Hyalomma > Hyalomma asiaticum. The sequence continues at coordinate 72,853,649 of CM023484.1, forward strand.
AAGATGGTCGGTTACATGTTGTGCAAATAACGATGGGCATGTTATGCCCATCATCAGTAGTACTGACTACTGCGACCGGGAAGTATGCTGGACTGTGCAACACCAAATTCCGTTACATTTATTTCGCTGCTCAAACTGCGTTTTAATTAACATGTGTTTCACGATTATGACGTTGCTCCCGGCTGACGCACTTTTCTCTCAATTGCGAGTATATACAGCAATTTGAATGCTTCATCAGGGAGCGTCCCCGTTAAGCGCTGCCGTATCAGCCATGAATTCAAGTTTCTCTTCATCTCTATCTACTTGTTATTTTGTTTACTTATCAACGCATTTGCGATCGTTCACATTGACGTGCGTTGCCTTTAGCGCGAGTTTTAATTTTTAGGTACTATATCGGTACCATATGCGTGGTCAATGGTACCAGCCGGATGGTCACATTCTGAGTCCTACCAAGGAGTTAAGGCTTGCGTTTAATCAAAGTATCCGCGTACTTAGGCTTGGGCACACTTTAAAGAACGCCATCTGATCAAAAGCCATCCGGTCGATCATACCGTGGTTCTGGAAATTCTACACCCCGGAATCTTTTTAAGCTCGATAAATGAAATGAAAGAATGCCTGCGTAACTGGCGACCACCCGCGGGCGTATACGCACAATCTGATGGCTGCAGTACTGACTACTGCGAACGGGAAGTATACTGGACTGTTCATGCGACTGATAGGGTGAGTCGATGAAGTCAAAACGCCTTATGATTATTCGAGACGGAGAACGAAGCCCTCTAAATGGAGCGCTTTGGAGCTAACCGTCTATATAATTGGCCCGTTATTGATTCTCACCGTAGAAAGAAATAAACTCTCTCGTCTGAATACCGCGAGTGTTCTGTAAGTGTATATTGCCGGTGACACTTCGCTGACATTTCGCTCATTTGCCTCTCGATGTCACTACACGTTGGTATTCCTTTACAAAGTAGAGCACAGCTCACGACCTCCGAGCCATACAAGCGGGAGTTCTCTCCATACAAGTATAATCAAACCATTTCTGAGATCGGCTGCGTTACCTCCCATTCGCTTGTCACTTAGCTATAGCTTCATATATATGCGAAGACGCTTGCGGGCAGAAACGCGCTACAAGAGCATCTTACATCACTCGCTGCGCTCAGTGAGTTCGGGCAGGGATACGAGTATTACTACGAAAACCTTATGCACGGCAGCTTCGAAGCGACATCAGGTACTCTTCCCCTAATGTCACGCCGGCGCCACCAAATCCACTTAATATAAGCTCTGGCGACGAAGATGATGCAGTGCACAAATGCTGCTTGAGAGCAAGGTAGATTAGGCCACACGTCTACATGCACTCTCGGGTGTCCCTGATGAGCGCCTAGAGCGGAGGACAGAGTAAATATGCGCATCAGTAAGAGCAGTAAACGGCTATTGAAAGCTACTAGATAGGCATGCGTAAAGAAAACGCACAAGATCTCTCGGCTTAAGAAAGAACGCCATGAAGTGGGGAGATGCGTGGGGAGGAAGCGCGATGCGGCTTAGCGCATAGGATTCCTCCAGTCATAAACACCGCCGTTGCTGTTCTATAATGCGGAAGCAGTGCTTCAGGAGCGCTGTCAAGAGCAGTCACCTGAGGGCTGTTCTGTTAGTCGAGCTGTGAGATAACTTTCTCCCTCGGCACTTGCTTCGCCACGACCATCTTGCTGGATTTCAGCTACACCTCCTGAGGCGTCAGTGGCAATCGTGCTCAAAGGACACGTAAGTAACAGAGGCACTTCGTAAGCTGCTAGCAAAAAATAACGACTCGACACCGTCCAGGCAAGAAAGATGGCTGCTGTGGTAAAGGATAAGAGGATAATCAGGGTCCAGAGGAAGGACGCTTCGTTTCTTTTTGATAATTTGAATATGGCCTTCCCCCTATTTTGTTGAAATGTACCATCATTGAGGAACCTACTACGAAGATCGAACTTTCGATCTCATGCATTACAGCGTCGCTGCTCTGATCCGCGATGATTACAACAGTATTCGTTTCATTTTTTTTTCTTCAAGCTGACATTCCAGTGAACGACAGGCAGCTTTCCGTTACACATTACCTTTGCGCTGGTATGCGTCGCTGCCGAGACTACTGATTCCGCTCAGAGTAGCTTTCGGTCGATAAAAGAAGTATAATGTTGAAGCAACTAAGGGACATTTAGGTTTCTAAATCTTCAAAACGTGTTTGTCTCAAAATTTAAAAAAGCCAACAGATAATGTTCTGCCGCTATTGGGATAAGTAATATTCATACATATCTCTCCTTCTACCGCCACAACAGTAATGTCGGTTCCCATTCGTGCAAATATTACTGTCGGTAAATCTGCTGCCATTGGCTGCCAGGGCCACTACCTCAAATGTATCGAAGTTGTCCGAAGCAAGCATTTCTCGTTTAAGCATTTGTGATAATAAGGACCCACTTATATGGAGCTAATTGATGTCGACACAAAGTGGCAGCATTCGTGCTTTTTTCGTGTAATAAATCTTGTCTCCATCTTCTCGGCGATGATGCTGATGCCACAAACGTAGCAGAAGAATGCCTATCAGCATCGAGCATCAATAAACTCAGTGCACGTTAAAGAACCCCAGATGGTCAAAATTTCCTGAGCCCTCCAAGACAGCGTCTCTCATAATCATATCGTGGTTTTAGGACGTAAAATCCCAGAAAGCAATCAACTTTGTTGTTAGTGAGAGATTCATATACCTCTCTTTCTATGTGCTCATTTCATGTATAAAGTAACTCAGAAGAAAACAAAACGAAATTTCTGTAGCTCCAAATTCGTAACCGTAACGTGCGAACTTATCGCTTTTGTCGAGTAGTACAACTTCACGAAGCCTTGTGAAAGTGCATTTTGTGGAAACATGCACTGAGAGTCATCTCTATTGCTGTATTCTCTCTCCAACCACAAGACATGAAAATAAAAGCGAATAAATAAATAAATAAACAGATTTGGCTACGTGGTAGAGAGAGAGAGAGAGAGGTAGGGAAAGGCAGGGAGGTTAACCAAATGCGAGTACGGCTTGCTACCCTGCGCTGGGGAAAGGGATAAAGGGGTGAAATAGAATTAAAAATACAGGAAGAGAGATAGAAGAGCCCAATCACGCGCACACTTGCACAAGTACAGTCTCGCAGAGACCTGTCGACTTCAGGTACGTCAGCAACACCTTCGTCGCCTTCTGAGCCATCGAAGCGTATGGCCAGGGCCCAAGAACCTTGACTGCTGAAAACGGCCTCGAGTCCAGCCTGTCGAGTACCATTTGAAGTTGGTAGCGTCGGCCGTCATAATTACTGCAAATACACAGCACGTGTTCAATAGTTTCAACAAGTCCGCAGAAATCGCAGGTAGGTGTGTCAGCCATCCCGATCCGACACGAATATACCTTTGTAAATGTAGTTATGTGGTAATTTCCTCTTTTTAAAGGTGCTTGTACGGAGTGGTTCGGTGTTTCGTTGATACAGTCGTTCGGGACCCTCATAAAGTGGAACCAACTCGCTCAGGATAGGGCAAATCGGAAATCGTTGGGAGAGGTGTTCGTCCTGCAGTGGACTTCAAATAGGCTGCTGCTCATGATAATATGGTCGTTTGCTATGCATAAAGGTGGTTGTTCAGAATGGTTCGCTGTCTCTTTAATACAGTCGTTCGGGGTCCACTTCTAGGAAGGCAGAAACGTTCTCGTGTAATGGAAGGGCGTGGAAGTACCACTGAACATAGCATAACATTATTTGTAGTAGTCCGTAATGAGGCACTCCAGGGCTGCCGAGGCTCTCCTACCAGAAAAAAAGAGACCTTTGAAATTGCCTTTCCTTTTTGCCCCTTTAGCGCTAGTTGTGAGTTAAGGTTACTGTCCCCGTAGACGAACGCTCAGAGTAGAATATGAGCAGGCGAGCCCGTCTATGAACTACGACAATGTGGGAGGCTCGTAAGAAATGAAGGCTCTCTAGTATGTGGCGCTGTCAGACGCTGCTGAACGTTTTGGGCAGCTCTCGGCGGCAGCTGTCACTCCATTTGATTTCTTAAGATGTATTCTTTTCGGAGCCGCCAGTTCTTCTCGTGTTTCGTGGAACCAAAGAGAGTAAAAAAAATAAGGTATGGTGGGACCTGCTATGCACGCGCACCCTTCTCCACTTGTGCAGGCTTGTTTCCTACTGACAAACCAGTACCTCAAGCATTCCTTTGAAAAGGATGATTCTTGCTGTGCCAAAAAAGAAAAAGTCCATCTAAACTCAAGTATTTCAGCATTTCTTACTTGGTTTCGGTCGCACGGCGACTAGAAAAATGCGGCCTCTATTTTCCTTTACGATATCTCGAAGTCCCTTGTAGGACTGAATTTCCATGGTGCTATTTCGTCTCTGCGCTCATGAGTATCCTGGAGAACCTTCAGATTTCTTGACTTCTTAATTCACGAAAACCGTATCACAGCACGGTGGTTCCAGAAAACTGGAATGTAAATGGTCTTCGAAATTGCTTTTACCTTAGTTGCGCAGCGGTTATTTCTCGTTTCCTATTCGACCTGTCTCAGCCATGTTCGTGCACATTGGACCGCAATCTGAAAGCCTTCTGCTGTTTGGGCCTCTTCCTAACAACTCGTGAGGAGTCCTCTGTGTTTCCGTACTACGGCGTATGCATATAAAGGAAGCCCTGAAGCCCTCTTCACCCCATCCGAACGGCAAGAATCAATTTGTTAGGTAAGGGAAATATTCCATTCATCTGGGTCCAATTGCCTTGCTTGTTTGTCTCACCAGATATGCCCTTATTCAAATGATAAACGTATTTTCTTTACCCGTTTGCCTTGGTGCTTCGACGGTAAGATGTTGAGTGCTGGCTGCTGTTCGTCAGGCTAGTTCTATTTTCCTTCCTTAGAGATGTTGTGCTTCCTTCTCTGCCAGAGAGGTTGTGCTTGTTAAGAGTGGCTTCGAGGATCAGAAACGCGTCTAGTAAGTTTCGAGTCTACTGACGTGGAAGTTTGCTGTTCGCATTTTAGACGTTGCTCAGAGCGCGTCATCATGAAGTGAAACATGCCCAAGGTCTCTGCCGTCGCTGCTCCATCGCCTTCTAGTCGACCAGCAGAAAGTGGAAGCTTGCGCTTGTTCAAACGAGTGCCACATAGGCAAGCATTGTCAACGTACCACCTAGCGTCGATCATGAAGACTGTGCAATAGTGAAAAATAACTCTTGGTGGTGAGAATACGACCAAGCGTATAGGACAAACTACAATCTCCGAGGAAGGAAGCATGCTGCTGCTTGCTCTAATAATAATAATAATAATAAGAAGCACTGTCGATCACTGTCACCAATCACGTGCTGTTAGGTACGGGACACGATCGCCGGAAATAATTCTAAGAACCAACGTCTTGGTTCCCCGAAATAGATCCCACGAAAGCTTGGACAATAAGATTTTTGGTCCCCTTCAGCACACTAGCAAAACGCCAGCAGTGGTTCAAAGACCGAGTCAGAGCCAAGGGTGATCAAACAAAACAAATATACTCTCATCAAAAAGGCAATTACACAAAACGTACACAAACACGGCTCTTCCAAACTCAAACACAGATGGGTTACAACGTTACACGAAGCCAACAAACACGAACAAGCTCACGCACTGCAACAAAGAACAAAACACAAAGGAGTCCTATTCACCAAGTCACTCGGGCGTCTTCTCCACTCGAAGCTTGCAGGTGAGCTTGTCAGCTGGCTCGTGGAACAGCGTCTGAGTCACGCACGACTTCATTGCTACTTCTTTTTCTTGCTACTCTTCTACTCTCCCTCTCGCGGTCCCGTGTCCGACTGCTTATATAGCCCTGGGAAGCCGTGCTAGAAAGTTCGGCGCGGCCCACGTGACTCAAGCACACACAAAATTTGAACCTTCTCGCCCATTCTAGGTCCTTCTTCGTTGGGGCGGCGCCTCTTTCTCTGCGCGAGGAGCGTCGGTGTGTACTCTCCGCCTCATCTTTCTGCTTACGTCTGTCCCGCGCGCGCGCTCGCCGTGATAAGAAAGGTTCCACAAAATTCTCCCCTTTTGGAGACGCGACGTGACCTTGGTCGCCTCCTCCGTGCGCGCCGCTTTTCTTGTTGTTTTGGGCTTTTCCTCCAGCTCGACGCCGGGTTTCTCCTCCGAATAGGCACTATTTTGTGACAACCACCCAGAGTTGTTGCTCTGAATACATCTACACACGATGCGTCGTGTAGAGAACTGTCATCGATGAGCACGCTTACCGCGCAAACTTTGTTTCATTAGTTCCGTGCAGCAGAGACAGCGCTAAGCGATCGTCGAGCGCACATTATTGCAGAGTGACATATGATGCCACTGCTCGGAGATGTTCGCGTGGCTTCCGCGGCAGCGCTCGCTGCTAGCAGGCAACAGGACGCGCAAGTACATGTTTAAGACGTGTTCGCCCTCGTGATTGGTTGAACTGGCAAGTAGCTTCCACAGTGCTGCACGGAAGTACTGGAAGAAATTATGGCTCAAGCCAGATTCCCCACGTCTGTGTTAGGTTTCTTAGATTTCTTACGATGAACCAACTATACGGCGAGACTGGGCAAGGTCTATTAATGCTTCCCGACACCAGGCGATGTATCGCGATATGCTGTTCAGTGGCTCCCATGATCTCCTCCTATTTAAATATTATAAGCAACACTGTTAGCTTAAGGAGAGGTTTGGTAAACGAGAAAATGACACGAGTTGGATAAACTGACAACGACATTGCCTAGCAGTTTCAGCGTCAGTTCCCTTCTGAGAACATGAAATACAAAGCTCTCGGCCCAGGGCTGCAGGTTGTTTTGTATATTGCAACCACATTGCCCCACAAAAGAGACAAAAGCGAAACTTAAATATCCAGGAAGCTTTCCCGAACTGCAACCTAATAAATAAAATATATTTGCCCCAAAACTCCGGATGTCGCTACCACGCACTGGCACTTCAGCGCAAAACTGGAAACCTTATTCTTCGCTTACTCTTGTAATTCTCCGCCTATTACCTATATATTAAGTAAAGCAGAGTATGTTGTTGTTTTGTCGGGTTTTACGTCCCAAAACCAGTTCTAATTATGAGAGACGCCGTAGTGGAGGTCTCCGGAAATTTCGACCACCTGGGGTTCTTTAACGTGCACTGACATCGCACAGCACACGGGCCTCAACATTTCGCCTCCATCGAAATGCAGCCGCCGCGGCCGGGATTCGATCCCGCGACCCTCGGATCAGCAGCCGAGTACCTTAGCCACTAGACCACCGTGGCGGGGCAAAACACAGTATCAGTGAAATTTTCATGATTCAAACAATTCCTCTTTCGTAATTCATGACGTAATTCATTTTTTTTAGTTACAAGAGCCTATAATCAGTAAATATAGCACCGACAGATATTTTAATTTCTGAGGCCAGAACACATGCAATTATTTTGATATTCATGGATATTGTAAGTGTCCGTAGAAAATTTACGCGGTGGACCTTTCACCTTAAATAAATGGGGCGCGTCAAAAAAAAAACACATCTTAACTATGAAGAACCGCTTGGTCAGTGCTGTACGTTGACCGTAGTTTGCGACCCTAAAGCTCCTGTATTCAAGAACGGGCCTGCGTTTATCCTGGTAAGGTGTGTTTACTATCTTAACTATGAAGACCCGTTTGGTCAGTGCTGTACGTTGACCGTAGTTTGCTACTATAAAGCTCCTGTATTCAAGAACAGGCCTGCGTTTATTCTGGTAAGGTGTGTTTACTATGAGCTGTGAAAGAGGTGTGCGTTGTGGTTTATGCGAGACAGGGCACCACAATGGGGAGACCAGAAAAGACGAGGACACAGAGCGAAGGCGGCTTCCTTGCTGCGAACGCAAGTAGAAGGAGCGTCTAGTGAGGAAACCCTCTCTACACTGAACAGTCCATTTCACGACAAGACTAAGCTATAACCAATCTCCGACAAACCTACAACGAGAGATTTCTCATTTGAAGTACGTTCGCTTTCTTCTCGAAAATGTCTCCGCGTGGGTTTCCTTTGATGTTTTGGCTACTCGCTGGTAGATTGCGGTTATATGGTGCTTGGAAAGGAAAATGATCTAGAGTACTGAAACATAATATGCTACTCAGAGCTGCATGCAGTGCCCAGCCTTTAAAGGAGAGTAAGATCACGGCACGTAACTAAGAAATCAACCACGCACAGTGTGTTTTGTTGCGCAGAATTATAATATGTGCTGAAGAAATTTCCCTTCCTATTTTGTAAAGAAAACTACTTCTAAGGACGTCTTAGCCGTAGACTCTCTTCCCTTCAGAAATATGAAATAAAACATCGGATGGTGCACCTGGATGCGTCCACTGGCCTAAAATATACGTCATAGAGAGCAATACATCTTCAATGACGTAAAAGGTGTTGATGCTCATATATCTGCTGATATGATACGCCAACGTACCTGTCAAGACTGCGCACAATGGTATGACAGAATGGTTGGTCAAGCGCTCTATAGCAGAAATTTACAATTCCCTCATTCTAAAACAGTTCCTCAGAGTTCAGAATTCTTTTATTGTGCATAATAAGAATATTACAGACGGAGATTGTACAAACATACAGAGGGATGTTTCTTATTCAACAGACTGTGCAGGGGACCTCCCGTTAGAAATGAGTAACGTAAGTGAGTACGAAGCAGCAAACATACAAGCCGTTTTTTTTTTTTAATACTGATCGACAACTTTTAAACACGTGTGGAATTCAATGTCGCATACTATGCTTTCTAATCACTGCAACCTGGTTGTAAGAAGTGACCCGGCCACTTACGTACAAGTATGACCAATTCACCCAGGATAGTCATTACGGCACAGAACACAAACAGGCGTAGTGGTATGCGCATCTCAAAACCACACATTTGTTATCAAGAACACAGTTTGAAAACATTCATTGACTTAATCTGCTGTAAGAATGCTACAGATATTCTTGGATAATGCTTAATGAGGCCGTGTGCAACCCATCGTGGTTCACTTACACCTGGAACGGCCCTCTTGCACATTGGCGTACCTAAAATACGGACACGCCTATACTTTGGTGATGCGGCGTCTTATAGGCTAAACACATACAAGGCTATCGCCTTCAAATAGAAGGAAACAGTCGCATGCACCATTCTTTAAACTAATGGCCTGGAATGTTCTTTTCGTTTTGCTCACTACCCTGTTCTCTACTCCAAGGCATTCTAACTATCCATAACTGAGACTGAAGAGTAGGCTTCAGAAGAATCTGAATTATATCAACGCCTTCGAAATGGCTCAGAATTCAATGTCTAAGAGGAAGGAAGTGAATCATGGTAACACGTAACGATAGCTTGGAGGCGTCTTTTCGTTTTTCGTCCGTTTAGTCCGTTTAGCAAACTTCGTACTCCCATTTCTTCGCAGTTTATTATGTTCCGTATACGCTCTATGTTCCTGAGGACATGATAGCATCCCTTATACTTCATGTTTGCAATCGGCTGTTTCCGGCGTCGCTACCTTCCTTAGTATTTATATCCCTAAAAACTACCCCATCTTCAGCACCTTCTAAGTTTTCGTGTTCCATACGAGAAAGCGTGATGGCGGCTGCATTTTGCGTCTTAAATTTGATCTTGTCAGTATCTGCTTTCAATACTCGCTGCTTAGCTCGAACATTTTGCTTACCCATTTTATCGCGTCGCAGGGAAGCACGAACTTTCTTTTGCAGGGCCAGAACAAACAACTTCCTCAAGAAACAAAAATGAGCCAACGTTAGAAAGAAAACGACAAAGCCAGAAACGCCGGTGGATCATAGCGCTTTTCGTGCTAGTGTCAGCACTTCGCACGGAAGTGCTGGCTGCTGATGTCTGCTGATATGGACACGCTACACCACCATGAGGAAGCATTACTTTTTGGTTAGTCAGTGGAACGGTCCTATATATACTGGAGAGTTTTGTTCGAAATTGCCCGCAAGACCTTTCCTTTTTTTTTCATTTTCACGCCTACTGGAAAGGATAAACGAGAAGATATGAAATGGTGCTGAAGTCAGGCAAGGCGATAGCGAACAAGTCGGCGGCGAGAAAAACAACCGCGGTGCAGCGTTATGATGTCACGGCATCATACACGACTCCGCGTAGGCTGACATTTTCTTTTATGCGTATGTTCCTGTTTCTGTTTGCTTTCCTTTCCTTTTAACTTTTGCAGCAGCTTTGATGACGCGCCGGGCCAGTGAGAGTGTAGCTTTCTTCCTCTACCGGTAAGAGAAAAACCAGAAAGCAGACGCACGGGCTTAAAAACAAGCAAGACGTGCAGACGCATGTAATATATACAGGAACAAGATCAGGCGAGGGAATATTGGATGTATAAGGTTTCCTTCTTCTATATTCCTTCAGTCAATTCTTTCCCATGAGGCCTGATTGGCCGCCGCGGTGGTGCAGTGGTTATGGCGCTCGGCTGCCACCCGAAAAATGCGGGTTCAACCCCGGCGAAAATGCCGGAAGCCCGTGTACTGTGCGTTGTCAGTGCACGCTAAAGAAAACCAGGTGGTCAAAATTTCCGGAGCCCTCCACTACGGCTTTTCTCTCCTTCTTATCTCCCAACGTATAGGCTGCAGAAATTAGCGTCCTTTCCGTAACCGAACTACAATGATCATCATCATGTTCGATTGTTTTTCCTCTCATTCTAAGTGTCGTACACGCACCTATATTACTCAACAAGCTTTGTTAAGAGATTTCCGTGACGCAAGAGCTTAGCTCGGCGTACTTATGGTCTCTCGCAGTGCGCAGTGGAAGAAGCGTAACCTTCCTCGTTATTCTCCATATGTCGCAGCTTTCTCGCACGCAAGAATCGGAAAAGTTAATTTTCCTTTTTGTCAAATCCTGAAGGCGCCGTGGTACACTTTAATACTCCCGGTGGTTTCCTCGAGAAACCTATCAAAAGCTGAAACCACGCACAAAAAAAAAAAAAAGAAAGAGAGATTTTCTTCACTACAACCATTTGGAAGTATATATTTGACTTCGATGATTTGATTGATTTGTGGGGTTTAACGTCCCAAAACCAGCTTTGATTATGAGAGACGCCGTAGTGCAGAGCTCCGGAGGAGGGCTCCGGAAATTTCGACCACCTGGGGTTCTTTAACGTGCACTGACATTGCACAGCACACGGGCCTCAACATTTCGCCTCCATCGAAATGCAGCCGCCGCGGCCGGGATTCGATCCCGCTACCTTCGGATCTGAGTTTTAGTTTCAGACGCGGAGCAAGGGGAAGGTAACAGGATATGTCCCACCACCACGTTTTCTGTAGCAGCCCAAAGTTCGCTAATCTTGGATGCTAATCAGTCATTACGCGTCCAACCAGCACTCTGCAGCTGGTGGGCGCAGTCTCCGAACTTGCACTTTGAATAGCCACTGGGAATGAGTACTTTGGACGAGCGTTATAATGAAACTTGGGATGCTTTTGTAGAAGCTTTAATGAAGCAGCCTTTCCGACTTTCGGGTGCCAGTTGAAGAAAACTAGGAAGACTTGTGCCGTGATTGCGTGTAGCCTGCATGTGTTGCTCGCTGGCGATCGCAGCACAAACGCAAAACATCAGTTTTAAGCTTACGTATCACACTCCAAACAAACCTTGCCAAATGAACGGATAGTGTGTGAGAAAATATAGGGGAAAGACATTTCGAACGCTTCTCGGAAGCCGTGGGCAGCGTCAGCTAACGGGTACAGATTATGTGGAAACGTCTACTCTTCTCAGAGTGGGCACAGTTCGCCTTCCTGAAAAAAAAAAGTAAAAAGAGAAATGCCCGGGCCTTCCACCACACTATCCAAACTCAGAGCAGTTGGCTAAGTGCACTCCTAACCTTTCACTGTTCCATGGCTTTAGGGAGTATTTTATTGCGACGTCATGACGGCAAGCAATTGAGCAGCCAGCTTTCACTGGCATTGTTGGCGCGATACTGCATAATCCAAACAAGAAAGAAGTTCATAGAAAAGTAATACCGAGAAAATAGGGTCACCAGAGTCAACATTAGGACAAAATGACTTGTCCTCACTACAGATGGCCTCTTGCCAAAGATCAGTTTTATCGTCCAAACTACGACTGCGGTGACGTTTATTCTTCAACAATCTATCCGCGCACCTTGCATGAGTCATTCATATTGTCCACAACATGCAGGTCAAAACTGGGCACAGGTCTCGCTCATTACCTAACATTAGAGGCTTCTTTTTTTTTTCTTGCTAGAAATGGGAATGGCTGGTTTCCTTTCAACCCGTATGCGCTAATGACTACGCCAGATTCGGCCATGCTTCGTGTGCTTTCTCTCCACTGAACGCTGTACGTTGAAACGATAGCGATTCTCTTTCTTTCGCTGTATCCTCGAGGTGGACAAATTAGCGAACCATAAGCGCCTCCTGTTGCAGTGCATATGCCGATGGCGTTTGGTAAATTGCGTCACAAACTCCTCCTCTAACCCGGGAGTACCGAAACAGACAAACATAAGGCTACGAAATTGCCTTCCGCGCTTCCCTCCGCGGCCATTATTGCAGCATCCAACTAACGATCAGTTTAGCCAAGCCGGGGTGTACAAAAGTGCGTGACCTCGCAGTTGCGTGCGCTCTATATAACGCACAAAAACCGAAGCCCTCCAGAGACTGCACAGCGGGAGCTAATTGAGCATCGATTCAATACCTCGCAGGAAGCTATAGCTTTCCTGACCCTGTTCACGAGCGTATATATCAAGCCCGTGCTGCGAGCTTGTCCCCGTGTTGTGGAAACGGGAAAATGAAAGCCTAGGAAGGCGGGACCACACGGGCGGGACAGTGTTTATGTACGTATACTGACACTGTTTCTGGTCCTTAACGACCTTTTACTTTGGCTGTTTCCTTGAGGGAGCAGTTTCTTGCGTATTTTCACATTTGATATGGTGCATAACGAACAGTTAGATCAGGCTAGTCGTTGCTAATTCATCATTGCAAGTAGCGGGAAACTTTGTGCAGGACATACAAAAAGGGACAGGACACAAGCGCTTGTGCCTTGTCTCTTTTTTTCGTGTCTGTGCTGTGTAAAGTCTCACGAGTCCTGCACTGAGGCTATGGTGCAGGCGGTGCACTGACGCCGAAGCAGCCAGTACACTGAGCCTTTATCGGCACTGGCAGTTTCAGACTGAACGCAAAAGTACTAAAGATCGCGCAATACCTCGTTACCGTGAATGTGAATAGACGCGCTTGAAACGCTTTTTGAACAACGATTATTGACTGACCATAACTAGAAAGTGCACGAAATAATGTTTATATCGCCTAGACTTATTCAATTAATTAACTTTCGACGCTTCAGTAGCCAGAGCCGCGATTTCATTATGAGGCTCGCCGTATACGGTGAAAGAGTCCGGACAAATGTACTATGGTAGAAAATGAAAAGAATAATTGTACTTAGGCGCAAGAAATATACCCTAAAATACAAATAAGAGAAATTACTCCTTCTTATACAATCTCTTTACTTTTTGTTGGCCTAACTTATTTAGCAGCACCTTGAACCGAGGCTATGGTTGAACACATCTAAAGCTGCAATTCGCGTGGAGCGACGAACATTTTGCCGTACTCACTATGTGATGCCCTCTCCCTAAAAGTATATCCTTTCTTTTTGTAAGCGCGTCCAGCGTAAGGACGAGTCGTGTGCTTCGCTCAAGGAAGACCCGTTCGAAGCAACGGTTAGCGCATATTGTATACTTCTTGCACGTAGGAAGGACTTCCTCGATGGCCCTGTGCAACCGCGTTAACAACTAGGTTATAATGAAAAACCACGCGAGCAAATTTCTCGAGTGCTTCGGAACCACTGCCTTCGTTTTTAACCTGGGGGACACCATCAACGCGACCGACATGGCTATTTTGTTATTTTACGTATTTTCACAGCCACATTGCTGCAGCGGTCCTTATACATTAGCATACCCAGCACGGGCCAATGAAACGGCAGAAAACGGCGACTTCATTAGGTAAGACAATGCACGTCCCTTGAGAAAATGAGCCTAGGACATTAAGTACACACTCCCACTATCTTTAATCTTGACTTAAAAGGTTGGTTTTCTCTCTCTCTCTTCTCTCTCTCTCTCTCTCTCTCTCTCTCTCTCTCCTTCTAATCCAAATTACCGCGTGGTAATGCCTAGAGTACTTTCGGACTTTCTGAGCTCTTTCCCATCATCACCCACGTGTTCCTTTTGATTTAGTATGTTGACGGAGCTTGGACATCTGGAAAGTAGCCGATAGATAAAGAGTGGAAGCGCTCGGCATTAAGGTAACAAGGAACCGGTCTCGCCGACCACGTGGGAGGAGCCTCGCTAACAGAAGCCGCATTATCTCTGGATTTGAAGCACAACATTTGCATAATAGATGAAGTCAAGTCATTACACTCAAGATATGCAAATATAGCAAAGCACCATTCTTTCTAACCCACGCTCATGCATCCAGGAAGCTAAGGAAGCTCGTATCTCGGATGCCCAACTTTCCAGCGACCACCATTGCGCCGTGATGGACTCGCGCGAGTGAAAGTGCCGCCACCTGTGCTCGAGCACATTCGTCGCAGCGTAAGAGAACGTTGCCCCTGATGAACGTTGCCGCGAATGAACCTGATTCGCAAAGTTTTCCATTTATACGTGTAGAGAGAAAGAGAGAGTTAAGGAAAGGCAGGGAGGTTAACCAAACGCGCGCCCGGTTTGCTACACTGCGCTGGGGAAAGGGATAAAAAGGTTAACTAGAATGAAAAACAGAGGAAGAGAGAGAGAAGAGCCCAATCTCGCGCACACTTGCACAAGTACAGGCGGTCGCAGATACCTGTCGACTTCAGGTACGTCAGCAACGCCTTCGTCGCCTTCTGAGCCATCGAAGCATATGGCCAGGGCCCAAGAACCATGGCTGCTGAAAACGGCCTCGAGTCCAGCCTGTCGAGTACCATTTGAAAGCGTTGACCGTCATAATTACTGCAAATACACAGCACGTGTTCAATAGTTTCAACAAGTCCGCAGAAATCGCAGGTAGGTGTGTCAGCCATCCCGATCCGGCACGAATATGCCTTTGTAAATGCCATCCCAACCAGAGGCGGGGATAACAAGGTTGCATCGGAGCGGGAAATCCTTGATGGTAGTTGTAGCTTTAAGTTAGGGACCAGTTTATGTAGGTGGCACCTTTGGTGGTTAGGAGATGACCATTGATCGCGCGTAATAGTGCGAGCCAATAAATGGATGGATGGATGGATATTAGGAGCGTCCCCTTTATAACGGGGCGGTAGCCGGGCCACCAAGCTCTAGCTTTATTTCTGTTTCCTCTACAAACAATTCTTTTCCCGAATCACACATATTTTCACAACTAATTTTTCTCCTCGTCTATTTATTTTATCTATCGTCGTTCCGCTGTGATGTAACAATCTTAGCCGAACTACCTTGCGCTTTTGTTTGCTCCATACTTTTGCGCCACCAATGCTCTAAGCGCCTTTTACTTATCTCTATCGCTGGCATGTTCAGCTTTCCCCTGTTACTCCTGAAACCCATGGCCTCCTGTAGGGTAGTGTCCACAGCTACACCTGGGTGGACATCTGTACATTCAATCAAAATATGATCTGTCGTTTCCCTAGCTTTTCCACAAATAAAGTTGTCTTGCAGCGCCGCGGTCCTTGTGAGTGGGATTGGAACCACTCGAGTCTCTTCATGAGCGGATCGGGCTGCGTCGTCGGCTAATTCGTTACCAGTAACGTGTAAGTTCTCATTAAAGTGGCCGTGCAACACTTTTTGTACATAGTAAGAAAACACCGTTTATCAGTCATGGAGGCCCTTGTGAGCATATCAGCAGAATATTATTGTACTGTATATCAGCAGGTAATTCGCAGTTTTGTTTCAGTATACAACTGGAAAGCGCCAACACTTTTTTTGAACAGCACACACCGTTACTGGCGCGAACTACAAATCGGGAGGACTACCATTGGCTGATACCCGTGCGCTGTTCCAGCGCATGACATGAGGTGCCGCCACTTCTCCGCGGCGACCCTAGCCACGAGCCCCGCGTCACTGCGGAAGCGCAAATACGATCCAAGAAAAAGACAAGAGAAATTTCAAGGTCATGAGGCGCACGAGCGTGGCTTCTTGTTCATTTTTCACGGCCCCCTGCGCAGCTTCCAGCGCGCTCGTTGTAGTGAAAGGAGAGTGAATGCGCACCGACCAGAGAATTACCCTCAAACCTAACTTTGTAACTCCACTAAAACTTAGCGTATTTGAAAAATTCTTGCGGCAGGCAATTCGTGAAGGAATGAGGCCTTCCACGGATGTCACTAGAGCTTTACTTGGGAAAGTGCTCCTATGCCCCTTCAAGAGCAATGGGCACATATGGAGGAACCTCATTATCGGCAACTTGAATGTCGGGTTGCATCTAGAACAAAATATGTTAACAGCTCAAAACAGTGCTCCAATGCTTCCTCAAAATAAGTCTCCAAAACGCCAGTCCTGACGCAATTTAGTGCTTCTGGAACAGGCGCTCCTGCGTCTCTTTCGGTGACACTAGTGTCGTCTCATCTGTTGCCGATGCAAATATCACTGTGCTAAAGTTCTTTCGGGGGGCTGGTCTTAGTCGTCCAGAGGAAAACTACGAAATAAAATATTCCTGCAGAATGAAACGGCTCCTCTATCATGGGCATTCATGGTTGCGGGGCGAACACCAAGCTTAATAGACGACGAAGACAATGAGCGCCGAGAAAATAAGCACAATGTTCTATACGATTATTCTGTGCCTCTTTTCGCTTTCATTATGGTCCTGCGCTTTTTGCAGTGCACTGATGCAAAACACGGGATCTTGCATCGAAAGTCATGGCCTTTTTAACAGATTTTTGCACCAGAGAAACTCCCAGTGCGTTATTGCCCAGTGTGCAAATCAGCGAAGCGCCGGCCAATGGTAAGGGTTACTGAAAGACGAAGGTATTTGGGAATTTGGCCAGCGAATTTCGCTTTTGGTGGTGTTAGTAGTTTCCTTGATGCACTGTATCAAATGTGACACCGCGAGATAATTTCTTATACGAGAGAAATGCAACTGCTCACGTATATCACCGATCAGCTACCTTTCCTAGGCCGAATTGTCCCGCTTTCATTAAAGCAGCGACCATCTGAAATTCCACCATTACCTGCCAAACAATTTGAAGAGACGGGTGCATCTGTGACCTATAAACAAGCTAGCTCTTGTAATTTAAGTTATGCGCTCAACCAATCGAATCAACCGATACAAGATGCGTTGCTTTTAATTGCGGTGCATTTTAGGGGTTCGGGCTGTCTATTTCTGGGTCACGCTCTGTCACGTCACCCACTACTCATACTCTTGGCCTCCGCCCTCTGTTGCATAATAGCGCTTATGCGAAGAGAAAGAAAGAAAGAAAGAAAGAAAGAAAGAAAGAAAGAAAGAAAGAAAGAAAGAAAGAAAGAAAGAAAGAAAGAAAGAAAGAAAGAAAGAAAGAAAGAAAGAAAGAAAGAAAGAAAGAAAGAAAGAAAGAAAGAAAGAGAAAATCGGACCCTCTGTTGCCTTCGACCCACTACAAACACACTTGCCCGCAGCCCACTGCTACATCTTAGAACAGACATCCACAAGAGGAGAACCAATAAACGCAGGACAACGCCAGATAAGCACAATATAAACCCCGATAACTACATTTACAAGAAAATTGCAACAGATCATTAATATACCACTTTGAATCCCGCCTTTGGCATCAAAATTGAATAACACATGCCGCACAACGAAAGGCAAACACAGGCGAATCACTGCTACACACTTTACAGCTCTCACGTTGAGTGGAACTGCTTCACCCTTGGGTTTTCTTTTTTGTACTTATTTGCGCGAGCAGAGATAGAGAAAAATAAGAAGGAAAGGCAGGAAGGTTAACCAGAAATATACTTCCGGTTTGCTACCCTGCACTACGGGATGGGAAAAGGGACGTAAAGTGGGATAGAAGAGGCGAAAAAGTGAAGGGGGAGTGGTGCAACAGGAGCATTACAGTCTTTCTAAGAAGCCAGTGCCACGAAGAAACGTCAACGAAGCTTTGACCGACTTTCGCTGCGACGTCACTTTTGAGCACTATTCTAATATAGTCTGTTCCGACAGCACCCCGTTATCAAGACAAGACAGCGCGACCGCTAGTGACAGTCTGTGCGCGCTGTAGCGTGTGCATTACATTATACTGCAGGTAATAGCGGTAGCATTAGTAGATGTTAACTGTGAAACTTCTAACTGGCTACAGCATTGTATTTCTGAAATTAAAATCTTGTCTCTTATATGATAGTACCACCAAAACTCACTTTTGTACTCAACAAGTATCTTTAAAAATACGTTCAAGTTTGAGTAACGTAATACGTAAATGGGTGTCTACATGGCTCGCTGCTGCTATAAAACTTTATTTGCGCCGACAAGATATTCGCCTACCCTTTACACAACCGTTTCCTTATTGGGAAATGCGTTGTGTCCTATGACAAAAGAGCGGACGCTTATGAACCAGTTACTACAGCAAGTGACCGGCAGGAATTGACGCGATCGGCGATTAATGACGAGGTCATTGAGTGAGCATATTCGAATATATGAATGCTCTAGAACGGCACGCTTCGCAAACAAACACATATGAGTGAGTCGAACGCGGTTGAAATACGCTGCGTCGGGGAATGAATGACGTCTCGCCCTTTACGGAGGGACGCTTTTGTCGTACATGAAGCCACCATTCCGTGTACCATAGTCTGTTTTTCCATTAGGCAACCAACGAGTGCGTAGTGTAAGCACTGCTGAAACAGCATATGACGGCCCAATGGGCACACAGGCACAAAACCGTGCAAGCACGACGACCTCTCATCCGCAAATCGTAAATGCCACGCGATCACGCATGTCCCTGCGAGCGCGCGCACGAACCGTACCATGTCCGGAAATGGCGAACGCGTGCGTCTGAATAGATTATGGCCAATTGATTATGGCCAATTGATTGGCCAATATGGCCAATTCGTGAAGCCTCGCGCATACGTGACTTTGTGTGTGTGTGTGTGTGTGTGTGTGTGTGTGTGTGTGTGTGTGTGTGTGTGTGTGTGTGTGTGTGTGTGTGTGTGTGTGTGTGTGCGTGTGTGTGTGTGTGTGTGTGTGTTAAATTTGTCCCCCTGGTATGGAAAAAAATTAAAATAAAGTGTGTGTGTGTGTGTGTGTGTGTGCGTGTGCGTGCGTGTGTGTGTGTGTGTGTGTGTGTGTGTGTGTGTGTGTGTGTGTGTGTGTGTGTGTGTGTGTGTGTGTGTGTGTGTGTGTGTGTGATGAGAAACGCTTGAGATGCATTTGCTCTGTTTGATACACTCCTGCCCCAAATATGCAATGTCGAATCCTGGAATCATGTGAGCTCGAAGCTTCGTACTGCCTTAAATTTATTCCCGTGTACGTATCGCTCGATTTGATGCACTCGCGTTTTACTCAACTAAATGGAACGTTGATATTTGTAGCAAACGGAATGAATGCGTTTCGACGCCTCGTTGTCTGCCTAGCATGACCATTGCGTAATTTCTACGAGAACGACATAAATGATATACGGACTTATTACATGCACGGGCGAGTAAGAAAAATGTGGATGAGCTTTCGCGTCGCAGTTATTGTTTGTCTTTTACAGCGAAGCTCTTCGTAACTAGCCCTAACGATTGATTGATTCATGGGGTTTCCCGTCCCAAAACCACGATATGATTATGAGAGACGACGCAGTGGAGGGCTCCTGGGGTTGTTTGACATGCCACTGACATATAGCACATCACGCGGGCTTCAACACTTCGCCTCCGTCGAAATGCAGCCGTCGTGGATGGGATTCGATCACGTGACCTTCGGGTCTGCAGCCGAGTGCCATAGACACTAGACCACCGTGGCGGGGCTAGCCCCAATGACGTCCCGTGTTGTCCGCAGAATGTAGCGCGCCATTTGCATGTGTACTTTTCTTTTCCTGCACTCAATCCACTCTACACTACAGCCAATTAACCTATTGCGTGGTGCTGATATGTTGAGCCCGATACGCGAGATTTGAAATTATCACCGTGATAACCCCAAGACAAACGCCTGTATTACCACACTAAGAAACACAAAGAAGTAACTAATAATTGAGAAATACTCTGACGAGCGCAGCAGAAGTTGTTGGTAGGCTAGTTCGTACTGAAATGAACAGTCTGTAACAAGTACAGGGACCGCACGGTTGTAAGGAGTGCATGGGCGGTTTATCTTTGTTTAGTTTATTACGTTTAGCCCCTCTGATGCTACTCCATCCAACCCGTCCATCCTCCCTCAGAGTGTGCAGTTTTGCTCGCTTGTCATAATGTCAGACAGTATAATTCAGAAAATAGAGAGTACAACCATCACATAAACAAAGCTATCCGTTGTACATGTGAAACGTCTCAAGTCAAAAGCACACCGACATGAAAACACACCTTCTTTTCTTTTTGAAAATAGGCCTCCTCAGAAACGAATTTAGGAACAACTTACCCGTAGGAAATTATCTGCGGAAAGGAACTTTGCCTAATCGCAGTGTATTTTGTAATGTTGGTTTCAGCGCCTCGTAAAGGGTGTGCCGTGCCTTTCGGGTATTTAGAGGCTGGACATATGAAGGTGTCGGCATGTAATGCTACTTTTTAGTATATCAAGCAAGGACATCGTGCGAGTATATTTTTGACGGATATTCATTGTGGAAATATCATTCCGTGTCATAACGTTAGCAGGGAAGCAACACTTTCCTATGAGCAAAAATGAACCTTACAGCTTTTCTTTATAACCAATATATGTATACACCGCTTAGTTCCCGCATAGCTCACTAAGACTGATTGCAGTATCGTTGATACCACTGTCACTGACGTCATTTGCTTAGTTATGAATAATGCACTAACACCAAACAGTGCACGGGTAGAAAAAGTATGTTATGTTACACTTATGTACGTTGGAACTGCTACAATAAGAAAACGTAAATAGTCTCAGAATATAGCAAATATGGCCGTCTATGAAATATTTATTGAAAAATTTAGTGAATAAAATGTAGGCGTATGCATGTTGGAGAAATAAACATTGTTTTCACCTTTTAGATATTTGCACTGTCAACTGTACGGGAACTACATCAAACTCAAGAGAACTCAAGCAATTCGATAAAGCGCCTCTTATAACTGAATGAAAAACTAGACGCGACATTACGAACCCCTAGGGCGCATAACCAAAGCAATATTCTGAACAGGCGACGTGCTTGCCGTGAAAACTGCATATTCTGAAAGTCGCCTTAAGCTCCGTCTGCTGCAGGCTCCGGCTCCTCTAGATGAAAGGACCTGCGCACGCCGGATTTGTGCCAGCTGCTCCTTCAAAGAGATGGATAGAAATGGCGCGGGTTTATTGAAATACAATGGCAATCATCATTGAAATATCGTGAACGTTCCATGTCCCATCGGGTTGATTGGTTAATTTATAGTTCGCAATTTTACTGTTTCTTCAGCCCAGTGCGGTTACAGCATTTGAAGCAATGTGTAATTACTGCGTATAAGGGAATTTTTTCGTAATAAGTCCATCTGAACACTCCTCAAGCACTGGCGCTCATCCATGCTCTACGAGTGAATATAAAGAAGCTATGTTAGCACTCGAATCGACCAATAGCACAACAGAATGAGCATGACGTTATTCCTTGAGAGATATCTGAAGGCAAGGTGCCCATAACTGTAAAACCTCGGAGTATTAGCCGCGAATAAAACAAAAGGACACTGCCCACCAATGGTGCATAAAAGCTCAGGCTCCCGAGAGAAGAAACGCAACGGTGACAAAAAAGAAAGCAATATACCACAACGAATTCCTACCCATGCCGCCTCATACAGTACGGGTCAGAAAAAAACATGAAAATGAAGCAAGACATACATGGAGCAGCCCGGTCCTGATGGCTTCTACGGCTCACTGATTATGGGTTAGATCACGGATTTATTCCGATGCGCCCTTTCCTCTTTCTACCGTTCCTGCGCAGCGCTCGTCGCCATCCTCGCGACCTTTCCGCTTTAACTTTTGCACCCTAAAATTTTCCTCTGTCGCAGGATTGATCTGTTTCTTGGACGAGAGGACGTAATATCTGAGTGGAGAACAGGTAAAAAAGCATTAGAAAGAAAAAGCGGGATGGCTTCAAGGCTGTAGAGCTAGGCCCACCAACGCCCCCCTGCTTCCGCTTCGGCCGGCCTTCCCTCCTTGACGGGAAATGCAATAGCCCTCCATTTACTTCGTAGTGACACGTGCAACATTTTGCCTAGAAGAAAAGGCAATCGCAGGAACAAAAAAGAAAACGAAGTGACGAAGCAAGGGAAAAATAAAGACTCGACATTTACTGAAGAAGAGTGTGAGACGAGAAACGAAGCACACATTTAAGAGAGCTGCGGGGAAGAAAGGCGGGAGCTGAGCTGAACATTATAACAGGGCCATCCTTAAGCTTCACGGTACAAAATCACGGGTCTTAGTACGGTACATATACAGCCAGGAATAATGTAATAATAAAGGAGAAGCAAGAATAAAATATTAAGACAGAAACACAAGACCGACAGAGCACGCAGCACAATCTCCCTTACGCTGTCATTGTGCTGCGTCCTCTGCGCAGGCCTGAGAGTTCTTTTTTTTTTTCCTTTTTTCGATATCCTTTTCTACTCTCAAAAGGTGTCCCAATAGGGGTGGTTTACGCTCTCATGCAAATGCGCGCTATATACGGAGGCAGCACAGCGTATTTTTTCTACGCTTCTTCTGCCTCTCAAGCATATCTAAGTAGGCCATCCACGCCGTAAATGGTGAAACCACCCGTGCGAAAAGGTTCCGGTATTGCTTTTGCCACGAATGCCTCAGGGCAAGGAACGATGTTAGGGCCTTCAGTGTATGCTGTTTTTACAACTATCATCGATGCCACCATAGGGCGGTCACTAAGCGAAAACCGAGATGTAATCAAAGTTACATGCCATCTTAAATACTGCATGCATTCTTTGCTTCGTGTGCGGTTTGCTTTGCCTTCCATTATTTTCTTTCTTTCGATGTTTCTTTTTTGTTCCGCGCCTCTTAATGGTTCTGTATGCTATGCCTTCGAACACTGCTGGTTGTCACGGGATTCTAATAATGGGGAACTTCAGCGCTACTCAGTTCAGTGCGACCTTCGTTCAAAGTACAGGTCCGACAGCTACCACCAAATTAACCCGCACCATAGTGATCTGTAAGTGATGAATAAACTCTTGCAGTAATGAGCGTGCGCTGGTGGAAGACCGTGCATTCGCCGCCGTAGGTACTACTTGTTAGCGATTCGATTTCCTACCCATGGGCACTGCATTTCAACGATGGCGAAATGGCAAAAACGACAGCGTGCTTACCCCTTGGGGTTCCCGTCAAGGAACCCCAAATGGCAAAAAAAAAATTAGGGGCCCTTCCCCTATTGGGATATTGGGGACAAGCAATGCTTGGCGTGTGGGTGCCTTTTTCTTTCTTTTCTCACTGTCTTCCTTTCGCACTCTGTTTCTCTTTCCTTCTTTTTCTTTCGTTCCTTGTTTCTTTCTTTCTCTTGATCTCTTCTTTCTGCTCCTCCTTCCCCTTTCTTTCGGTCCTTTCTGTCTATCATTGTTTCCTACTTTTTTTTTTATTTTTCTTGCCATCAGTCTTTCCTTCTATCCTTTTGTGTTTCATTGTTAGAAAATCAAAAGTATTCAGCTGACTCAGATATGTTCACTGCCGAGCGTGCACTCAAGAGCACGCACGCGTTGTGGCGTGCGCCTTGCGCCACGTCTACTACTTCGCGCATATAAAACGGAGCCTTAGAGCTCGCGACCGACGAACCGACAGTGGCTGAGTCGGTTAACGTGCTGGTCTCGCATACCGGCGGTCGTTTGTCGCAATGCGCGGCTGTGCAGCCAATTTTTATTTTCGCGCAGCTTCAGTTATTGCGTGTCGGCCACGACGACGCCGGACAACAGAAGCTTTACTTCGACACTACCGCGTAATGCCTCGCTCTGCAGGGCGCCTCGTGATCACATTGTTGTTTTGGCCCGCACAGTTTCGAAATGCAAGTTAACATTAATTTTAGACCTCGTAGTTTTATTCAGCTAATTAGAGCTCGTTAATGTTGAGTGTGAGCCGCGAATACGGATTAGATCAATGTCGACCGGAATACATCACGATCCTTTGGTATTCCGTGTAAATCGTCTCGAAAGGTCATATGCGTACAGTCCGAGTGAGTTTTAACTGTATACGCTTGGCAAGAGAAAGGTGAGAAGGAAGGTAGGGAGATTACCCAGAAGTTGGCATCCGGTTTGCTACCCTGCTTTGAGGAGGGGGAAAACGGGATGAGAAAGTGGACAGAGAAAGAGAGAGAAAACAATAACAGAAAGTACACACACATAAAAAGAATAAAGCAAAAAAAAAGGAATACGCACACCACACACAGGATTTTCTATTTCGCCTTCGAAGCAACCGAACGGCGTAAAGGCCACTTCGTTCAGTATGTGATGAGTGCATTCCGGGATGCAGTAGTCGTAGAGCAAATCGGGAAATAACGCCGGAAAGTCATGCGGACGCTCGACCAACCACAAAGAGTCATTAGATTGAGAAAAACAAGGGCTGCATTGAAGCCGTACGCGTTTGCATGCCGGCAGTCGGAGGTCCATATGGGCAGACCCGCTTCCAATGTGCAACTTTACAAACTCATAATGACCGCGACCATCGTTTCTAACTAGTTGATTGATCTATGGGGTTTAACGTCCCAAAAGCAGGCCTTATAATGAGAGACGCCGTAGTGGAGGTCTCCGGAAATTTAAACCAACTGGGGTTCTCTGTACCGTGCACTGACATCGCACAGTACACGGGCCTCAAGATTTGTTTCTAAATAGTTGTATCCTCAATATTCGTTATCTTCTGATAAACGTATGTGCGTCATTTGTTCGTGCAACTGTTACTGAGTCGCAGTTACGTTACCTATTTTGCTATAAGCTGGCCGGAACATCTACCAATAAAAAAACAATGGCGAATTCCTTGCGACTGCATATAGCGATGCTGATTGATTGATTGATTGATTGATTGATTGATTGATTGATTGATTGATTGATTGATTTGTAATGAGTACTGGAGACGTTTGCATAGTTGTACGACTAGCATGTATCTCCCGATCGTTTCATACCGCTGCAAGTTCTTTCTTCCCTTGGAGACGGCTGTATTTGAAGTCTCCTTTTGTATCGGTGAGTTACGTCTGCGCAAACGAATGGTGACTATAATAATAATAATAATAATAATAATAAGCTGTATATGGCTAGGAGAAACGAAAAACCGCTCGGCATCTGTGTCACGAGCGGTCTCCATTGGCTGTGCTATCAGTTACGTCGTTCTGAGCGTCGTACCCAAGCTCGCGCGTTATTGGCTGGGCCGTGAGTGACGTCGTCCATCCCGTCGCAGCCGTGGCGCCGAGCACGCGCGCATCAGTTTCGACTGAGAGCTTCCACATGGGTAAGCCACGGATCCTACGAACTCCCGAACAGCGGACAACTTTAGAAGAGCGCCGACAGTGGAAACGTGAGAGAGCTCGCATTCGCCGGGCCGATGCTGCAGTCCGGTCAAAAGAACAGGCCCGCGAGGCCGAGTGCCGGCAGCAACCGCGTACCGACGATCCGGCATCCTTCCAAGCCGCGCTAAATCGCGAACGGCAATGCAAGCGCCGGTGGCGGGCAGATCCTGCAAACCACGCCGCCGAATTAGCTTGCGATGTCAAACGCTTGCAACAACGGCGCGCCGAAGAAGCAGCGTTGCGGGCAGAACAGCGTCGACGTGCTGATTGCAGGAGCGCGTTCGCCGGGGCGAACGCCCGCTTTCGGCGAGTTTCTCCAGCGGCACTTTGGCTTCCGGGCCGCACATTTCAGCTTCGCTGGTTAACCATTTGTACGGAGTGCTTGGGCGGTGATATTTTTGTTATTTAACATGGGCCTAAATCTAAATTATGCGCGCCTTTTCATTTCGTCCACTTCAAAACGGGTTCGCAGTGGCAGTCGTTCTTAACCATTGAGCTACCACGGCGCGCTCTCCGGAAACGGAGCCACGCGACATAAATCAAAGAAACAGTAAGATTTATATGCAGCTTACAAAAACACTTCCAGAGATCCAATTCATCGGTAGAAAATCAAAATTCATCGGTAGTATAATGTCAAAAAAATAATTTTTACGAATTTCCCCGCGAGCGTCACTTGGCCCTTAACGCAACAGAAAAGGCAATGACAGACACTACGTCGGTTCTTTTGTTAAATATTTGGAAAACTATCCTCAGAACGTAACCTAAGGTAGACCACACAGACGCTACAGATTCGTCAAGCAAACCCGACGTCGTGTCCTACTGGCTATATGGCACTCGACTGCCGACCTGGAGATCGCGGGGTCAAATCCCGGCAGCGGCGGCCACATTTCGATGGATGTGAAATGCTGGAGGTCAGTGTACTGTGCGAGGTCAGTGCACGTTAAACGAACCCCAGGTGGTCGAAATTTCCGGATACCTTCGCTGAGGCGTCTCTCATAATCAGCAATGCGGCTTTGGTACGTAAAACACCGGACATTTTAAAGTATGTCAGGCAGCTCACGCAAGCAATGGGACCAACCGCAGGTGCAACAGGTTGCTTGAGTAACTTGGCAATGCACCAATTTTGAAGAGGCCCTGCACCAATTTTAGATGGCCAGAAAACGCTGGCAATAGGTAGTGGAGACTCTGTGGACATACCTGACAAATATGATTGCACTTCACGGAACAGGGAATTCCCTATTTGGTCTGAGAATACTAATACTGTCGCAAATCGCCTTCTATTATTTCAATAAGTCGTCAACTGAACATTGGTGCGTTATTTGGTGTGTGCAAATTAATATAGTTTAAATATTAGCACTTTTGCGGTCTGGCTAACGAAGCTCTCTTAATGTAAGCGTAAATTCAGCGGGCATATTCTAACTTATATGTATATATGCCCTAAAAAGTATGCTTCAGTAGTTGTTTTGTTACACCTGTGTTTCGTAGGACGCCGTATCTTATTGCTGAAATGGATTCTAGAGCACAAGCAAGAAAAATGCAGGTAAGCCACTACCCCTCTCTCGCATCCACGTTATACATGGAGAATCACACATTCATAGAAACACATTCCCTGTCACAATACAGCTGCCGATCTAGAAATAGCCAGCTTCCATGATACTACAAACCTCGGCGTCGCCACATGTGTGCGGACAAAAACATTGTAAATTACATTGGAAGTACACCGCAAGGAGTGTGGAAGATCAACCACTCGCTCTTAGATGATTATTTCTTACCGCTTTCCCATCCTCTTCAGTCATTTGACGAAATGAATCGACACGCAGTGCATAAGTACTCCATTATTCAGAGATCAAGAATTGACGTGAAAAATTATGTAGATTCGCGCACAGAGATCTACCGCCGAATCGGCCAAGAACGCACTGGAAGCCACTAAATATTATTGAGTATTGCACACTGTGTCAAAGCTATATCCTTCATCATCATTTCTCTTCTGTTTCTTTTTTACAATTCTTCCTTCTTTCTTTTGTGTTTTCTTCCTTTATTCCTTTTCCTGTTTCATTCATGACTACCTTCGCTCTCTTCTTGGTCTCTTTTCTGTCTCTCTGACTCTGTCTTTTCTTTCTTTCTTCATCCCTTCTACCGCTCCTACCTTCTTGCTTCCCTGCAAGGCGTTTCCACGCTCTTAATCCGTCACTTCCTCTCATCGTGGTCCAAAAAATAAAGAAAAAGAAAAGAAAAGAAGGAAAGAAAGGGAATAGCCATTAAGCTTCGGTGTTTTTATATACAAACTTCTGTAAACTGAAGGAAGCCTCGTGAAAGGGAGTGATAGCCCCCAACTTTCTGCATAAGCTTTAGAGCCTACGCTTGGTTTCCTAACTAATGATTCTCTGGTTAAGTGAGTTCAGGAAGATCTTTTCTATTGTGTAAAGTTTCACGTAGTAACGCAGACAACTGCACGCCCAGGGACAATCCAGCGTGGGGTTTGACGGGTTTACTGCTATCGTTCGGTCGACGTTAAAGTTTAGCTTAAAGCGGCGGCGGCTGGGCGCGACGTCTTGTTCCATCACGCTAGGGTGAGTCGGTAGTCTAACTTCGTGCTCGTCGCTTATCGAGCAGTGAAGGCACGGGGTTTTGCCCCAGAAAATTCGAATTACACTCGCCTTCGCTCCAGTGGTCGTTCTTGAAATCGGTCGTATGTCTGGCGACATTGTTTCCCCCCGCGCTACAGCGAAAGCGTGGGAACTCGCTCGGACGGAAAGTTTCCGTTTGCCAGAATTTCTTCTCTTTTCTTCTTTTTTAATATACATTGGGAACAACGCTGTTTCATGTTTGCGAGTTCGAAGTGCACGTACACTTATGTAGGATATATGAGAGATGGCGCATGGCGGACAAGCATAGGAATCAGAGTTCCTGTAGACGTAGCAATTTTGGAATACGGAGAAGCATTCATGTATCGAACTGTTCTTTTTTTTCCGCTACGATGACCACGATTATTTATTTTTATTTTATTTTGTTGCATTCTATAAATAAATCAAGCGCACAAAGCTGCTCGAGGCACAGAGGAAGGACGACTTGCGAAGAGCCCAGTCTTCAACTAGTTAGTTAGTTAGTTAGTTAGTTAGTTAGTTAGTTAGTTAGTTAGTTAGTTAGTTAGTTAGTTAGTTAGTTAGTTAGTTAGTTAGTTAGTTAGTTAGTTAGTTAGTTAGCAGCGGAGCTGTTTTACCTTGGCAAACTTCCGGGACCCATTCGCAGAAATGAGGGCCAATCCCGATGACAGTGCACATTGTAAGGTGAAGAAAACTTCAGCCGCCGCTTGTAGTTGCGGGTTCGATCCCCGCAGCAGCGGCTACATTTATATATATATAGAGAGAGAGAAAGAGAGAGAAATAGACAGAGAAAGAAAGACATAGAAACACCTGCCACTGCAACACCTTCCACACCTGCACCTCGCGTCGCCTAGCTTAGATGCCCAGGTACTATCAGGAACGTTCAGGCACTATCCAACATTTAGGGACAGTGAAACACTTGAAGCGACGCATGTTCTTGTAGTATTCACATGTCACTCCCTCTTTGAAATGTGATGCGTTAGGTACTAGGGTTTATGTACTCGTCAAAGTCAAAATTATTTATTATTCCATGATACATAAAAATGGGAATACAGAAAAATATACAGATGAGGGTCCCATAGTCGAAGACTGCAGCGGGACCCTCGGTTAAAGGGAATAATACAGCAGTGACTTAAGTTCTCCGAGAAATGCCTCGCATTTAAGATTATTCAAACAAAACCTTTTGTTTCGAATGGCAGAGCATCACATTGTTCGTTGAGTTTTCGCCAAACCACCGTGATGCTGCGCAAACTTGGGCAGGCGCGCGTTCCTCCAGTTCGTTCTTCGAGTTCCTGAAAGAATGGCCGGCCTGCGGATGGCCCCCAAGGCGCCATTTCTCTCGTGCGCGGCTTCCGGAAACGCTTGACTTGATTGCAGGCCCACCATTGGAACTTATTTCCGGTTGCCGTAGGAGTTATGCTTTTCCCGGCATGGAATGAAAAACAGAACGACCTGGAAGGTGCTCCTCGAGGGTATGCTCGAACACGCTGCCTATATCTTTCCGCCGATGTGTACATTCCCGGTCGTTCCCGACGAACAATTCAGTGCTTGCTTCTTCATCTCTGTTGTCAAATATTTATTCACGACTTTCTTTGTTATTTTCATTCTCTATTTATCCCTCTTTACGCTGCATTCATTTACATTTCCAAGCGCTGAAACCTCTCCCAACCCAGTCCTGTCTGAAGGCCTTTTCTTGCAAATTCAATAGAGAAATAACAATGTAAGAACAAAAATTATCGACGTTGTTCGCCCATAATTCCACCTATCACGAGTACAGCGCGGCCTGGTGTTAAAGGGAACGCTTGAATTGGCATCTGTTCTATTGTTGGAGCGTCAACTGCAAGTGGCTGTGCAAGTAGTGTCCGTTGACGGTACATATGTGCCGGGGGCAGTCAGAACTGCCAAGCACAAGTTATATGCCGTAAATATGCGAGACAGTAACTTCGAAAGGAAACGAAGTGTGGACACGCTCTTTCCTTTTACAGGATCGCCCTTCTGTACGATCCTGTAAAAAGAACAGTTGCTAACGTATTTTGTGCACTGTAGTCTGATAGTGCAACTTCAAATATTGATACATGCGGCACTGTGAAATAGCGTACTACTTACGAAACTACCGCATCTGAAACACGATTGCCTCAACACATCAGCATCCATAAAGAATATAGGAATTTCTTGCCTTTACACATCCGTTTCTTTCTCTCTTTTTTTACCTAACATATGGAGGAAAGCTGGGTACATGCGGAAATGGCACCCGATACGATGGGCCCTTAGGGAATAGTCTACGAGGATATTTTCGCTTCCTGTGTTACGGTCTGGCAGCAATGTCATGTGCATTTCAATTCCGAAGTGTTTACTGTGAAGGGTGTGCGAGCAACAAAAAAAAAAAAAGGAAACGTGCATCCAGCCTTGTTTCTGACGGCTAGGCTTTGTGTGTATATGGCAAGGTGACACTGCTAGCGAATAGGCAGCAAGAAATCACCAGAGACTGTTGTTTCTCCGCGCCATTAGATTTAACAGTTACGTATGAAGATGTATAATGGCATTCCCCAGAGTCGACGACAGTGCAGCCTGCTTGGCGTAACGGTGCATTTCCTGCGTAAACCTGCGCGTGAGAATGACGTTAATCTCTAGACATGACGAAACAGAGAGCTGGCGCAGCATCGCATTGCACAGAACTAAGTTTGGCGCAGCGCTCTACTCGCATTGAAATTACAGAAACAAAGTGCGCGTGCTTGTTTCTCCGCTTCATTTCGTGCCCCGCCACGGTAGTCTATAGCGGCCATATGGTACGCGGCTGCAGATCCGAGGGTCGCGGGATCGAATCCCGGCCGCGGCGGCTGCATTTCGATGGTGGCGAAATGTTGAGGCCCGCGTACTGTGCGATGTCAGTGCACGTTAAAGAACCTCAGGTGGTCCAAATTTCCTGAGCCCTCCACTATGGCGTCTCGCATAATCTAATAGTGGTTTTGGGATGTCAAACCCCAGAAATCAATCAGTGTTTCATTTTGTGATTTGTTAACAACTTTCCAACCACAACCCCCCTGTAAGAGAGTCGCAGTAGCCGTCGCCACACGGACACCAACCTCCCCTTCAGTACTTTTATTTTAAAAGAAGAAAATCTGCGTACCTCACAGTGACAAAATATTGTTCACCTTACTGAAGTTGAATTACGAGGTTTCGTGGGTCGCACCACACGAAGATTATGAGCCATGCCGCAGCAGAGGACTCCAGATTTATTTTTAGCACCTGTAAATCATTGCGATGCTCCTAAATAAAATACGTGAACGTTCCTGAGTGTGACTTGTTCCGCCATGGCCAGGAATCGAACATTTGTCCTCGTGATTAAAGCCGCAGCAGGCGCAGCGTCCAAGTCACATGATGAATGATTACTCACGTCGTTCATTTTGCTGGAGTAACATAAATGTGACAAATTCACATTTATGTTACTCCATTTGTATTACTGTCATAAATTCACATTTATGACGAAAAGATTCACATATAAATGTGACGAATTCACATTTATGTGGAGTGTTTTCGTGTGCACAAGTAAACACTTTCATTTAAAAGAATGGCAAGAGCTCATGGTCACGTCATCTCACCCTTGAGTATGTTTTCTTTCGATGCATTCGTACGTGGTCGACAGACTTGAAAGATAGTGCTGTCAAAGTACCAGGACCAAGATGTACGAGTAAGCTAACTCTTTTCTTTCATGGTACGGTTAGGTTGCCTCCAAAAATCGTGCTTTTCTATTGAGTCTTGATAAAAGCAAACCGGGCCACTGAAAAAAGTATAAATAAAGATAGGCTATGCAGAATGCACAGGGAAGTTATTCCATGAACAGATGTCGAGCTCCTGATCCGGCAAGATTTATCTGGAAGCCTTGGCACATCCAAAATCCCGCTCGTTCTTGATCTCCGCAGAGGCGTGAGGCAGCGTGATGGACGGTGAGGAGACAATCGAAACGGCAATCACCGAAGGGATAAAGAAAACGGCCATTAAGAAAGAAAACAGTCTCGTGCCCTCATATTCTTCATTGGGACGCAGTAAGGTACTCACAAGAAGGATGCGGTATCCGCAAATCATTTCTCTTTTATTGCGATAGCAATTATATGGACAGCCTCGGCTGGTTTTTTCCGTCCCCGTTGCCGCCGTCATGAACCGTATATGTATAAGTATGTATATATATATAAAAGTCCCAAAGAAAAACAATTCAGATAAATCCTTCCGGAGCGCGGAATCGAACCAGGAACCTCTCGCTCCGCAGCGCGTGGCGCCAACCACTACTTTTTCAGTTTTGGGCGTTCTGACTTGAATATTTAGACTGTGCACGTGAATTTTGTGCCTCTGCCCATTCAGTCTTCGAGGGGGCTCTTGATATTTTTTAATTCTGCTTTTCTTTTTCTCAGTGCGTTCTTTCTTTTTTATATTGCACCTAAAGATCCAGCAGAGGAGTAGGTGGCGCCTCCTAGAACTGCCGTGGACCCCATTGCTGCTCGTTTCCTTGTAATACAAATAACTGTAATTTACATGTACCTAATTATTTAACTAAAGAATGCGACACGTGCAGAAGTGTTCACTTTTCTATGAAATTATAATAGCATCCATGAGCAAATAACACTTTCTACGGGAGAATTTGTAGCTACAGAATACCGACATAGCACTTGATAACTTCACGAAACTATACGGAGAGCGTTCAAGTGCAGTCCATTTTGTTGCAGAATTTGTAGCTGCCAAGGTGCTTCTTGAGATTAACTCACAGAACTAAATCGCGCAATTATCCTGTGTCCACAGTACGACAAAACGGGAGCCTATATGATGTAGGGCGATACTCCCTACAGTCTTGTCATCAGCCACTGACAGCGGCCTTCGTGCTCAACAGCGCACTTACGCCGGAAATGAGATCCCAAGAATATAATTTCTTTTTTTGCTGCGACGACCACATTTCGACGGGGATGCATTGGTTGGAAGAACGCCTGCGTGTCAATGTTTCGGCGTCGCGTTGAAGAGTTCCTCCATTTTACTAGATTTTATCTGTATCTCTTCACAAGGGAATGTCTCAGGGGTCTTCTGAGGAGCCCATGCGGGCCGCAACCACGTCGGTATACGGGCAGGCCGGGCCTGACCGCCGCGCCGTGGGCCCTCTGGACGACCCGAAGATGAGCGTTGACGTCGAGGCTCTTAGCGCCTCCTCCCACTCTTCTTCCGTGGTGAGGTGATCGTGGTCCCGTAACGGACACCGTCAGAGCGTATGTTCTTGAAGCGATTTCCGCACTCCGGAAAATCGGGTTTGAATGAGCCCGCGTACCTGCTGACCCTGGCTAGGCTGGAATAGGACCCGGTTTGCAGCATGCGAAATCTGGAAGACCGAGTTCTGGAGAGCTTGGCGTAGGGCAGGGGATCTTCCTGCCGAGCTGATAGTGCTTTGTGACCACTTTGAACGTGTGGAGCGAGTCCTTGTGGAGCCTCGCGTCCGCGCCCTCGAGCGGCGTTTCCACGGCGCGGTGGCTGAGTGTGCGCGCGCGTCGGCGTGGGCCAGCTCGTTGGCGTTTGGAACTACGGAGTAGACCCGAGGTCCCATGTGGGCTGGCAACCAAGTGATGAAGTGAGGGGCCGCAAAGCATGCCGCAAAGCATGGCGGCCTCCTTCTTCGAGACCGAACCCGAAGCGAAGGCCCTGACCGCTGCTAGGGAATCCGTGTAAACCAGTGACCTGCTCCTGTCCCCGAGAGTAGGGCCACCGCGACCTGTTCCGCCAGTGCAGGCGATGAGCCTTCGATCTTCGCCCTTTCATATACGGGTCTGCCTCAATCAATGTCCTGACCTGCTACACAGTGTTGGGGGAAGTGTAAGAGGTGTAGAGAGGAGGATACCGCATCCAATATGGGGATGAAGATGGCGGTCGACGCACTTGCGTGGTCCAAGACTCTTCAAAGTCTTTTGGTCAATCCGCCTTCATGCAAAAATTCGTTGGGAGGCTTAACACTATCAGGCTGACGATGGGGATCAGGCTAAGATCCCCATAGAACCTTTCAGTCAATGCTTGAGGAACAGACTACGACAAAACGTCTTTTGGCTATAGTGTCTCTACATCAAATCGTGGACAGACGAACAAGAGGTGTTCTATCGTCTACGTAAGGCCGCATTCCTCGCAATTCGGACTGCAATGTCAGCGACGAACACCTAAAGAACCACAGCTAGAAGATATGTCAAGGATAAGGCACATTTTCAAGTACAAACATGCCAATGGAAGAAAGAATCCAGAGCTTTCAACTCTCACACGATCAAGACATCGCTCGACAAAGAAAACTAAAACGACGCTGTGGCTGGGCCCATCCTGCTGTGCGGTTTCTGGTAGTAAGGCTCTCCCCTTCTTTTTTCTTTTTCTTTTTTTTATTTAAATCAAAGTTCAAATTTAGTGACAGCCAAGTTCATTTGTTTTTACAATTGCTTTATAGCCACGCTTGGGGCAAGCGCAGGTCCTTGGATTTATTTTTCCTTAATTGCTTATTTTTTCTTGATTCGTATTTCCACTCTTGGGTCGAGTTCCTGAAAGCGGCGATGACGATAAGCGAGCGAATTAAGTCCAGTATGCTGCGGGTATTTACAGCAGAGGTCGGTACACTTGGGCATTATTGTCCGGTTGCGAAAACGGGATGGACACTGATTCAGCAGTTCCCTGAGACATGTAGGAGGCGCGCCGAGGCAGAACAGGGAGAAAGAACTTCTTGACTAAACAGGTTATATACCGCAGCTTTCATCATAGAAAAAAAAAAAAGGACATTGTGGTCAACGTTGAGCAGCTTCCCAGACACTCGGTGCGAGACCCCAACTTCC
Source organism: Hyalomma asiaticum (assembly GCA_013339685.2). NCBI lineage: Eukaryota > Metazoa > Arthropoda > Arachnida > Ixodida > Ixodidae > Hyalomma > Hyalomma asiaticum. The sequence goes on from CM023484.1 coordinate 72,888,589, forward strand.
AAGAACGGAGATCACAACCACTGGTAAACGACTGCAACATTCAGGTTACGTACCAGAGAACCAGGACATTGAGTCTCTACACGAGAGCGCAGTCAAAGGCGGGTTGCGGTGATAGGTCGAACGACGACACCAAGTACGGCATACTGAATGATGAAACCAAGTCACATTAGAGATTACGCCAGCAGGCACATAGAAGAAGCCGCGTTCCACCCAATCTAAAGCACAGTTCGTGAAATCTGAGGACAGATCCAAGTTACATTACGACGTATGAGCATCGCCATGTAGCTAACTCATGACGGGACTGCTGCGTCGCGAGGAAGATGATCATCAAGATGAACGACCACAAGACACAAGCACGAAAATAAACAGTATATATTTAACCGCGTTTAATCGCTTCCTGAAAACGAGCTTAACAACCGCTATAATTGCCAACTTATAGCTGACATGGCGGAAAGAGGAAGATGAAGGCAACATAAGCAATGTACGTGAAGCTGTCACAAGGTTGACAATGGGAGGGTTGTCCTGTTTTGCGTTCCTGTTGCAGATGCGAAATCATTCCTTTCGTCCCAACACAGTCGGGCTTCGAATATGTGCCTTAATTATAAAAGATTTTTCACACTTCCGGCAAGTGATATGTCAATATACGCTGGCAACACTCCCTTTCGCTGTCCGTATAGAGACCCGTCTCACAAGAGCGTACAAAGGTTGTGCTGGCGCCCAATGTAACGTTGTTCGACTATCTGTCACACAAGGCATTTGTGTACCCTTAATTGCGCTTACGCGAAAACTGTGTTACGCGGGTGTTTTTGATTACCATTGGCCATTGATTGCCATTACCGCAGCCCAGCATGCACCACGCGAAAAATAATTTAAATTCTACGTCATACACATATCTATTAAACTTGTAGCCGCACACCATTCCTATTGATACAATTTTACGGAGAGAGGAAAGATGTGTTCCGATTGTACGACAAGCATCATCAATGCTGAAGTGACCGTATCTTTCAATGCTTTATGTATGAAGGTGATCCAAGCTATCGAACAAGTGTCACAATATATAAAGTTGAGAGAGATACAAGGACATATATTTGATGTATAACAAGGGGCTGTACCATTAAACGCACGTAAAATGCCGTCACAATGCGCGGAAGTTCAAAATATTTCTCTGAAAGAAACTGTGAATGAGTCATTCATCTAATGAAATCGGTCAACCTTCTTATTGTTTCAGAACTGTAGATACTAAAGTACATTTTCTTCGACAGTAAATGTAGAAATTGGTGGCTGTACTGTTCGGCAGCTTGGTGAGAAATATCATCCGACTTCCTTTCTTTCACATTAAGAAGCGAACAGAATACAGCAGCTCGGATTTCCAGTGCGGTGCGAGACTGATGTGCGTCTACGCCCGCACAGCGCGCGATAAAAATAAATACGTTCGTACAGCTGTGGAGGAATCCCACAACGCTGCTGACAAATGGGTGAAGCACAAATCCCCCTCCCCCACACACCATTTTCAGAAAGCCGCATAGCGCTCAAAAAGAAAAAAAAATGTTTAAGAAACCACGGCGGCGGCAACACCGCCTGCGGCACTTCCTTCACAGGCGTATGGCCCAATGAAATTACCCCGGGATCTCCGTCGGTTTTCTCGGTTCTAGGCTTGATTTATCGTCCCGGCGAAGAAAAAGCTCGACTTTCTGGAGCGAGTCCGTATGTCACTACATACCTCCATTTCGGCGTGGGCCGCCTGTAGTGGAGTATGTTCGCTATCACGAAGTCGGCACAAATTCTCCAGCCTAGATTTCTCGGCGGACACAAAGCTATAGTGAGAGAAGGGTCGAAAAGGTAGGCTTCTGTATAGGCTAGGCTGTATCGCAACCCACTTGTTCTTTCGGAGTTTTGGTTCTATTGCCGGAACCCAAATTCAATTAATGCAGACGTAGACGGTTCCCTTCCTACGTACCTTACCCGCATTGATCCTACCTGGGTAAAGCATGTTCACGGATTCCAGTTACGCTCCTTCTCTATACGCATACAAAACCTTGCATGGCCCTTCGCATCGCAGCACGTAGCTTCGTGGAAAGAAACTGTTTGGAAGTAGCGTTTCTTTTAATCGGAATCTTCCTCACAAGCGTAATGATGCAGAGCATAGATACATGCACAGTGAGTCAGTGTCAAATGTCGAAGCATTGTCAGAGATATCATGATTTATTTAGTACTGCCTTTAAAGCTACAAACGTGCAGCGTAGCTTATAATGAGCTTAAATGTACAAGGTGGAAGAAGTAACCAAGAGGACAGCACGACAGGCTGAGCACTACACTCTTGCAAGTCGTCACGGACCAACTAGCCTAAAGTGTTACTCTCTTAAGCTCTTAAGCTTACTTTTCGGAAGGTGTTTTCAACATTTTACGTGGGCGTAAAATGTTGAAGCAACACCGAGTAGCAACACTGAGTAGTCAGAAATTATCTGAGAGCCGTTCAGTCCCCTTCTAAATAATATTTGCAAAATGATCTGAATGCCTCCAGTTACGAGGGGCCTATATAGTGGCATCTGTGGCTTTGCCACGTGGATCCCTAAACCTTGAACGCTCCCCTGCATACGCAGTTCTTTGAGCTGTTTTGCAGAGGATACCGTGGAGCACGTACCACCGATGTCAAATTATCGACACCCAAATGTAGCTGACGCCCCGAAAGGATGTCTTTAGCGCAATACCAGCTCTATAACGGTCGATGCAACACCAGAAACCCTGTACACAGCATAAGAACAGGATCGGAATAGAATTCTGAGGAGCCAGGCCGCTATCACGCAATGCGGGGTCAAACAACAGCTCTAGAATATATTGATTTTCACGGCTACGGCATTACACGGATCGCGTGAGTCTGCGCGAAGGGCGTGGTGCTCGCTTGTTGACTAAGGGATACGCGTACGTCCCACACCATGAAAACACGATCGAATGTTCCGCACATGGAAGACCATTTGGGCGTGTTGACTGGCTCCGGGTAGCGTGTGGCGACGATGGTTCATCGCGTGGACGGGCACTACACATGCGAGCGAATCCTCTTTTTCTTTCTTAATTGTTTCTGTTCGCGATATTTTCGTCGTCACCGATAAGTGAACGAAGTGTCCGCATGTTGTCGCTCTCCAAGAAACAGCGTGTTTTCGCCTCCGTTCAAGTGTCGAACGTAACATTCGGCATTCCATGGACCTCGTTTCTATTGCTTTTGATTTGTAAGCGATGTATGCCGTTGGCCGAACACGCATGAGCTGATGACATGCTGCAGACAACGCAGTGCTCTTATGAAGTAAATTAATGGCATAGAAAAATTTTTGTTCTCTGCTTTCTTCCTTTTGTGCGATGGTCTGGGACGGAGTTATTTGAATAGGATCATTTAGAGTGCTTCCAAGCGTGAAAGGCAGCGATAGCTCAGGCACTTGGAGCAGACTAACGGCGCATTGTCACGGCACCTCGACGTCGATTGAGTGGCTATGATAGTGTGGAAGGGTGCATAAGCGAACAGAGTTGACATGTTCGGCAGCTGCTTAGAGGTGAGATCGCTCTAGAAGATGGGAAAAGCATTGACGTACCACTACAGAAGCCTCAATGAATCTTTCGCCACGAAAGACAAGCCTGCTTTGAAATCTGCCCTCGTATCGCTGCTACGGGTCTCATTGCTGATGAAACGAAAAACATCTGATATATCGTACGACAATCTTTTTTTTTTTAACGAATGTTGTCTCAGGCCGAATTTCGCTCGCTCCATACGTGTTCAACGTTCGGTGCCCTAAGAACACTAGCGAAATAAAAATAAAAGACGTTTGAAATACCAAAGAATACATGAACGTCAATAGTGTCTGCGTCGAGTCGGTCAAGCATGATGCGTGTATCCTACCCACCCCTTTCGCTCCCTCAAAAAAAAAAAAAAAAAAGCAGCTCAATGGCATATAAGTACAATTAGAAAATATATATTAAGCAGAATATGTAACTACTATTACTCGTACTACTCTTAAGACTGCCTCCTCGATAAGTAATTATCAAATTCCGCGGCGATAAATTGACGTCGTTTGTCTGAATCATAACGCATAACAATGCCTCAAGTAGAACTCGGGGAAACTGTCACTAAGGTGATCACGTACGTAATAGCATGTGCCAACCAATCGCCTTTTACGAACGAAACACTTCGTCAATACGGTATCAAAGTTCTACCGAGGCAAATGAAGTGCTGGAATGATGGGCTTAAATCGGGCGACATCCGCGACGGTGACGACAGGAGGACCTATATACGTATCACATATTTGCTACCGCGAACGTCTTCAAAAGAAAACATTCCGTGAGAAAATCAGAGAAAGGCCATAGCGAGAACGGAAAAAACTCCTCAAAGTAATGATGAACCACTCTTTGCACTTACGTTATCATAGCCCATTATTGTGAACAGAGGGACAGCCTCAAGCGCAGTGTCAACTCTTAAATACTTGTGAAGTGAATACGCATACATTGCTTCCTGCTCGCTCGCACGCCCTTGTTTTATTAGCCTAGGTACCTAGAATTACAATATGAATTCAAGCACTGCGTCAGTGATTGCAGCTTTGCGCAAAGGCCGTTGTTGTTGTTGTTGTTGTTGTTGTTGTTGTTGTTGTTGTTGTTGTTGTTGTTGTTGTTGTTGTTGTTGTTGTTGTTGTTGTTGTTGTTGTTGTTGTTGTTGTTGTTGTTGTTGTTGTTGTTGTTGTTGTTGTTGTTTTGTGAAACACGAGGAGACATGCATTTCAAATTTTGCTCACAGGCTGCATTATTTTTCCGACAGATCTGTACATCAACACTTCAGCAAAGTGTTGTTCTTTTCTTATGCTTTTATCCTTCCTTGCAGTTTTTTTTTTCTCTCTGTGTGTGTTTATTGTTCTCAGCTTCAATATTATGATGATGGGATAGCCGGTTCTAATGTAGCCTACTTTCCATGTTCTTACATTGAATAAAAAAGTGACTCCACGAGAACCACCCGCAAGAAAATATTTCATCTTTCTAACAATCACGTTCGAAGCACTTACATCATCAACACCACTTCTGTCTTTTTATAAACGTGGGCACCAAACTAGTCAGAAAAATTCCCTTATGAACGTCGCAAGCGTAGAGCATGGTAAACGTGAACACCCCAACACATTCATATACGATTGTATGAAAGCGCTTTAAAATATATGCTAAACTCATTTGTAATTACAGCTGTGTTTACACGCATCCCGAAATCAAAAGGTTGACAAAATATCGACTTTGGTTACGCCACAACATCCCGCATCAACAGCTTCTGGATGTCCTTGCACATGGCCCCATTCCTACACAACTTCCTAATTATTGCTATTTTTCCCTTCACCATCATCACTAAGCAATGAAAACCAATCTACATAACAGAAACGAAAATCGTGTCTTCCGTCTTTCTTGTTTTAAATTGAAACTCGATACGCGCGCCCGATTCTCTCATTTCTCGCGATTCGTAGTCCAAGCAAGCGTCGCTTTCGGCAGCGAGTAAATGCAGAAATGTGATAACAAACAAAAGCATAATCAAGCTCGTGCGACGCAGAATTAATTACGCGTCATGAATACAACGCCACGTAATTCCGATGGGACTCCGAAACGACTCGGATAGAACATTAAGAAGCAACATTTAATTTTTTCGTCTCTTATAAGTTCACTGAGCTGCTAATAAATGGGCAAGATAAGGCAGAGGCGACATTTTTTTCGACGGAGCTTCTTTTAATTAAAAACGACACGCGAAACATTTATGATACTAATCACGCACGACTTCGAGTAAAGTGGCGCACAGAGGCACGCAGAACGTCAAGTTCGCCTTTCTGACCCGAAAGAAACAAAAATATTCATTGCGATTTCATTACACTTGCAGGGATATTCAGTTCCCGGTTGTCTGCGGAATGCCCGCGGATTAATTAACGCCGATACGCTCGGATTCCGCGTTGCTGATGAACGACAGAACTCGCGCGAATGGAGTAAAAGGCAAGCGAGCTGGTGATAAGAATGCAGCTAGGCAAGTTAAGGGAAAAATAATTTCCTTCATTTTTGTTCGGCCTTTCGCGCGGAAGCGGTCGCCAGCGATGACAGCCAAGTTATATCGACCGAAACGCGTCTGAAATGTAAGCCCTAATTCTACCGACGATATAAAATGTTCTAGATAAGCTTAATTTAAAGACTACCCTTTAATTATGTGAGTCCGGTTTGTGGCGTTGGTGCAAGCCCTTTTGCACTTTGTGAAAAGGTCTGCGACAGGAAAAAAGAAATTGTGAGCTAACGAGTGAAATGCTACAGAGGATGAAAAAGATAAGATACAGTGGCCATGAAAAAGATACGATACATACCTTGCTCAGTACGTCGGGGAATGCTAAAGCTGCTGATAGAATAGAGAACGAGCTAGCTTTCGCGAAGTTTTTCCACAAAACTGTGAAAGACACACGCAGAGTGAGCATCAGAGAGAAGCTCTTTAATGAATGCTGAAGATGTTCGTCGGATGACATGAGCTATCGACCTCAGAATGGCATGACAAATACCGAAACGATGTACACGGCACTGTGAAGACAGACATACGCCAAATAAGCGACACCACTCAGCAGACTAAAATCTCGCATATCTAAGTGCCGTCAGGGAGTTAAGAATTACTTACGTTGGTTTAGACGCACAGACAACGTCAGCCTATGAGCCAATATCCTGGCTTGGTTGAATATGTAACTGTCTCTAGTAACAGTAAGTGCCCAGTTTCAACATTAAGGCTGTCTTTGCCGGAAAGAAAGCTCTGCAAGCGCACATTTCGGAAGTTTGTCTTCCTATACGTTGCAGTCGGGGCACAAGGGCCGACCTGGTTTGACTGGTATTAAATAAGGATTACGTAGTGTTTGAACAATGTTATTCCGGTGTCAGCGCTCCCAATAGCATCCATTGTGCACTCACATGGCTTTCGAAGGAAGCACGTAAGACTAAGTTTTTATTTGTTCATGTTCCTGTTCTCAGTAGTAAGTAGTTGAAGACACCACTCTGCTTGTCCCACACTATGCGAGACGCAACATCTCGACCGTCGCTTTTATTTAGAGAGGAAGCACGGGGGCGTGCAAAAAGAACGGCGTAGATGACAATGGCTAGTGCATCATTGCCCTGCAATAGTTCTGGAGCAACGCTGCAATATATAACGCAGGCTTCGGTGGTACCGTGTCACTCGCAACGAATAAGCTGAGAGAGAAATGTGTAAGTCTATCTGTATCATGCGAGGACACTTTTCATGCGACTGTTGGAAACAGAATGACCTCCTCCACTCCGCCTGTACTGCGGCTTGCTTTTGGCTCTGAACACACGTAAATTCGAGCTTCAGGTATATCAAAGGTTTGTGAATGCGTTTATCGAAGCGACTACGTACACTTATATCTAATCATGAATACATGAACTGAGACTGCGCTAGAATGCCTTGCTAGATGCCGTAAAATAAAAGAATGAAGTCGTAACGTTTGCATAAACTTTTCTTCCTTGCTTTCTTTCTTTCTTTCTTCGCCGGCATAGGGATGCAATGAATGTGATAACAAGAAATAAGTGAGTGAGTGAGTGAGTGAGTGAGTGAGTGAGTGAGTGAGTGAGTGAGTGAGTGAGTGAGTGAGTGAGTGAGTGAGTGAGTGAGTGAGTGAGTGAGTGAGTGAGTGAGTGAGTGAGTGAGTGAGTGAGTGAGTGAGTGAGTGAGTAATAGTTCGTCGTATAGAAATCCTGCACACTGTACGCCTATACACAAGACACCTCGTTCTTCTGTGCCAGCATTCGTTATGCGGTGGCGCGACCAGTAGACTGAGGAGGTATGAGTCTCGCACATCAGAATAGATGCTCCAAATGACGGTGAATAGGCCAGACAAATGAGGTGCGTGGTCTTCGAGGAAGCACCTTTTGTCCGGCGTCCCCGGCGAGCGTGCGCGGTGCAGACCCGGATGAAGAGCCCTCGGACGCGAACAGCCGCTAATGCAATCCCACACCAAGAAGCCCGGCACACAAAACCCTCTAGAGACGCGGTACGGGCAGCGGTGTCTCACGCTACGGGAGTGGAAGAGGAACGCAGGGTCGGATGCGGACCAGGAGGCATTGTGCAGTCGGTAAGGCGCCACAAGCTGCTCTTTCGCAGTCGGAAGGCGCTGTTTTGCTTTCGCTGCACCTTATGGCCCCGTGCGTGCAAGTGAGGACGCCCTCACAATACGATATATTTGATTTGCACGAGGCGAAATGCCTATAGTAATCTACCGATGCCTCGATGGGACTCTGGAAGAAGTAATTATCTAGGCGAAAACCTTGCATGAGTCTGAATAAATGGGACACGAAATATCGAAAATCCGCATCTCCTTCACTGGATATGTACCAAAATTAGCGTAGAAGGGCGCGTCGTATACATGACTAACATGACTGTTACGTCATGTATACGATACACCATTACGTTGCGTTGTGATTAATGATAACAAGGGCACCTTTGCATCACACACGAATTGGATATTCGAGTATGAACCTGGGAAAGACGGGTATGGGCAAGATATATGAGGGTACGAGCCGCGCGTAATCATATGTTAACCTTTGCAGCTTGTGCCAGATTACATTCACAGGATGTCCGACAGCCAAAGGTTTCGTTTCCGAACACCTAGGTCCGGGGTTGGTCTACCCAAAACATTGACATTCGTCTTTACGTCTGTTAAAGGGTCCCTAAAACGTTTTATTGACAATGCGTCACTGATTAGGCAACACATTTGTGAAATCATTCACGCCATAAATAAAGCGAAGCAACATGCGCTAAGGCAGCTATGGGCTTATTTCTGTCGCCTTCCCCCTTACCGCTTCTGTTCCTCCTCAACTCGATCAGCTGCGGAGTGCGCGCTAGCGACGACTGCGCCTCTCGCGTCAGCCGCTTTGCCGAGTCCTCCGTAGCGACATAGCGCCCCGATATCTTTACTGACGTCGCCGGCCTCGGCAGTGTAGGGATGGTCGATTAAATTTTTTAATCGATTAATCGTTAATCGTTCGTCGGTTTAGCCTTTCATCGAATAATTGTTTTCGCTGTGATATTTTCATCGATTAATCGATTAATCGACATTTTTTTATAAGTGCTTGAAAAATAATGTCTTGTTGTTTGAGAGGCGTTGCTTGTGTTTGATATCGACACAAGTTATCCGATGCGCTAGAGATCACATGTGCGCATTAGCGGCTGTGTGAATATTCGCACTTTCGCCCACTGAACATAGGGAGCCCATCGTCTTTGGGTGTTGTCAAGGATCCAAGATTTCTTGAGTAGCCATGACCCACGGACGATTGGGCAGCAGGTAGTATTTCCTCGATGTCTGCCTGCTAGAGCGAACCGAAATTGGAGGCGCTTTCGACGACCACACTAGCTGGAAAGTCGCACCGGAAACACGCAGTGTGGCCGAGGGTGAGGCAATACCGAGAAAGATTTAAAAAACGAGAGACGAGGAGGAAAGTTGAAGACGCTCGCTCTTGTAGAGACGGCAACAGTTCTCTGTCCGTTAGATATTGTGGAAGCCGTCAATAGTACTATAACCACGAACTGACGTCACCTCTCCCTTGAGGTCACTCAGGAGAGATTGCACAGCAACATACTGGTCTCAAACGAGCCATCAGTGCAGGCAACTGTGGGAAGAGTGACACGAGTCTTTCCTCTCGGCTAGAGCAAACGGCAGCTGTGCCAGTATACTGCACAGGTTTCACCTGGTCGCCGACCTAACTCCGCGTTACGCGCACCTTTTCAATCGCGCGCACAGATCGAGCTGTGAGCGCTGTCTAATGTATCAGAGATTAGAACACATAGTATTTCGCGACTGTCCTCCATTTGTGACATAGCAGTAGACGACGGCCTCTAGGCTGGCTGACATGGGAGTACAAGCAATAGATGAAAACTGTATTTCACCCGAAATAGGCGACCATACAGAATTACCAAATGCTACAAGGCCATTTTTTCAATAGAAATGGACTGGATGCTAGACGTTCGGTATAGCAATTCGCAAAGTTGCGGATTATATACGATACGCCATTACGTTGCGTTGTGATTAATGATAATAAAGGCACCTTTGCATCACACCCGAATTGGATATGCGAGTATGAACCTGGGAAAGACGGGTATGGGCATAATATATGAGGGTACGAGCCGCGCGTAATCATATGTTAACCTTTGCAGCTTGTGCCAGATTACATTCACAGGATGTCCGACAGCCAAAGGTTTTGTTTCCAGTCACCTAGGTCCGGGGTTGGTCTACCCAAAACATTGACATTCGTCTTTACGTCTGTTAAAGGGTCCCTAAAACGTTTTATTGACAATGCGTCACTGATTAGGCAACACAATTGTGAAATCATTCACGCCATAAATAAAGCGAAGCAACATGCGCTAAGGCAGCTAGGGGCTTATTTCTGTCGCCTTCCTCCTTGCCGCTTCTGTTCCTGCTCAACTCGATCAGCTGCGGAGTGCGAGCTAGCGACGACTGCACCTCCCGCGTCAGCCGCTCTACCGAGTCCTCCGTAGCGACATAGAGCCCCGATATCTTTACTGACGTCGCCGGCCTCGGCAGTGCTAGCCCCTGTAATAGAGCGCCGGCGACTCGTGTGTACGCCGCCAGATGCCGCGACGATACCGTTGGCTGAAACGAAGGAGCACGTTGTAGGGGCACGTTGTTCGCATTTAGGTTGGGAAAATTACGTCCCCGTCACTGGTTAGGGGCCAATCAGCGGCCTCCCCATCCATCGTTCAATGGCGGAGGCGTTTGAAAACGCCTTTTGGCGAGCCGCTGCGACCTTTTGCGATGCGTGTGTTCAAAACCTTATTGTAAATTACACACTTTACGCAGAGCGCTGAAATCTGTCCTCTAATGATCCTAATGACTCGCTCTACGGGATCACCATGTTTGCACAAAATTGTCAAAACCGTTTCAGGGTCCCTTTAACCGACAGTTAAGATGCCTTAGAAATTGTTGCATTTCTCGTACAACAACATCATCAAGTACAGAAAGAATCGTATAATAGCTTTAGTTATGTTGCAGGATGTCCTCGAGAGTATTTTTCAGATCTGACTCTCTGAAGCGCTTCATCTTTCGCTGTTACCCAAGTTAACGCGGATCACGCCTCCTCAGAGTACTTGAACCGTCTAAATGTGGAAATCATTTACGTACACATTTACAAACTGTATTCATGTCATTTGTTTTCCTTAGAAATTGAAGCGGAAATCAATTCTAGCATTGCGTATTGATCCATAACTGTAAGTGATGGCTTGTGGCTCTAGTCTATGCTTATAGGCATGTGTATAATCCGTGCTGATTGCGAAAGTGCGCGAACACGAAAAGCAAAGAACAGGCGTCCATTCTGCTCCATCCTTAAGCTTGGTTGTACTCCTCAGTTTCGGTAACGTGTAGTGACACTATCTAAAGTCTCAAAGGCGTCCACTAGAATACTACAAAAAATCTTCAAAGGAAAGAATGCTGGCGTCGAGTATATTTAGTTCATCTGGCCACGCGCTGTAGCTTCTCGGGCCGGGGAAATCTATCAAGGTTTTGTATGCAGTTACAATGCCTCCTCCCCTTTCCGATTTCATCCGCTACTTTTCTATCTCATTCCTATCATCTACCCCACACGTGCTGGGCATCACACCTAGGAGGTATTGCAGCGAAGTGGACTATATGTAGCTTTAAAGTCGTCCTCCGCGCTCGCAGAAATTCGTGCGCGCGCAGCGCTTTCTTCCTTTGCGCCGGTACTTGCACGCGCTCTTTCTTCTTGCGCTCTCTGCCAGCTACTACATAATTGTGAATTATGCGAAGTCCAACGTGTAGCATTTACTGTGCAATGTCACGGCACGTTAAAGAACTCCCATGTGGGGAATACTTCTACGTATGACGTTAACTTCTCTGTACTTCCTTCATTGCCACTTTTCTCCTCTTCTAGCACGTTTTTCGTCATGAAGCATACAACCTTGTTCCTCTCCGGCGAACGATACCGCCCTGGCAGACACATATAACTTGGTGCAAAAGTAGAAGTCACAGTGCAACTTGTTAAAGCGCGTAGTCATTACGCTTCATGGTTGAGCCGCCAAGATTGACGACGCCACCTTCATAAAAGCGCTTTTGCGGAAATCGCTTGCACATTAGGTTTGCGCGTGACCTTCTCACAGTAAAACGCAAAGGAGTGCGTCGATTTAAACTTTGGGTTCGGATCATTACATCCGAAAGTTCATAAAAGCACTACAATAAGCCCAGGCTTCCGCTGTCATGGTAAGAGCATTGTTTCGTATACAATGCGGTACATTTATACAAGAGAATGAAGAAGCAAGAAAAACAAACCAGGGTAGAGCGAAGTCACAGACGCGTGCATTACAGCCTCACGTGTACGTACTTTGACATGCACGCTTCGGTCAATAGAAAAGGAAATTACAAAAAACATTTGAAGAAATACTCACACAACCTCCGTCCACGTTTCACTCGCAACTCGCAAAAGCAGTTCGAGAGAACAACCAAGCTGAGAGTGTACCGCTGAAATATGCATTAGACACTTGTTATATTTTCCTTACTTTCGCGAACCCAGCACCTCCAGACGTTAATGGACACGGACGCAGCGAGAACCGAGCGCAGAACATGAATAAAAGGAAGCGCAAGTGTCTGCTCACTCTGCTCACGTGCGCGCAATGCAAGAGTCGTCGCTTTTCAGGGAGTCCGATTACAAAGCCAGGCCACCTCTAATGTGCACAGGTGCTGCTGCTGTCATTGCGAAACAGACAACTAAAACGGGGAAAGATAATGGGATTTCCCATGGGAATGTTTATACATCATGTAGTGAAACTAAATGACACGTGCCGCAGACTCGATGTAGACACTGGTTACGGACCAAAATGTGCGACACTGCTTGTCTTCGAGGGCCGGAAAAGTCAGAAATCAGCAAAGCTCCGTCCGGTCGCCGGACGCCGGTAGTCTACCAGATGGCCGAAGGCACCTGGCCTCTGGTTATCCCTCTAAAAAAGGAGTAACAGCCGTGCTCCTACACTGCAATACAAGGGCAAAATACATTTAAGTAATAAGCTAGGGTAAATACGCTTCATGGCGGCACCAGCAGGACAGGCATTAAATGTCAACGCCCCGTCTTTCTAAGCCTTATCACCCGTCAATTGCAGACTGCTATTTTTCTTTCGTTTATACATTCTTTTTTTCGTGGCCACTGCACGAGCCGATGAAAACAAAGATAACCTGCAACGTTGACACGTGACGTCCAACTTGACAGCACGACCACAGAATAATTTTGTCTGTTGCTCCCGTATTGACATATCTGACATGTTGATTGTTCCTGTTGTGTCTGCTGGAGCTATAAAGGCTACAAAGGGACTGGCGCCACTCCCACAACCGGTGTAAGTACAAAGCATGAACTCATACTGTGTGACGGCGCATGCGGCGCCTTTACGAATAGCGACCCCATAAAAGCGAAGATGTCCGTGCTCCTCTAATAACCTAAAATGGAATATTGGCTTTCTGCATTTTACTTGCCAGTACGTGCCCAGTAAAGCAGATCGGGTACACATAGTGCTAGTTAGGGTGCTTCACGGCGAACTCTTGTTAGTTTACCAGATGAAGAATACATAGTGAATGGAACGGACCCAGAAAGTGTAGCAAACGGCTCCTTTATGACAATCTGAACTTACAGAACAATTGTGAATTGTTTTGTTGTTGTTGTTGTTGTTGTTGTTGTTGTTGTTGTTGTTGTTGTTGTTGTTGGAAACATACCCTGACACCCAGAAAGTGTAGCAAACGGCTCCTTTATGACAATCTGAACTTACAGAACAATTGTGAATTGTTTGTTGTTGTTGTTGTTGTTGTTGTTGTTGTTGTTGTTGTTGTTGTTGTTGTTGTTGTTGTTGTTGTTGTTGTTGTTGTTGTTGTTGTTGTTGTTGTTGTTGGAAACATACCCTGACACCCAGAAAGTGTAGCAAACGGCTCCTTTATGACAATCTGAACTTACAGAACAATTGTGAATTGTTTTGTTGTTGTTGTTGTTGTTGTTGTTGTTGTTGTTGTTGTTGTTGTTGTTGTTGTTGTTGTTGTTGTTGTTGTTGGAAACATACCCTGACACCCAGAAAGTGTAGCAAACGGCTCCTTTATGACAATCTGAACTTACAGAACAATTGTGAATTGTTTTGTTGTTGTTGTTGTTGTTGTTGTTGTTGTTGTTGGAAACATACCCTGACACCCAGAAAGTGTAGCAAACGGCTCCTTTATGACAATCTGAACTTACAGAACAATTGTGAATTGTTTTTTGTTGTTGTTGTTGTTGTTGTTGTTGTTGTTGTTGTTGTTGTTGTTGTTGTGTTGTTGTTGTTGTGTGTGTGTGTTGTTGTTGGAAACATACCCTGACATTTTCATGCGCCAAACCTTACGGATGTGGTTATCCGAGAGACGTGGTCGTAAGAGCAAGAAAATATTGATGTTCGAAGCTCGTGGTGAACGAATCATAAAGCCGAAGTGATTTGATTTGATTCATATCTGAGATTTTATGGCCCAAAAGCACGATATGAGTATGAGAGACGCCGTGGTGGAGGACTCCAGAAATTTCGACCACCTGGGGTTCTTTAACGTGCACTGACATCGCACAGCACACGGTCCTCAACATTTCGCCTCCATCGAAACGCAGCGGCCGCTGCCGAAATTCGATACCGTGACCTTCAAACCTGCAGACGAGTGTCATAGCCACTGGACCACCGTGGCGGGGCTAAACCGAAAGTGAAACTCATCAGAAAATCAGTGATGGATTACATGGTTGGTGCACATACATGGTAATTCGTGTCGCTAAAAAAAGCGAACACTTTAAGGAAGATGCAATGTGATGCTGTTAAAACATTGACGTACTGCAACAAGAGGACATCACCTGTTACGAACGAATTGGTGTAAAGTTTGCAATACACATTGGTAGCTGGCAAATTCTCGTCACCCGCTAATCCTAATATTCGTGCATACTTCGCTTCACACTGTGTCTAACGCTCCGCTCCATGAAAGCGGAAAAATTTAGCGGAGCCTATGAATATACCTGCGTAGTTCGCAGTTGTAATGTACACACAATGGCGCAATTTGTGCGGAATGTATCATTTTAAGAACTTTCTAGTGAAAACAGTGAAATCGAGCTTCAGAAGAAACTCTAAATCGTAGGCTTCTCAAATGTCATATGAGCCAACATACTGCTAAATCAATATGGTGCCAACGACGACTCTCTGAAATATTATTGTGAACCACGCGAAGTGTAAAGCATATACAGCACCTACAATGAAACGGCGAAACTTTCCGTCCACCTGCATGTAGTACAATGCCGCCAAGTAGATCAATACAGGATAGAGAAGCAGAAACCTTCCTAGTTGAACAAAAGTGAGTCCTGGCTTGGTATTAGAATTTGGGACCAACACCCTTCCGGGGCTGGCGCTATACTGTACGAGAAAGCCACGCGGTTAGCGGGTTGCAGGACCAAGGTGAAATGAAAAATTGGCAGATCCCACGTCCAGTAGGAATCAAGGAAATGCGAAGCACTCATAAGGAACGTAAAATGGATTTGCATTGTTGTCTCGCTATACCGAGTTTGGTGCATATGAAGTTAACGAAACGGCCACAAGAGCACCAAGACTGTGGCATGTAAACCATGCCGCTCATACACGCATGTCATGATTCTAACGTTATGATTTGTCATTTACGTTCGTCATGCAGTCGTGTTGTGCCATAGCAATTTTGGTATACATCCCTTTAAGGAAACGAGTGGCATGTAGATCATGCCGCTCATGACATGCATGTCCCGATTTTCATGTTATGACCTGTCATCATGATCGTCATGCAGTCATGTTGTGCCAAACCAATTTTCGTATAGGCTCCGTGCAGTCGAGTTTTCCATGTGCGACATCAGCTCCAGAATGCACTGCCTGGCGGAGAGAAGAAGCAAAATTGGGCAGACTGTGACAGGTAAATACGCGAACGCGATGCGCGTCTCCAACTCTATAGTAGCAGCGACCGCCCGTCCCACCTTCTTTCGTTTTATTTCCTTTGAGACGCGCGCTCCAAACCTGCGGCGGACTGTTCTAAAGGGCGACGCCGCGAGCGTTCGTGTGGTTCGCAGCACGCCCGGAAAGCAGCGAAGAAACGCGCGCGTCGCTGTCGCCTCGGTTTCCACCGTGTGCGACTGAGCCACGAGAGCTACGTAGCGCCCTCTGGTCAGTAGACGGAGCCCATACATCCCATTAACGAAACGGCAGTATAGCGCCAGGACCATGGCATGTAAATCATGCCGGTCATGACACGCGTGCCATGATTCTAATGTTATGACCTGTCATTTACGTTCGTCATGCTGTCGTGCTGTGCCATAACAATTTTGGTACACATCCCATTAACAAAACGCCTGGCATGTAAATCATGCCGCCCATGACATGCATGTCGTAATTTTCATGTTATGACCTGTCATTTACGTTCATGATGCAGTCCTCTTGTGGCACGCCAATTTTAGTATACATCCCGTTAACGAAACGCGTGGCATGTAAATCGTGCCACTCATGACATGCATATCATGATTTTCATGTTATGACCTTCCATTTATGTTCGTCAGGCAGTCACGTTGTGCCATACCAATTTTCGCATACATCCTATTAGCGAAACGGCCAGGAGAGCACTAAGACCGTGGCATGTAAATCATGCCACTCATGACATGCATATCATGATTTTCATGTTATGACCTGCCATTTATGTTCGTCAGGCAGTCATGTTGTGCCATACCAATTTTCGCATAAATCCCATTAGCGAAACGGCCAGGAGAGCCCTATGATCGTAGCATGTAAATCATGCCGCTCATGACATGCATATCATGA
Source organism: Hyalomma asiaticum (assembly GCA_013339685.2). Lineage (NCBI taxonomy): Eukaryota > Metazoa > Arthropoda > Arachnida > Ixodida > Ixodidae > Hyalomma > Hyalomma asiaticum. Next base: position 72,905,462 of record CM023484.1, read on the forward strand.
TTTTCATGTTATGACCTGTCATTTATGTCCGTCATGTAGTCATGATGTGGCATACCAATTTTCGTAAACATCCGATTAGCGAAACGGCCAGGAGAGCACAAAATCGTAGGCGGCTAGATAGATAGATAGATAGATAGATAGATAGATAGATAGATAGATAGATAGATAGATAGATAGATAGATAGATAGATAGATAGATAGATAGATAGATAGATAGATAGATACGCTCAAACTCGCCGAAGTTCGCCAAGAAATGCTTCGCATTTAAAAAGCTATTCTAGAAACACGGCAACGCTTTAAATTAACACTCACTAAGAGAAAGCCTGCAAGATGGAGGAATATTCTATGTACCTGTCCTCGAGTGGACACTCACCTACGCTTTGCATACGTGTGTCTTACTTGACGTACAAACTTCTCACGTCTCCGCTCTCGTCCTTTCAAGCTTTGATTTCAATACAGGTGACGCGGACGGGGCATGTCATCGCCCTGCGTGCAAAAATGCACTTATGCTTCCCCCTCAGTCGTCAAAAAATGGAACTTACCAATGTTTTTCCCGCTTCTTTTCTCAACGCTTGCAAAGAGCATCCTGGGTTTCTCTACCATAGGCTGAGGTTGCTGTGGCTTCGCAGCCACTGCGCGTGCTTCGCACCGCTCTTGTATTTTCTCGAAGTCAGCCCAGGCGCGGCTTCCGATGAAAGGTGAGCGGAAATTTCCGACGGAAAGGTGACCCCCACTTTTGCTGAATCCCCTTGCCGTAGCGTGACTGTGATTCTTTCCCTTTATCTCTCTGGGTCGGTGTCGTCGCTGCTGCTTGTACTGCGCTATTGCATCACGGTTGCTAGTCTTAGTTCGCGTTCTCATCTTGCCTCTCACAGTGATAGTCCTCTTTTTGTTGTTCTTACCTTTATGTTCCATCTTGAAGCCGGTGCCAGCAGGTTGTATTCATTGGCCCGGATAGCTAGTTGTTGTTAAGCTAAAATTGTTTATGAGAGAACGTACCGGCGCACACCAATGTTGGGCGTGTATGCGCTCGTGCAGCTGAGCATTCGAAAAGAATTCGCCACATAACTTACGCAGGCAGCTGGCCATAAGCGGAGAGCACTCCCAAAAGAAAAGCTCTGTTAACGCAGCTTGTTCTATCAGAAACATTTGGGCTTTTTCGCAGACGCCAAAAAGCAAGCAAGCAAGCAACACTAAGCACATGCAAAAAATTCACAGCATATCCACGGGGTGAATAATGATGAGTGGGCGAAGCTCCGGAGTGAATCACCGGTAAACCGTTAATCTTCCGTGTAATTCGCCCAGTCGATCATCATGTAAAGACGTGAGAAACACTCTATTCGAACGCTGGGATCTCGCGTTTAAGGGGACGCTAGCACAAACGCGTTAGAAACATGCAGTACACTCTAGTAAGGGGGGAGAGGCCACAGCGTCTTACGCAGCCCCTTACACAGGCCGTAACGCGCACCGCGTTTGCCGACGCCATCACATGACTGCTGAAAGAGTATAAGGCAGAGAGGCCACAGCGTGTTAATTACACCAGCTTCTTACACGCGCCGTAACGCGCTAGCACAAACCCATCATCATCGTTAGAAACGGACAGTCTTTCGCTCTCTCTCTCTCTCTTTCTGTCTCTCTCACACAAGACAGCAGATGGAAGAGTGAGAGAGCTCGCGCGCCGGGAGGAACGCGCCGAGGACGAGCGCGAGCCTCCCGGCGCGCGAGCTATCGAGCGCAATCCTAGAACGAGGTGGTTACGACTACAAGGGACGAACGACCCACGCCTTAAGGAGCTTCGCCCCTAAAATAACCATGCCGTATGCGCGTGCCTACGTCCTTCGTTATTGGTCATACGAAGCTGATCAATATTTGTCGTATGTCTTGAAAGCAACGTTTGTTACAAGTGACTGCGCATTCTTTGGTCTAAGATTGGGTCTGTTAGGGATTCCCGAATGCATTCATTATAGTGGAGCCACAACATCACACTGATTTCCTTCTCTGGTGTTTACACAACGTTGCTCGATGAATATGTAAATAACAGCGACCCAAACTCTTATATGAAAGGCATTGAGAAAGCAAGAATATACCATGCTTGGATGCAGTTGAAAACTAGTTGTAGAGGTTCGCACCCCGCGAAGATGGCAGTACAGTACTTAAGGTGCCCTTGACTATTGGCCATCAAGATGCGAGTTCGATACCGGTTGCGTTCGTCGCATCTTGGTGGTGGCGGCCTGTGTTCTTCCGCTATAGTTCGCGGTAAGCGTTACATAGACCGAAGCAGGAGATGTATCAATGACCGGTTTACGACGTCATAAAAACAGGGCCCGAAGGGTAGCTGACGGTTTTATTTGCATTATTACCTTGCAGAACGTGTGCATGTCGGCCTCTTTTAAAAGACACCGTTACTTCGACACATGGCTGGGAGCGGACCATGTCTTCATGTACGTATTATTTATTTATTTATTTATTTATTTATTTATTTATTTATTTATTTATTTATTTATTTATTTATTCAAAGTGGTATCGCAGTGCACATAGCTTTTTGAATGTATAAGTACGACCGATCACGAGAATAAATTTCACTTTTTTTAAGGCGGACTTTGCCTTCATATTTATTCTTTCTCGTGGCCATATTGTGCAGCGCTATTCAAGATAAATTTCAATTTGTAAGCAGCGCCCAGTTACTTAGCCAGGGCAGAGAGTTCGCGAGCGATTCGTCCTACTTTGTCGTGTTAACACTCTCCTCTTCGACGGTATAAATAGGCGGCTCAATGGCTGTGGCGCAGCTTGACCAGAACCCAGCTATGGTTCAAAGAATGGCCGCTATCTATCAAACTTAACTAGCTTCGGTGCCCAAATTCAACTAGGCATCACAGTAGTGTCCAAGTAAAGAACTTTCTTGGCACTGTGTGCTTATATCCAACGAAGAGGGCCAAAACATGAATACGAATCTTGCCCGCCCTCGTCCACATATTGCAGTGCCGGAAGTGTTTAGCATAGGACAATTTACCTTAATATATCGCTAACCACTTTAGCGTCAAGCGGACCACCGACGTCCGTGGAGCCTTAAGCAAGCTCGGTCTTTTAATCTTACTCTTCCTTCTTCCTTTGACCTGCCCTCGCCAAGCAACTCACTTCAGTGCGACCTTTGTATTTACGTTCCCCTTTTCATTGTTTTTGCCTTTTTCACTTCCTTCGTTCATCTTTAGCATGTTTATTATCGGCACTATTCCTGATTTACTGAGCTGCCGCTAAGTCAGGCCGTGTGCCAAGACACCCTTGAAGAAAAGAAGCGGACCTCTTAGCGAAATTTGATTCTCTGCGCATGCTTTCTCTCGGCCCAAGTGTTCCCCAGAGGACGCCCTTCGTATATCGGCAGTGCTTCGCCGAAGTATTCTCGGAGAGTCTGCAGTGTCGCAGCTCTGGTTTCTGCAATTCGTCCCATCGGCCCTTTGCATACTTTTGTTTGTTTCTTATTCATAGCTTTTGTGTTTTACAAGTCCACTCTCACACCTTATATACCGTATTCTTTCAGCTCTCAACAAACCGTTTGTTCAAACGGCCTAACTAAGATTGCGCTCCCTTTCCATTGTACCAACGCGATAGCGAATTTGCATTAGGTCAGACATTTTGTTTATTCGAAAAACAAGTCTTAAGTGTCTGATTAGGAATATTCGGATTATGGCGGTTGACCGCCACTTCAGGCGCCTACAGGGAGTTTATTGGTGTTGCCGCCAAACAACACAGACGTTACCGAAGACGCCTTTATAGGGATCTTGAACAGCTTACGTTGCCCGATATCAGCGCATAATTAAAGAGCCGCAGCTGGTAAAAATTTCCGGTACCTTCACTGCGGCGTTCCTCTCCTCCCTATTCTTTCATTCCCTTTCCGCCACACCCACGGAAGCTAAGACTCCGAGACTCGTAGAGGTCTGCGAACATGTTGCCACCACGTTCGCCGACCTCGGAAAGCCACCTGGGCAAACCACCACGATCTCGCAAATGATACGTCCCATTCAAACGTTTTCTTTCTCTCACTACTTTGATCCCTTCCCCCCCCCTCCTCTCTCTCTCCTCTATCGAAAAAGACGGCTGAGGTGCCCTCCTCGACGAGAGACACTTGCTATCCCCTTCTCTTCCTCTCTAAACAATAACCTCTTCTTTCTCTTCTCTCTCTTCCGAAAAGGCTGCTGAAGATAATCTCCTTTACCAAAGAGATTGGCAATAATTATTCGCGTCGCCCCATAACGCGGCAGCGAGACACGGTAGCGCGTAAACCCCGGCCTAGGTTGAATAACATATCGCGTTTCATCTGTTTTAGTTCTTAAAAAAAATTCTTTCTTTTTGCTTTCCACCGTTCGCCCGTGCCGCGTAACAGTGGTTGAGCAGAGGAGAACCGCAGAGATACGCGCGTCCCAGATCACAGCAGCCCAGGGAAAGGCGGTGTCGAATGCCATGTAGAAACCTTGGCCCGTATCGTCACAAAATCAACTTACGATAGAGATGTTCGCAAGAGAAAATTTCAGCCAATCCTGATGCTGGACATACCATTAGCGAAGCCCGTTGGTCAATGGCAAAAAGCACTTAAGAAAGAGAAGATTTGTGAATTCGGCCCCTTCTATTGAAATATGGGCGCCCTCAAATCTGCTGCCGAATTCGCAAGTATTGGTCCATACGGCGCCCGGTATGTATTGCCGAACCCATCTAATTTCTCACGCTTGCTCGTAACAGAGCACTTACTTTGGAAGTGCGCACGAGAAGTGTCGTTCCAGCATGCTTTCATGTCAATAATGCCCCAATTTTAGCTTTATATAAGGCGAACGACAAGTGTTTAATGATAGGCAATGCAAACGATAAGTTCGCTTTTGCGCCGAGATAATATTGCCTCGTGCACTAGTTTGCTTGCTTCACTGTCACGCGCGTCACCTCTTGGCGTAGGCAGCACCAGAATACATATGCGCAGCGTCCACATTTGCAATTGGTGCATTTCACACGTGTTAAAGAACAGGTGTAAAACACGTGTATCCTCACACGTGTTTGACACGTGTGTTACTTCACGCGTGTTTGTTTACAAGCTACAGCTTGTAAGCAAACACGCGTGAAGTAGCTCATTGAAGCACTAATGAAGATGTTTATAAATAATTTATTACGCATTCATACTGACCAATAACAGCAGCAGTACGGTCACAGGTAGCAGTATCAGTACAGTCAAACTTGCTGAAAAGCTGAAAATCACTGGAATTTTCATGGTGCATTGCGTGTATCAAGGAAGCAGAGGAGAGCACACCACAATGCCAAGATGTTCGCTCCTGCGTGATCAATTCATAGGCAATAACAACGTCATACGTCAATCTGTAGGATATACAGACACAAAGATATCATTTGTAATTCTTAAAGCATATTATTTTTCAACTACGGTAAAGGGACACCTTAAAGCAGCTACCTACTTCTGCATTGCGAAATTTGCACAAAAAGTAGCGCCTCTCAGCGAAGATACGCAAGGAGTGCCGTGAGGATTAAAGGTATGCGAAGAATGACAGCCATGGATGGAAATGAAATAGTGGGGAAGGCGGCAATGCCCATGTCATGTTTTCTACTTTGCAGTGAGAAACGGATAAAGAGGTGTAAATCAGTGGTAAGAAATATGCCCATTACGGAGCGGCGTAACACTGAACATGTATGAATAATAGTACAACGCTCTTTCGTAACCACTTAGATAAAGATTTAATAATCTATAAAACCCCTTAAAAGGTAGCATACATGCTTATGAGCACCTCCGTAACACCGTAAGACATTGCACAAATGGGACACACCTCAGTTAAATCATATATCTGTTGCATTCACTCGATCCATCGTTGCAGTTATGCGCCTGCTGATATTAGCCAATGTGCGGAATGAGTGTTGAGCCGCTTACACCTTCGTGTTCCACTCGTATTTGTTTTTGATTAGAACGCCCTACAGCAGCGAGCGCTGTGTAGAGGAGAGAGAGAGAAATAAGGAAGGGAAGGCAGGGATGTTAACCAGTCAGGAGTCTGGTTTGCTACCTTACACTGGGGGATGGGAAAAGGGAGGAAACTATCAAAAACCTCGTGGACTACGGCCAGTCCTCTGGAAAAAAAGGACTTGACCTCCGCGCGCCTCTTGATCACTTAAACAAAATAGCAAATACACGCAGCAAACTCTTGGGGCAATGTTGTGCTTAATACTGAATGTCGCAAAAGCATTTCTATTATTAGTGGAGGTTACGGGACCGCCTGTTCCAGAGAACCGTTACTACATCAGCGACGTCTTCTCTAAATATTTTCCTCTCTTTTCCTCGTCGCCAGTAAAAAGTAGCCAACTGGGTTCAGCACTGCTTATATTTTCTTTTTATTTATTTATTTATTTATTTATTTATTTATTTATTTATTTATTTATTTATTTATTTATTTATACCGCAGTCCAATATGCTGGCTCATGCAGGAGAGGCAATACAATGACAAGCTAATGACAAGATAAGGACAATGCAAGAAAAGGAAAATATAAACAGCACATGAAGATGATGAAACCTATTACTTGTCATTTTCATTCCCCCCCCCCCCCCCCCCTGTTTCTGTCGCAACAGAGTACACTGTCTAATACGAATGATAATATTAATAACATCTAATGGCGTTTTACTCGTTAAACCATGATGTGATTGTCAAGCACGCCGTAGCGGAGGTCTCCGTGAATGTCGACCGCCTGGGTCTTTCTAACGTACGCAGGAAAGGCGCTGTGCCCGGTCCTCCAACCTTTTCGCCTCCGTTGAAGTTGTGGCCGCCGTCCGCATCCTTCGGGTCATCAGCCCAGCACCATAATCTCTGTACCACTGCGGAAGACCTGTCTGTTCTCAAGAATCGTTCGATATACAGGTAAGTCATTATATACGAAGGTGTATCCATTTGTTCAGGGTAGAGAGTCTATAAAGAAGAAAAGCAACGAGTCGATATTGTGTCGGCGAATATTATTGTGTCCGCCTTATTCACAGTAAAACTTAACAGGCATTGCGGGTTTTCGCTTCCAGCCTCAAGTGGCACTGCAGTTTTGAACCACGTCAGGGAGGTCCCAAGACTATAGATGCAGCTTCAGCGAAAAAAAAAATCCCAGAAGCGCAGTGGCCGTGGTTTTGCCATCGTTGGCAAGTGCTCGGGCCGCGCGTTTAGCCCGAGGCTGGCCCTTACAAGGACAGCCGGCAACCATGACGTCGGCTCGGAACCCTTGGCCGACCAGTTGCCGATGGTCGGCAAACAGCCCTGCCACTCGCAAGCGTGAGCGTTTTGCTGTCGCCTTCTTGTCACTTAGCGTCTCTTTTCTCTGCTTGCAGCGGCGCGCGATTGCGAAAGGCGCGCGGGTCTTGTGCTCACCGAATTACTAAACGTACATGGCACTGAAATTTCCGCTCCACTAGCGTGAAACCTGGGGAGGAGCGAAGCACGCAGTGATGGACCGGTGTTTCCCACTGGAACACGTCAATCGCTGCTTATGGGCAATGAGAGACAGAAGACAGTTTCAAAGACGATAGTCTTTCTTGGCATACTTGAACGCTGAAATTTTGTCTGTCTTTCTGTTTGTGAATCTGTCACACGATTCAGCCACCCGGCCAAAGTTTAAGCACTTGCATAATGCCCAGCCATCTTGAACTGGTAGCTGCGTTCATACTTGTGAACATTGTCGATCAAAAAGCAAATATTTATGCATATCTAAGCGCAACATCAATACGTAAATAATAGGTGGTGTGTTACCTTACTAGAAAATACATATATACGTAATTCTAAAGACACTAGTGTTTAAGGATCCTAGTGCTTCTTAGGCTGCGCTAAATATGCGACGCTATGCACGAAAAAGGCCTCTGCCGACGATTTGGTGCTGCCACCTGGCAGTTGCCCAGGGATTCTGCACAAGCTCATGTTTCCCGACGGCGCTGCCAGGTGGCGTCCATATCTGACGCAGCGTAGTACGGCCGGAAGAAGACTATCGTCTTTCGACGACATTTGCAGCGAAGCACGCAGATACGCGGCCAGTTTTTTTTGTTTCATGTATATACAGAGGCTAGGGTCAGCTTGCCTGCGCTGCCGAGCGGCCGCTGCTTGCTGGGCACGTACAGCTTTATCGTCCCTGCATCGGCGTTGCCTCTCGCAGGCTAGAGCGCGTTCGCTCTCCTTGCGAGTTCTCAGTTCAGCGTTCATCGTGGAAAGAACGTCAAGAACGTTTCCAGAGTCCAGCGCGCGTCGTTCGGTTGGTTCGCTCTCTCTCGCCACACGGCGCCAGAGAAGCACCGGTGGCCCGCTGCTGCTGAGCTGGTGGCGCCCTCTATTGCGCTGAACCGGCGCTTTCAAACCACAAATGCACACACACTATCTGACTGCACTGCTTCCAGGATGGGCCCACCGTGACGGCAGCAGCAGGACACGCCAACAAGACCAGCCCCTAAGGTGCAGCGCACCTAAAAAAGAAGAAGAGCGTTTCCAACAAACGCAACAGCACAGCGAATCGCCCACCTTCATCATAGCTACCAAAAAACTCTTCAAGCGAGCGATTCTCTCATCGTGCACGGCAAAGGGAGCACATGTTGTAACTAACGAGGTTATAAGCGTACCTTGTTACTCGTTGACGTTGGCATACCTCATGACGTAGACCAGAATACGTTATAGTCACATTAATAATTCACACTGCTACCGTTAAACGGGGCTCGCCTATGTCTCGTCGATGAGCCCGGCCCAAGCAAAACGGCCTTTCTTTCCACTTTCAATAGCGCTCCTTAAGTACGGATTCTTTTATTTTCATTCAGACCTTATTGATTCTAGCTAAGTGTACTTTTCCCTTTCTAAGGAGTGCGCTTTTTATTTCTTTTTCTCGTGGCTTCTTTCTCGTCGGCGCTTTGCTTGATCTTTTTGTCCTGATTGTGCTTTTTATGTGTGCTTGGTTAGAATGATACCAATAAATCAGTCGGGCTATTAGAGAAACCCGTAGCATGCTGTGTGCCTTAGGATCCAGTTCAAAAAGTATGAACCGGAAAGAACGTCTTACTGTGGCTTCATAAATCTTCCAGTGTCGGACATCTGCGCCTCTGCGTAGTGCTGGCCTCGCACTGATTCTCCTTAATGGCCATTTTCCTATAATGTATATGTTGAATCAGTGGGAAGTATTATAGTGGAACGAAATAGCCACTGCAATAAATATCGATGGTCGTGCGTTTACTACAAGCCGTTGTGCGGTCAAGTAGGGACGTGTGAAGAAATCAAGATGAGGATATAGTGCTAGCAAAAGAAAAAAATATATGTCACTACAGCTAAGAGCTTCTGGGCTGCCTTTCTCGGTTCGATTTTAAATACAAATCTCCCGCAAATGTCCCCATTCAAGCCTTATACCAAATTCTGTGGATTGAGGCCAAGGTTTTAAAACACTGGCCAGCCTGGAGGCCATAGCACTGCGATTGTCGGGCCAAAGTCGCGAATTCGACGTCGATGACGTCATTGGCATTTTAATAGTAATAACTAGCAACGCCTGTAAACTTACAGTAATGCGCACATTAAAGGTCCTCACGTAAAAGTGAACCACGACGACGTGCTTAACGCAGTCACCGAGGCACCCGTATTCTATGTTTGAAATGTAAATTCTTGCATTTTGATTGGACTCGGTTCTTTGTAGTCTACATTAAACCAACAGATAATGAAGACAAGGAAAACATGGGAGGAAAGTGTTTGTTGTCTTTATTGCGTGCGTAAAATGATAAGCTAAAGCCAAACGAAAATAAGTGCGAGCATGTGCGTTCAGCTTCAACTTCTTTTCTTCTTTTCTTCTTTTCTTGAGACAAATAGCACTGCAGCGCTAAAAGACACGGACGAAGAAAGGCACACAGGGCGGGCGCAAACTTCCAACTGTATTTTCAGAATGACAAAGTAGGTCTATATGAACACACATCATTTGCACGCCTACCACCAGAAACGATGCATATTCAAAGGCTTTCCGTGGTATCACTATCAATGCAAAGTACATTAGAGCTTGCCGGATAGATATTAAGCATGCGCGGAAACGAACAGGTAAAAGAAAAGTGGATGACAGATGAACAACAGATCAACAGAGCGTAATGAAAGGAAGATGTCGAACGCGTTTTGAAAAAGGATGGCCAACTAGCCCAACAAATCATTTTGTTAAAATGCCTTATATCCACCGCGTGTCACAATGTAAAAAAAGTTGCCAACTGTATCGGTGTAAGAACGGCCTTTACGGCTCCGTGCAAGTTGGCTACCGGTTTTTGCTTTGATGCACAAAACAAAGCGCATGACCTGTAAAAAAACATGTCGATCCCTCCACGGGAGTGTGTAAAGGGTGCGGTCTACAAAAAAACCCCTGTCCTGTCGGAAGAGCCTACATAGGCCAGACGAGGCGCTGCTTTAACGAAAGGGCATGGGAGCATAGCCTGCCTGTTCGTTCCCACAAGGCGACCACCTCCATATTCATAGTAGGCAGTGTAAGTGCAAACCGAAATTGAAAGAGGCTGTGTTCCTGCACAGATCTAATAATAAACTGCAAAGGGAGGTAGTAGAAACGTATTTTATTCCTAAGAATGCTGACAAATGCGTAAGCATGCCTGCTTTGACAATGCTAGCTAAGGAGTTGCAGTTTCTAAGGGGTCTTGTTTAATCACACCTGTTGTTACTCGTTGTTAGCGCCTCTTACCTATTTCTTAAGCTACGCGCATGCTGTTTCTAACATTTTTTTTTGCGTACAACACTCATGGTGTTCCACATGTTCCTTTCATTATGCTCTGTTGATTTGTTGTTCATCTATCACCCACTTTTCTTTTACCTGTTCGTTTCCGCGCATGCTTAAGATCTATTCGGCAAGCTCTAATGCACTTTGCATTGATAGTGATATCACGAAAAGCCTTTGATTATGTATCCTTTCTGGATGTGGGCGTGCAAATGATTTGTGTTCATATAGACCTGCTTTGGCATTCTGAAAATACAGCTGGAAGTTTGCGCCCGCCCTGCGTACCTTTCTTCGTCCGTGTCTTTTAGCGCTGGAGTGCTACTTGTTTCACGAATACACCAACTTGACCCAAACGAGAGTGTTACTTCAACATATTTCTTTTCTTCGTCTGCTACAAATTTGTAGTAGATTATCGTTTCTAGAGTCTAATTATAATTGCAAAGTACTTCTGTTTTCTTCTTAAACGTCGTAGGACATATTTGGCTGCTACACTGCAACCAATTATCACGCACGTGACAATACAGTGCGCACGCAACGGACCAAAGAAAAGTGGCAATTAGACTATTGATCCACATTCTGCGTCGTTTACGCACTTGTCGCTTACTGCGGATGCCTATGTGGCGGCAATCTTTGCCATGGTTGCAGCCACTGGAAACTGGGCTAGTGGAAACAGAAATCCAGCTCCTACCAAAAAGGCGCTCGAAAGCTTTCGCAGTAATGTGATCGGATACGGCAGCGCCTACGGGCACGGTGCTGCAAAGGGTCTATACAGTACACGAACAGAACATCGTATGCTGGCCTCTTACGAAACGCGTGCGTATGCCTAATGACCGCGTATAAGCATGCGCCGCGTTGTCCTTAATGGAGAAGCCATAAATAATTGATTTCAGAGTCAAATAAATGGTTCCCGCTTGCCGGCATGTCGGCGCCGGCTGCTCAGAAACGAGTGTTTCCGTTCCCATGCACTTCACTGCGCACTCTCTTGCGTGTGCCTTTCCTTTTTTTCATTTTTCTTTGTGAAAGGTTTCCTAACGTACCGTATGCTATTACTAGAATTTCTTCAGCCCTCTGCTGTTCATTTTTTTCTACCCTCAATCCTTCTTTCTTTTTCTTCTGGCCTGAAACTTTCGGAGATCGACTGTCAACTAGCACAGGACTGTATTTTAACGACGTGGTTACGGTACATGTCGACGGGGTAGACACGAAAAATAAGGTCATAGCTTTATAATTCAGGCGAGTAGGAAATAATCCGTCAGTCTGGCAATATTACTACTCCGCAGCGTAATATTCCGATTTCGTAACCATTGCTAGTCCAGTGGGGTTTTAAAGGTGTCATAGAGAAGTTAAGCCATAGCGACACCATCCTCCTGGGCAGAGTAAGGACAACATGTGCCTGCATTCCTGTATGAATACTCAACGTCGTGGGTGCTACTTCTCCGCTGTGCATGCTCAATTCGGTCGTGCAAGAAGGAATCCTTCAAACTGCATGAGAGAAGGATAATTTCCTTGCGGATGCGTAGCGCTGTTATTGTACACGTATTAATCGGCGACAGTGAGAAAGAAAGTGTTCCAAATTCTTCTCACACATTTGTGCGTGAGAAACTAAGTGATCCGCGATTACGCGTGTGAAGTAGAAAGAGGCAACACCGAGATTCACGATTGGGCGAAAAAATATTTGTCAGTAAAATTATCCCAACTATCACCACACACACAAAAAAAATCACATTAATTCTAGAGGCGCGCGGTATGGTCAAGCTAAATATGTTCTCGTGGTTGGTAAAGCAAATGGCGACGACTTTATTTTTTACGTTTGACATGGGACGCAGTCATTGTGGAACACTCTTACGCCGCTTTACTAACAAAATGCAGGCAACAAAATAATGGTGATAAGGGGCGAAGAATTCACTCCGAGGCTCTCACCCTGTTTCGTGACAATGCCTCGCCACATATTGATGATCCACAAAGCAGAACTTACCGCATCATGTTTTGAGATGTCGCCTTATTAATAGATAACCCAACCGACTACCTCTAACTCAATCCAAAACGAGAACTCTAAGGGTAATGATCCGAGATTGTTCCGGAAGCAGATAATGCTGCAGTTGAGTACGTTACACCGGCACACGGGGGATTTCGTTTGCAAAGCTTAACTCCATGCCTAACGGGTGTCGCAACCACAGTCTTTTCCTTGAAGTATACGTGAAACAATGTTGTATGCTTACAGCTACCTGGCTCGATCTTTCCTGGCTAAGACCTCAGAATTACCAGCGTTTCTTCACGCTGCGCAAGTAACGCCGCCGGGCCAAGGCAATGTCGACTCGTGCGAAAGTGCCATGGAGGTATCGTGAAGATAACTATCCTCAAGCAGACCGCTGACTGCCTGCCACTTATATTATTGCTTGCGTGTAAATACATAGAAGAAAATTAGCGTGGCCTTACTGCATCTTTCGCACTCCTGCGTTCATTGCTTAATTCGATAAGTGATAACGACTGCCCCAAGCTCCTGGTCCTCAGGAGCCCTTCCCGGGTGTAACGAACGCTACACAGAGAAGCACAACAAAGAACTCGAACAAGGGCAAGTAATTCGCACTCAACGTTGTGCGCGAACTGTTCGCAGCGTCAAGATGGCGAGTGCTCTCGACTCCGTCTCGCAGTAGCGGCCTCTCGACGTTGACGATGCGTCGTTGATGGGAGAACTAATTGCAGCCCGAGGACAGTGTGTATTGGGCTGGGGATGAGTGAATACTTAATCAGCGCTAGTAGCAGCACCACGTTATAAAGATATGTATGCGTGCAGGTGGAGCCGTAATAAATGGAGGGCTGCAGGAATGCACTGTGAGGAAACAACGGCGCCTGGAGACGCGACGCTCGGAAAGGTGAGCGGTGCACTCGAGGTCACGTCGGCCTCCTTTAGCGGACGTCATCGGTCCCGCCAATGTTACGAGCTCGAAGCAAACACTGGCGCTGTCAGCGTCTGAAGAGGCAGCACGCGTTTGCAGTTCGTTACTCCGACATTGCCGCAAGGCACGTGATAACCGGCTATCCTTTCGAAGACGTCTTCGAGCTTTCTTTCGAAGTGTGTGTGTGTGTGTGTGTGTGTGTGTGTGTGTGTGTGTGTGTGTGTGTGTGTGTGTGTGTGTGTGTGTGTGTGTGTGTGTGTGTGTGTGTGTGTGCCAGTGCGTTTGTAGGATGCATGTCTGAATGTCTGTGCGAGTGCGTAGCTTGTACGTGTGCATGTTCTATGAGCGTGCCAGTGTGTGCGTGACAATATGTGTAGGCGTCTCGTGGCGATTGGGGAAGGGACGATCACACGAAAGGAGAAAAACGCAGTAAGGCCGCGAGGTCGTTAGGGTGAATGTTGATAAGCCATTATGAAGAGATAGTTCAAGCCCTAAGATACCCATTGGGTGGTCTAGGAACGCCAAATACTGCCCTATAGGCTGGCATGTATTGGTACATCTGTTCCACCTAGCAGCAAGCTGCATGGGTACATTTCGCTTATGATAATTTATTAATACAGTCGAACTACCATGTGACCTTGTGTAAGCATTTCATAACTGCCACTCAATACTTCGCATCTAGTTTTCTCTCATAACAGGTGCCATGCTTATTGTAAAGGTTATCTTTCACCATTACGTGACCACCGTCCGATACTGCAGCGTTCGGAGTGGTGCGATTGATCGACTTAGCACGAAATGTACCAGCGCAGCCCATATAGGATGGTGCGGCTCTCATGCTGGGTTGCTGATGCGTTTTCTCGTCGGCAGCTACTTACATATCATTCACAGGCTCCAATTAGGACATTAGATAAAGGGAGCAAGAACCCCGTACATCGTTCCGGGATGCTGTCCTCTTTCTGAAGCAGCGCGCGCACACGTAAATTTGAGTCTTCGAAGAAAGCACTTTGCACGTACAACACTTTTTTTAAAACGCTGAAGACAGCAACCTCGTCTGCCTGTGGACGCGTGGTTTCAGGGAGAAAGAGAGAGCACACTTTATTAATGAATCCTGAGATGTTAGCCTAGTTTGTGGCCTGGTTTGCAACTCTTTGTTTTTAGCGATGATTATGGTATTTGCAATTACTACATGTTAGCACGGCACGCACGTGCAGTCACACTTACGCGCACACTCATATATACATATATATACACTAAACGCAGTTTACAGAGTTTCACTGAGGCATGTTGCCCGTAAAAACGCCGTTCTGGCATGTGCGGAAGCCGAATCTGTGGTTTATGTTTCGCAGTTAACGCTTGTAGACGTAAGCCAAGTTAATGTCGCCTGTCGCGCTTACCTCGGCATGCTATTTTCTTTTCTGAGTAGAAATGGTCATAAAACACAGGAAATCACGCTCAGGCACAGCACGCTAAATCCTGGCGGACTGCTTCCTTTTCCACTTCGTAGAGTAGCCCGCAGCGTTAATTAGATGCTAGTGGCAAATTAGAACCAACTGGCCTAAACAAAAGTTTGTTCTTAATTAAACACCGTTGTTGCGGCACTTTCTGGGCGAACGCGTTACTCCACTTCAAGCCTATCCCTTGCGCTCTGCGGTGTGAAAAGCTGGGTGGGTCCTGCTGTGTGAAAAGCATTGGGCGCCACAGTGTGGCGCCCAATGTGGCGGAATGCTCTACAGCATTACCGCATAAGTCAGTTCAGCGTAATGGCGTCTTCCCTTAAACCGTCGCCTGCGATACTAACCTATGCAGCAAATCCAGCATCGATCTAACCTCGAGCTGGTCTCATCACCAGAGATACACAAAACAAATCACATGTGTCCATTCAGATATAAGATTTCCTTAGTCAGCAATGCGATTGATGGGGCGCCCATGCGTGAAGTCCTGTTATTACGTATATGCTATCAGGCGCGCCGCCAGCGCTCTTTCTCAAATGCACTTTGCTTTCGCTCAGTGCATCAGAAAAATTCGGAGACGGCCGTTAATACAAAAGGATGTTGAGTAATTCTAACTCGACTTATCATCTCCTAGTTCCCTGGTTAGTTCAGATGTCAAAGAGATCGCCATTTGGGAAACGCATATGAGGGCCGACTTTGAGACCGAAAGCATGACATCTTCATCTGCGAACATTTCTGCCTTGAGAAAGCAGCTGCCATTTGTATACGCTCGTGGAAACACATAAAATAAAAAAAAACGTGTGCGTGCACTAATCGCGACTTATGCAAAAGCGTGGGTTCAAGTTTAAGATTCAGTGCACCATAAGACCAAATATTTAATGCGAAGAAAACTAGTGGCACACAATCGCGTTTGCAATTACTGTAGCCGCAGCAGCCATGGTCCGAGTATACATCTACTTGACTTCAGATTCATATGAAGTGTTTCAGCATCTGCAAATAAAAATACGCAGAAGATATGTCTCTTTTCAGCAGTCACCACTCTTTCTAGCTGTTTTAAAAGGCGTAAGTCGGTTCGCGCGGTGGCACTGCAAAGAGCAGAATTATGTCGCTTCAATATGTTTCTTTTCTTTTCTTTTTTTTTTTTGTCTTTGGCCGTTTTTGCAACATCAAGGCTGAATTCATTTGGAACCTAGATTTATAAATATCATACCAGGAATGAAGAAAGCCCTTCAAAGAAAGCTGTTCCGCATGAAATTCAGTGAAAATGAGAGAGAAAAACCAGAGAAGTGCCAACTTCGTCTATATGCAGGGGGTGTTCGCCTGCCCCAACGACTGGCATGCTACTTCAGGCATCGCGTGGCAATTCCGGTAAGTATAGTGTTGATATAAAGAAAAATAGTGGAACACACAGCCGCACACACACATACGTACACAGAAGAGTTCTTCACGAGGTATCGTTGAGGCGAGTTGAGTTCGGAAAAACGACGAATCACGCAAGATGCCTAGTATTGGAATCGGGGCGAACACAATAAAGGTTACCGGCACTGTAGGGGTGTTTGTGAGCGCGTGACTGTTCCTTGTCCTGCGCCCCAACCACGACTTCAGAGAAACCACGAGAGCTTTTGTGGGACGTTACATGCATACGTAGCGCCTTCGGAGACTGACAAATAGCGGCAGCAGAAACGCAGGATGTTTTCTAAGGCTTGGGGAAACCTACGTTCTTAACAGATCATTTGAACTTCGAACTTTCTAGGGTTCCGTAAGCAAAGTCGAGTCTGATGCAGAGGATGTATGCTTCATCTCGCCCGCTTAAGTCATGCGGAAGGTAAAGGTTGCAAGAACGGCCTGTTTTACACAGGCATCCGTACACTTAAGGCTTACCCCTAACCCATGGACTGTTGCAAAGGTCAAGCGATCGGGCATACCTCAGCCACCGTGCAGCTCCTCGAAATCTGTATACGGATCGCCTCTCTTGTACGGCCGTGCGTTGTTTCGGTTAGCACAAGTCAGCATGAACATTTGTCTCGCAAAGCACAGGGCGCTGATGAAGGATGTTTTGAAACGCTTTGCTGATGTTTATTGGCGTCGAAGCATGGGCGCCCGATCTCCATGACGGATTCTTAGTGAGCACGTGACGATGTTTTGCGACAGCACTGCAATTCGTGAATCAGCGACAACCCAAGAGTAAACTCTCTGATATAAAATGTAAGCAAAAACTGCTCGCGGCGCAGCACGTTCGATGGCAGTGAAGGTATCATATGGACTAGCCTCTCGCTGTCGTAGAAAGGAGGCAGTGCCTTTGCTTGGTGTACATGCGGCATACCATCAACTCTTAAAGGTCGTCCTTACGCTTGCCAAGTGCTCACACTTGGCAAGTGCTCACAAGTGCTCACACACTAGGGGGAAATGAATAAAAACGCCGACGTGCGATGTGGGTAGGAATAGGCGAAAAACTACACGTGGGGGACTTGTGTATGCAAACGATGGGCAACCGGAATATTAAACACGCGACCATCAATCGTCAAGATAGCACGGCGCATTGGGAAAACCGTCCGCTATACACTCTTCTCGAGTGTCTGGCCCTTATCTTTTTACCCGACTGTTTCCCCTGCTATCACGAAGTGCTCAGCAAACAAGAACTCAGGCAACAAACATGCTGTCACTCCGTAAGTGCCGGTCCACATTTATCATGCACGCACCAAATGCCTCCAAATGGAGTCCGGCGAGCCTTTCCAAACAGAAACCGTTATTACGCAATCGTACGTGCACTGAACCGGCTCGTCGCGGTCTCTTGTGTTTGCTTACGGCGGTTCCACATCCAGGGCTGTCCTTTGCGATTCCACCATTGCTTCAGCGCCATCAATCATGGTCACCTGCATACAGTGGTGGAAACAAAACCACGTCTTGTAGAGTTCTTTATTTTTTGTCGTTATTTATGCCTTAATGCTCGACGGCCTGTGTTTGCCTTGCCTGAACTGCCTTCGAGGGCGATCATTTTTCTCAACTATGTAAAGAAGCGGGGATATGTCTGAATCTACCAATTCCCTTTATTGCTTGGCTACGTTCTTGAAGTCTCCGGTTCATTCGTAAGACGAGCATGAGGGCATGCCTCTTTTCTCTGCGAAGTAGTCAAAGGAAATACACCGACCGCAGCATGGCATATTAGGTCAGATCATGAATGAAACGTAAAGTAGGTTATCCAGCAAATCAACTTTTTTTGCTGATATCATAGACTACATATATGCGCAGCTATGCTGCACCTATCTGAAACACGTGCATTGCGGTGGCTTGTTTTAACGTTTGTCTGTCGTGGATATAAGCATACAGGCAGTACCTGAGCGAGTTGATGCAGGTATAAAATCACCACGGGGGCCTAGTGGCTAAGGCACTCAGCTGCTGATTCGAAGATTGCGGAATTGAATACTGGCCGGGACGGCTGCATTTAGATGGAGGCGAAATGATGAGGCTCGTGCACAGTGCGATGTCAGCGCACTTTAAGGACTCCACGTAGTCGGAATTTCCGAAGCCCTCCACTACAGCGTCTCATATATAATAACGTGCTTGTTAAATGTTAAACCACGGAAATTATTATTGTAAATGCAGACGCGAGAGGAACACTGAGGTCAGTTTAAATGAAGACAGTGTCTCTGTTATGAAGGCAGATAGCCTATATTCGTTAGCGGTCGCTAACTCACATCGTTTAACCGAGATTGGCAATCATCGACGTACGGCAACATTATCAGACATTTTTTATATAGTAAACTTACATAATTTTATGAGGCACAGCCTACAGTGCAGAGCTCTGGAGCAAGTATGACCAGCTGGGGTTCGTTGGCGTGCGCATAAATTTAAGTACACCGGTGTTTACTGCATTTCTCCTCCGTCGAAATGTAGTCCCGTGGCCGGGATTCGACCCCGCGACATTGGGCTTCGCAAGCTAATACGTAGCCACTACGCTACCGCCGCGGATGGAGCTCAGATGGACTTGCCAGGCTTGCTGTTGAAATTGCTATAGGTTTCGGTCCCGGGAACTCACTTATTAGGATGTGCACCCCATGAGCTCCTTCTGTTGTCAACGTTGCATGCAGAGCTATATTCAGTTATTCTTTATTTGCACACGCTCAAGCCAAGTTCATCATTAAGAAGGGGATCATCATTATAGAAACTACTAAATTTGCAGACACTTACAGCGTTCTGACAGAGTTTATAAATCCATTTGAAGGGTATCCATGATTATTCGTCCTCAGAAAGTTCCGGATATGACTGAGGTAATAACTATTATATGTTAAGATGTCTGTACGAAAATTTTGTCTAAGTGCCGTAATGAGCGGCTACACTATAGCACCAAAACAGTTGTGTCCAGTTTGCCTAGCGAGTACCCAGACTCAACGCCCTGATGCGGCATGGCTTGGACTAAGCGCTAGTTTCTTGCGTTGAGTAATGCATGCTCACCTCCAGAGCTAATTTTCGTTTGGGCTTTAAAGCCTCTATAAGTTTCTCTTTTACTTATACAAGAATTTCTTTCTCGAGAGTTGTTTGAGCATCGGACAAAACGTACTGAGATAGTGCTATACTTTCCATTTATTCTGTTCTAGCCTAGCTTTTTATAGCGTAATATTATACCTGAATTTTCGTACATTACCGGCGCAATTACTTTTTACATAGAACCGTATACATTCTGTAAATGGAGGGACTTCTGTGCATTCAATAGAAGAAACCTAAAATCCGTTCCGCGCCTCTGCGATGTGAGTGAGCGGCGTAACTGGCAAGCAAGCGATACCATCTTGCGAACGCGTATTGACTTCGTTCTCCATTTTCTCCATCACCCTCTTCTTTCTGTCACCTTTCTTCCTTTCTTTATCTCTTTCTACATTTTTTCCTTCTTTGTTCTCTCTGTGTCAGCTTTCTTTCTTTCTTTATCTCTTTATGTATTGCACTCTCGTCACCTTTATCTAATCCTCACTCTCGCTTTTCTTTCTCACCACTATGCTATGCTATGCTATGCTATGCTATGCTATGCTACGCTAAGAGCTGCTTCGCACATATCCACTTGCTGTGGCGCATGAACTATACTATGGAAGGATATTCTATGCTTTATACTCTCCCTTCTCCTTTCCTTCCTTCTTATCCTCACTCCTCTTTCCCTACTCCTTGCTATACTATAGTATGCAAGGCTATGCTATGCTAAGAGCTGCTTTCCCCATACCTGGCACAGACTGGTTCAACCAGTTTTGTGCTGACCAAACCGATGTTGTGCCAAGCTTAAACACCTATGCGGATTAAAACAAGTGCCAAGCTTTACAAGAGTCGAACTTCTGGCCATATCGCAAAAAAGCGCAGCAGACAGGCGGCTACGTCCACTACTGCAACGGCAAATCATCAATCCTGCTTAAATATAATCCAGATGAAATGTTAATGTGCGGGAATAGCTCGTGCTTTTCCTTTTTTTTTTTTTTTCTTTTAACGCGAAAGTGTTTTGTGCCGGGGTCCACCACGACCCCATACGTCACTACCGTAACGCATATGATGCAGTAAACATGTAAGAACACTAAAGAAAAACGCCCAGGAAACCTTCTTTGGAACGTGCCTGGAATATTGCTGCGAGTGATGTACGACGCGCTCGTGCGGCTTCGCCTTTCCTGAATGACGCACCGTTCTAGGCATGTTTCAAAGTGCACCTCGAAGTAGGCGCGCGGAGCCGCGGAGCCTGTACCCTTTCGTCGAGGACGGCGTTTCTCCGAGGCCGCGGCCTGCTGTGCGAGCGTGATGGCAAGAAGAAAACTGCTGCGTTAAGCGCTCAATGTCGGCAACGACAGTGGCGGGTCAGTGTGGCGCAAGTAAAATGATTGATGCCTTTGTCGCACGCCATTTACGTAAACATCGACCGTGTCCAGTTATTGCGTAAACTACTTCAGTTACCACAAGTACAAGGGGTTGGTCATGAATGTTATGGAGGCGATGCGTGAACGTGGGGTCATCCACGTCGAAGGTTGCCGTACCA
Organism: Hyalomma asiaticum; assembly: GCA_013339685.2. NCBI lineage: Eukaryota > Metazoa > Arthropoda > Arachnida > Ixodida > Ixodidae > Hyalomma > Hyalomma asiaticum. The sequence goes on from CM023484.1 coordinate 72,926,542, forward strand.
GCGGAATACCGATAGAAATGGGCAAATTACCCCCTATGTACAATAAACATTCATCTGTTTAAGTGAAGACACATTCCACTTTCGTGTTATACCGATTCCTCTGATGGACGTATCAGCCACATTTTTTTCTTCTTTTTCCATTTCAAGCTCATCATCAACATCACCATCATATCTCTACGCCCACTAAAGCGCAGATGCCTCTTCCACACTCTACCGATTAATCTGGTCCAGCGCTCAACAATCCCATATGCTTAGATGGCCGGCCGTATAGCGATTCTTCGAATCCAACACATGACATGCCAGTCTATAAGAGAACAATGCAATACAGTCTAAAGGAAAACAGGACTACGCCATTGCATAGCAACAAAGGAAGCACAAGGACAAGAACAAAATGCTGTTGGAAAGGAATCATATTCCTCTAACTTAGGGCTACACACAACATAGAGACGGCGCAAAATTTTGCGTCGTCTTTCGGCACTACGGCGCACGTATTGGCGTCTAGCCAAGCAAAAGAGACCGGATCTGCCGAAATTTATGACCCAGTGTTCGGATATAAGAAGCTCACAGACAAACTGCATAGGAAAACAAAGCAAAAAAAGTTCTAATGCTTAGAAGTGCTCGCCAGGAAAACTTTTCCGAGACAAAACACAAACAAGAAAAGTGCAGAAATGGACGTGCGCTTTAAGGAAGAGGCCGTGGGCCTGCGGAACCGCAAATAGATTACACGTCTTGGCTGTGATGGCTTTTGAGGCTGGCGCGCACTAAAACGTGAATCAAGAATTCATGCGATCGAGTACAGCTCTAGCTTCTCTCTTTCTCTCCCTCTTTTTCTTTCTTACTTTTTCGTCCACCTTCAGCCAGGAACCCCATGTTATGAGAACAAAAGAGGCCTTCAGTAACGCGGCCTTCGAAAATAGCGATAGTCTTAATGCCCTGTAACGTGCTCGTGCGATATAATGTGCTCTCCCCTTTCCTGTTCTGTGCGCCTCCCTGCTAGCAAGCTAGGGTGAGGACAAAAATAAACGCAGTAAAGTCTAAGTGTCTCCTCCGAAGCACGAACAAGACGAATACGTATAAAGGTGATGTGGGCAGCAGCCTATGCACGTCCTTTAAGAGACTAGGCGTAAAGGAGAACCAGAGCAGCGGAAAGGGCTGTTTTGCGTACGGCGTAGCCCTCGTCGAGTGTCGAATTAATCCGCGCCGACAAATCACGTATGCACGTGTATCCCCCTCTCTTTCTCTTTCGTGGCATGCTAATTCGTCCTTCCTAAGTAATCGTACGACCGAACAGCGTTCGCTTTATGTTTTTCGCTATTAGACGACATAGAGCATCCTTTTCTCCAATCGGTTTATTCATTCCTTTTCTTCCGTGTCCCCAAAATGTATCTGAAAATTTATTCAGCCTGCTTTGCGTACCAGAGAGCGTTCTGGAATATCCTTTGCCATGTATATATCTTTCTTTCATAGTAGCGTGCTTATAAGTTACTAGAGAGATAAACCTTTAATGTCGTCAGTTACGGAGGCAGGTGATCCGCCAGGTCGAGCCTGGTGGCCACCTCCTCTGTGCTCCGTATGGCCTGGAGCTGGACACTAAGGCTGGTGGAGGTCAGAACCTCCTCCCACCCCTCGGGTGAGGGAGCGGCCAGGAGATCGGATTATAAGTTACTAGAAAAAATAATTGGGCTAGTTGGTGGAAATTCATCTTGCAAGTACAGCAGCGGAACAGGACGTGCCGTGTTCCTTCTTTGTCCTCGTCTTGACGGCTGTTTTACTTGCAAAGCGCCCTTATAAGATGCCCTGTCACATTAACTACGTGGTTTTATTGTTATCGCCGGGTATTTTCGTTTTTGGTGCGAGCGATAAAATGCACATTAATTGCACAAAACTGAAGTAGGTGTAACCAAGACACGATATTTGTGTATTTTGTCGGGTCGCCTTTAAACAGCTACAGCAGGGAAGCGAGTGCTATAAATACTAGTAAGGCAGTACTTAAAGAAAGACAGTATAATAAATGCAAGCAAACGATTGGCCCAGCTACCGTGGAGGGCGAGTACACAAAGAAAAAAAGGCGTTCACACAAAAAAAACAGTAGTAAAAAAACGAAACACTGCGTGTGATATCAAGGTGGCAACAACAAAAAATAATAGTGGCATCTTTACAAATATTAAAGGACGGATAATTCCAAAGATCTATTTTGCTGTGAGAAAAGCTGTATTCGGGTGTGTTAATACGAGCAAAAAGAAAAAGTATTGTATTTAACATGTGGAAGCAGCGGGTGCAACTACTGTTCTACTTAATTGTGTCGGTCTCTCTCTCTCTCTCTCTCTCTCTGTTTCTCTCTCTCTGTTTCCATTTTTTTTTTACAATGGTAAGGAAACTTCGCCGGCTCCTGTTGCGTCTCTGCACCGCAATCACGAAATGCTCTCCAGGTATCCCTTTCGTTTTATTTTTTTTCTAGGTACACTTTAAACACTAGTCAAAATGTCCGAGCGATTATGAAACGACCAGTATAACTATCATATTCTCCTTTGCCTTCAACAACAGTTACACCGAAGTGCTGCTCAACGCTCGACGCAACTTCTCTGAGCGTATATTTTTACTCTGTTATTTGTCAGCTTGTACGTGGCCTTATCCTGGGTGTGTCTCGCTGCACGACTCTTCTATGCGCCACTTATATCTCTAGAACCGCGTTTATCGTCGCATACCCCCCACTGCCTCGACGGGCACGCGTGGCGCCCAACTTGAGCAAGATAACAAAAATGAAAAATGAGCGAACTTGGCGCCCCCTATAGCGAGACATGTACAAAACAGCACACAGCATCAGGTTACAGAAGCCGCCTAGTTCGGTGCAGTGACGCTTGCGTTACGACGCTATTTGCAAGCAGAAGAGCTTGGCGTTGCAGAATTCAGAGCTCTTAACAGGCTGAGTCGTGAATTTAGTCGTTTTATCGGTGATTTAAAACAGGTGTCGTTAAGGTGAATTTCGGCAATCTCACTAAACATTCTAACGAGCAACGCGGGAGGCCGTATATCTATTTACATGGATGTGCACAAATGGCATCAATAAGGCGAATCCACCATGAGCTCGAGAGCACCTTCATTGTCTTCATGTTGTTCCTTCATCATGTCCTTGCTTCACTAACTGTCCCGTGACAATACGATAATAAACGTGTATTGTTCAATGGCATGGTGGCCAGGTCTGGCCAAGTAGCGCCAAGCACATGGCCATGGTTCTTCTTTTTAAGTTAGCAATGCATATAAGGCAGTAAGTGGAACATGCCTTTATAGCGGCTTAAAAATATAGTGTACATTGCGCTAGGTATGTGTATAGCAAATTCCTGTATATATCCGGCGATATGAAAGCAAGCTGCACATAACTGCCGCTAGCACTATACTGAACGTAGCGGCGTCGCTTTGACGATTCGGAAAGAAAAACACAGAGACTTTCGTCTAATTAGTGTGAATGCTCCCGTGTGGCAAGTTCTACAGTTTTACCAGAAACCTAATCCTGACAGGAGTGCGCCCACTGAAAGCACGTCGCGCGAGTCCCGAGAGAATACAGAGGGAGAGCGAACAACGAAACTCCTCGCTTGTACAGTCGAAGCGCGTGATGTGCCTTTTGGCGTGGACCACAGAGGTGAGCTCTATTCATGGTCGTCACAGTGGCATTTTGCTTCGTTCTGGGATCTCGACTCCACCGCACAAGCTAATCAAGCTGAGCTAGAACAGCGCTCGACCGATAGCTCCAAGTGTCGGCTTGTCTGTGTAGGTGAAGCAGTATACAACTGTGCCGCCTGTGGAGCCACTGCAGCATTGTTCCTTTCGTACAAACAAGGCCGCAGTGTTCGTACAGTTATTAAACAAGACCGGAGTTCAAGGTTAGGTGGAGGCTTCAGTCGAAAAGAAATCTTTGAGCAGAAAGTGTCGCCACAGCTAATGTTTCGCCATCCGTCTTCGGCCTTGCTTGAACGTGCCCTTGCTCTATATTCGTCAGGGAAGTTCCTATCCTGACGAAGACAGGTCTCTCGTCGAAACGTCCCTTCCATCGACATCAGCTGTTCAACAGTTTTCCGTCTCACAGAGACCGCAAAACAGCTATAGCTACACTTGGCAGTGAAATACTGTTTCAAAGACGTTTATCTGAGGGTAACAATTTGAGATTATCACTATCGGCGACTGCGTCGCTTTGCGTGAGGTGTGATACGGTGTGTCCACTGACGAAGGGACTGCCTGCACCACTTTTCTCAACCAGCCAATGAACGTGCGCTAAAGACGGCACTTAGGCGATATTCTCGAGAGCGATCATTTCAGAATGCGGCTCTAAATCACGTGCACAGACTGATCACGAAACCGCCTGCCTTCTAGTCTTGCACCGCGTTTAGAACAAACACTTGACTCCAGCAGTGGTCAGCCCTGCCCCCACGGCATATGTATAAAATGAAGTGCTAGGCTATATTATCCAGAGAGAGAAATGAAAAGGCCTGGAGGCTGATGACTGGTTGATTGATTTCATGGGTTTTACGTCCCAAATCCACGATATAATCATGAAAGACGCCTTGGTGTAGGGCTCAAAAATCTCGACCACCTTGGATTCATTAACGTGCACAGACATAGAACGGCACAGACATATAACACATGCACAGACATAGAACACCGGCCTCAGTATTTTCTCACTAAAGTTTGCTCAGTAAATTATTCTTTTCTTTATCATGTGTACACATACAAACACATAAGTGCATACATATAGAGGCTTCGGACGCTTTTCGAAATAAAACCCTTGCTGCGCCCCCTTTCTCTCCCGAAAGGTGACGAGGCTTCCGGTCGCGCAGAGGTGTTTCAGCAGAAGGCACAAGTTGCCTCTGCCAGAAATATAACGAACGCTTGCCTTTTTGTTGGGAGCGCTTCCATTTGAAGTAAGCAGTAGTAAAATATAATCGAACTGTCGCAATGATAGCGACACACCGCATCATTCTAACTATAGAAACTGAAGATGGTCTAGAATGCGGAAGTTTGCGGGAAAGATATTAGGAACTTGAATATGGTAACCTGACACAGACGCTTCATTAAGCAACGTTGCGCACGAGCGCCTAATGATCTTACAGCGACGTTAGCGGCTCGTGGAAACGCGATTCGAGCTGTAAATAACCGCTGTTCGCGTTGCACGCGAACGTCTTAATGTGCCTTTAGCGAGCCGTAAACAGTCATTTTGGGGCCATAAATAATTACTTCTCGTGGCGTATCGGCACATACCTTAGTCGTAGTAAGGCGCCCCGCCCTTCGTTCGTAACCTTTGCTCGTTACCCAGTCAACTTTTCGCGGTTTGGTATGAACGCCGCTTTTATCGTTTATTTCAGCGTAACGTCCTTTAGTACACTTCGTTTGAGGAACGAAGGCTGTGGGTTTTATTTGAAATGTTCCGACGTTTTTTATACGGTTATGGTTCCGATAAACAACAGACATGCGAAAGTGCGGTGTTGTGGTCAGAGAAAGTTGACCGCCTGTCCTGTGTCCCTCCTGCTTCTTTGTTGAGGTTTTATACTGCTGCTGTGCTGCTTGGGAAATTGGCAACAGGCACAAAAAAGAGGTGTCGGATGCAAAGTGCGCGTAGCACTTGTTAACCCCAACAGGCATCAGAAATGGTATTGAAGATACAAAACAGAAGCACGCCTGCACAGCAAGTAGTGAACAGCTCGCCAAGAACGATGTAGAACAAGGAACGTCGCTAGAATCAAGGTTTCGATATGTTGGCTTACGGACGTTCCCTGGCTTTATCGTTTTGGACGACCCGTTCACCACTTAAAGCCTTCATCTTGCGCTGCTCAGCTTATGTTCTTCTTTGGATGACAACACTGCAGGAAAATTTTTCGGAAGGCAGAGAACGAATGCAGCAAAGTGTGGAATTGTTCCTCTCCATTGTATGTGGAAAGTAGCTGACTTCAGTACATATTACTGCGCGCCCCGAAATTCTCCAGGGATAAGAGATTTTTGAGCTGAAAGGAAGAGAAAGAAAGCACAGGATAGTAACTGTCTCCCGACGAGGAGGATATTTCAAGCCATCATGTGTGAGGGAGGTCAGATGGCATTAGAGTAGCGAAAGAAAGGGAAGAGTGAACCAGCTGAAATTGAGTAAAAGAAAGAAAAAAGACATGGACAAGAGGACTGAGACCGAGAGGGATGGGGACAAGTCAGCCGCAACAAAGAGGGGGAAAAAAGAGTACGCAGGGAAATGTGAGAAAAAAAAAGAGGAAAAAAGAAGAGAAAATGGCGAATTTAACATACGCGCAACGAAGCCTGAGAGAACGGTTCACGAGCGATACAAAGTGGAATGATCGGCAGCACCTGCAGTAATGCCGTTAAGGAATTACAGGCTTGAATTTTGCGTTGTATCGTTGTGGAAGTCACGTTTAACGAACACATAGGCAACGGCCAATATTATCAGTGACATGGCTGACAGTAAAAGCAGGGAAGATTTGTTCTTTTAGAGCGAAGTTATGTATGGCTAGGTTCCCCCGGATGGCATCCCGCTGACACACTGAGGCATAGAACGAGCTTACAGTGGCAAACCAACCCTGGGGGCCATGCAAGGCGTGAAGTGTCCCACACGCAGAATAAAGCGTGAATTACGCGAACCATATGATAGAGTGAATCAAAGGCTCGTGAAGAGTTTAATGGTGACTCCATGTTAATCAAGTATGAATTAAGCAAATAAAATATTAATAGAAGTAATTCTAGGTGCCCTAAGCGAGCCAAATGTATAATTCGTTTAATAGCATTGCAGATGGCTAGGCTCTGACCAAGTAGTGCGTCCATCTATAAGGTCGGGTAAACAGCGGTTTTCTGGTCATCCTTCTTCACGGAGAGGAAGGGCACTGATTTTTTTTTTTTGATGACTCTGCATTTAGTCGTAACAAACGGAATTCTCTTTCTGTTGTCTCGTTGTGGCAGTTTTCATTCTTCAACGCCCACAGTACACTGCACTTCCGGCAGATTGGGTTAGGGTGACGGGTGACTCGGCCAGATAAACAGTAGACTCGAAATGGATAGCTAACTCGGGAAATTGTGTTTGCGAAAATGACAATGCCGAACGAAGCTCGAAGCCATATGTTCTTTGCCAAGGATAAAAAAACAAAAACGCCGTAATGGAGTCAGGACTGTCCTCAGGGACAAAAGTGTAGAAACGACAATTGTGGCGGTGCAGATGACCAAAAAAAGAAAGTATTCTCAGCTTCTTCGAAGATTGCTTCCTCCCTTTCTTCATCGGCGCCATTGTTTCGGACTTCATTTCTCGGAAATGTGGGACGACAGTGTGTCAATTATTTCTCTTCCGCCTCCGGAGTTCGAGCTCGGTCGCGTTGTTCCTATTGTCGTGCGCCGAATTGGGCTACGGCATTCCGCGTCGAAAAGAGAGAGTAACGGGTGCGTGTTGTTGATTGTTCCTTTTCTTTACATGGGACAGGACCTACGTCGCCGCTTGAAATAAATCTCATTATTAGCTGTTGCCCTTTATAGCCATTTCTGTGTCTTGTCCCATGCAGAGAGCACAATATCGCCAACAGCAATATTTCTGAACGCTCGACTGTACATGCTAGACTGAGCTGCCGTGAGACGATTTATGCTTCTTCTAGCTTACCATTTATGAGGCAGTGCAGTCAACTCGGAAAGCCCAAGCCATTTTTTTCGGGGAGGGATCACAAGCGCTCGTAAGCTCCCTCTACACTCCGTATCTACTTAAAATTGAGGAAACGCTCTTTGTCATGCTCTCCTAGTCGTTGAGCATTCAGGCAGCAGAAAACTTAAGCCCTACGAGTTCTCTGAAAAAGTTGACGTGGTTTCGCTGCACCTTATAGTATTCCACAAGCTGAAATTTACTTCGAAGTGTAAATAGTTATCATCACATGAAGCGTAAAAGAAATGAGGTAGTTAGACTCTACCCTAATGCATTATAACACACAGGCGATGAACGAAAGGTATTGGAACGTCCTTAAGGCAAACCGTGTTTGACGTTCTTAATTTCACATCTTCGGAACCTCGCAAACCCATCGTGGCGCGAAGGGGCTATACACACTGTACATATACACCCTGTAAGTCGTCCTCACCTGCTTGTACACTTATGCAGAAGAGAGCGCTCGCCAAACAACTGTTAAAATGTGTGACCAGTGCGACTACCTAGTTAGCTTAACTCTGCTTATCAATGTGTGTTGAACTTGTTGCCGAGAAGCAGCTTCCTGGTATTTAAGCATCTAGGCGCTCCACGCGCTACAGGAAAGTGTGGCTACACAGGAAGTTTAGGACGGGTGTGTTCCTACTTTTGTTGAAGCTCTTGGGTGAAGTCCATTTAACCTGTATCGGCAAGGCCCACCGGCAGATTTGTTCCAGTTCTTCGTGTATGGGAGTGGGGGGGGAGTGTAAGTCCTGGTGTCGCATTGCATTATAGTGTGGCTCCGTACTAGCTATTCCACGTACGACGTATTGCACTTAGTAGTGCGCATCGTCCGTTTCGTCCATCTTGCAGGCGCTTCTGACCAGTGACGAACTTTCCCGGAAAAGCAAGCACTCGGGTGGAACTGTCACCTGGGAATATTTTCGAAGTATATCCACCTGCACCTAACAGGCTCATCCACTAGCTCCTGCTGTTTCTACGCTCTAGTGCACACGTACCGTCTGTGAAATTGGCGTTATTACGTGTGTCCCCACGAGGGAACCGAATGCCGGTGTAGGAAGGTAGTACATGACACGGACGTGGAAGAGACGATCGATTGCCGGCGGCAAGTTGTACACGAGTGCGCTTCAGAGTGACGTTATCTAGGACAAAGTATAGGAGATGTTGAGCGAGCGCGACATAGTGATGGCGCGATGTTTCCTGTATGTGATGTTTACTGTATATGATCACTGCACGTGATGGTGGGAAACTTGCAGCGATACCGTCGTGCCGCACCCCACAGCTTCGTCGGTCGCCACCTTCACAGAGACTTCTTCCCTGCCATTCTGCTTCCTCCTCCTCCTCCACCACCACCACCACCACCTTCACAGAGTATAATGGATCTCTTATGTATTGCTTAGTCAGCAAAAATCGATGAAAAAATCGCAAAGTACGATTTAGAACAGGGAATGTCGCGGGAGCCAACGTTTCGACAAGCGGACTTGTCGAAACGTTGGCTCCCGCGACATTCCCTGTTCTAAATCGTACTTTGCGATTTTTTCATCGATTCAAGCACCCATCTTCCCCTGAGCTTCTCTTCTAGTTTAGTCAGCAAAGAAAGCTTCGAAATTAGGTCATACGACGGACCAAATCGTCATTCCAGTCGGGTAATTGCGTGTCACGTGACGCTGTCGTTCATTCTCGCTGCGCTTCTACGAACCCCGCGGACCGATTCGCGCAATGACGATATCCCAAACCACAGTTGAGATCGGCTCGGATCTTTGGCAAAGAATAGGACAACGCTGGCGTCGGAACAGTTTAGTCGGACAATGACATGCCTTGTTTATTTTTTCTCTCTCTTTTTTTGTTTTCTGATCCTGAAGCAATATGGAGCTTCCCTTGAAACCTAAAGGCACCGGCGCAACCAGACGACACAGAAGGAGAGACAAGGACACACGAGCGCGGTCTCTCCTTCTGTGTCGTCTGGTTGCGCCGGTGCCTTTAGGTTTCAAGACTGTACCAACTCGCCCAACAAGAGGTTTTGATGAAGCTTTCCGAAGGCTGCACAGTGAAACGTTGGTACAAGGCCATAAACGAAAGGAAACGCTGCGGCGACGGCAGAGAGCGAAACTTGGCGTTGCTCGAGAGCATATCGTCGGCCCTTTCTGCCTTGTCAGTTTCCAAATATCTCGGTATGTGTGTTCAACTGAAGAAGGCTCTCGAGGGATCGCCTTCAGGTATGCGATCCCGTTCACGGGACATCGCAAGCCCCGGCGCAAAGGTTGACAGTCTCCCATTTGTGCAGCACAACAGGGCACCGGCGTGCTTGCACGCTCAACGGTGCTTCTCGGAGAGGATAATTGAGCTTATGCGGATGCTCCTTCCTCTGTCGGGTGAATGATGGTCGCGGAGTCATCCGAAACACGTCACATTTCGCGGAAATTATCCGTCCGCGATCACACCTGCAGTGTGAACACACACGAAGGCAGCGATGCCCCTGTAAAGGGTGCACCACCACAGAAAGCATGTTGTAGCGGCGAAGCACAGGAGTGCTTCGTATATAAACAAAATATCAGCACCCTTCTTTCTCTCCTCTACCTGCTGATCAACAGTTGACCAACGTAGTCCGTATTAACTTAATAATAATAATAATAATAATAATAATAATAATAATAATAATAATAATAATAATAATAATAATAATAATAAGAGAAAGAAGAAGAACGTCGTCTTTTAGCTCTTCGATTACCTTAGCCTTGAGCAGCAGATAGAAACACGTAAAGGCACAGGCCTGAGATTTGTTGCGAAGAGCACACGTAAGTACTTACGCACGAACCATAAATAAAGAAACAATGATTGACGTCAGGCGTCCGTCACCAGAGAAAGCTCCACATGCTTGGTTTGGCCTCCATATACCGAAATGTGCGCCCTCTGGCGACAGCAGTTCCTTTCTTGCATGCGAGTAGTCACGTGGGCGGTTAGGTAGTTGGAAACCGCGTGAAGGCTGTTCCACGTGCTGCAACAGCAGCGATCAAAATCGCTCCGTTCATTCTTGTCCCTCCCATCGCCAAATGGAGGCTTCACTTCACATGGCGGCGATTTCTACACCTGCGACTAGCGTTGCGCACAAGGCTGCTTGCTTCCGTATTTAGCGGCAGATACTTCGTAACTTTTTCTATGTAATGAAAACGATTTCGCATCATAACAACGTAATTTTTTCTTTAAAAGAGCGAAGGGAACCGCTATTTTAAACCGACGTTTTATGATTTATAAGCGCTTCCCAATGTAAATTTGTTTTTGTGCGTGCGGCAGCGGCTCCCGCACTTCACTTGGTTCAGTCAGTTCTTAGCGGCTGTTCGAGTATTCTGCACGCCGCATTCTCGCCGCATGATCCCCGTGCTCAACGCGAACTTCTGAACAAACACCCGCCGCGGTGGTATAATAGCTATGGCCCTTGGCTGCTGATCCAAAGGTCGCGGGATCGAATCCTGGTCGCGGCGGCTGCATCTCGATGGAGGCTAAATATTTAGGACCATGTACTGTGCGATGTCAGTGCACGTCAAAGAACCCCAGGTGGTCGGAATTTCCGGAGCCCTCCGCTACGGTGTCTCTCATAATCAGGCCGTGGTTTTTAAAGCCTCCCGCATTATTAAGTTATGAAGAAACGACGTGTGTAGGCTGCTTGTGTATGTGTATCTATGTTACAGATGTGTATGTATATGTAGCAGATGTGTATGTGTATATATGTAGACTCGAAACATCCAGCAAACAGCTCTCAGACTCCCAGACTCCCAGCTAACATCACGCTGTTAGCTGGGAGTCTGTACAAACGTATTTTATATTTATCCTATCACTTGCGCCTTAAGTGCGAGTGTCACACAGACAGACAGACAGACAGACAGACAGACAGACAGACAGACAGACAGACAGACAGACAGACAGACAATGAACTTTACTGAATCCACAGAGCGTATCACCCAGAGATAGTTATTGTCAAATATGAGACAAATAAAAAAATGTCGCAAAGTCTTTGGATAGCATAACTGTTCCAGTTAGCATTAAACCTCAATTATTTCTGTCCGCTTCTATTGTTTTCCGCCTTCTGTTTACCTTCTTCGTTTTCTCAAGAATAAAGCCAGCCGACGACAAAACGTGCTTTGCTTAACTTTGCCGTCTTCGTTTGTTTCTATTCGGCCTGCACCCTTCTGACGTAAAATCAGGTTGCACTTCCAGCTCTTGCCACGCTATTTCCAAGCTTCGAACATTAGCTGGGACCCAAAACTAATTTACTCCTGCCTGACACGCACCGTAATGGCAAGATAGTTCCGCTAGAAACTACAGTGTCTTATTTTTTTTCTCTCACTCTGTCCTTGGGGTCAATAAGGAGAAGGAGCGGATCTCGGCATAAGAGAGAAAGAAGCACCCGGGAGGATTGTTTCCCTTGTCTTGCTGTCATAGTAGTGGTGGAAGAAATCATAAGACGTCATCCTAGCGAAGTGACAAACAAGCGCGAAAGTGGGAAAACGATGGCGTTAATTCAGTCTTGCTTTGTGCGCCCAAAATACTAACGAAATGCTAGTCCAGCCTGAGTGGCATCATGAAAGAAAAGATGGTAAAAAAACGGTAGTTTCCGTAGAAAAGAGGGGGGTGGGAGAGAGAGAGAGAGAGAGAGAGAGATGTGACCAGTCGCTGCTGCTGTGTTCATCATTGCTGCAGCAGCTGTCAGGGCAAGAAACGTTTGACGTTCTTATACTTTTACATGTCGGACAATTAGCCGGCTTCGGACACCTGGCCGTGTGAGAAGAATACGGACGCAGAAATGGTAACAACCGAAGACGTGGCATACGGGAGCCACTAACGAAGAGTAACACATGCCAAAGAAAAACAGCAGAGGCAGCTCAGCTTGTTATACGTCGCGAAGTAAGCGACAAAATAAGGAGAGCCGACTGCTCGTTCCTTACCCGACCCCTGACCAGAGCGAAGAGAAAGCAGACGCGGGTCCCTGTGGGATGTGCCGCTAATGTCATCAGCCAGACACAGCGGTGGCAGATTGCCCCCGGGACATATGCCCGGTTTGCCGTCACGCGTCGCACGGACGGCATCGTTTCAGGTGCCTTGCGTTGTTGCGGCGTTTCGGCCCTTAGTGGGGCAAGATTTCACGAATGGTAACAACCGAAGACGTGGCAGACGGGAGACACTAACGAAGTGTAACACATGACAAAGAAAAACAGCAGAGGCAGCTCAGCTTGTTATACGTCGCGAAGTAAGCGACAAAATGAAAGGAGAGCGCGACTGCTCGTTCCTTAGCCCGACCCCTGACCAGAGCGAAGAGAAAGCAAGACGCGGGCCCCTGTGGGATGTGCCGCTAATGTCATCAGCCAGACACAGCGGTGGCAGATTGCCCCCGGGACATATGCCCGGTTTGCCGTCACGCGTCGCAACGGACGGCATCGTTCAGGTGCCTTGCAGTTGTTGCAGCGTGTTCGGCCTTAGTGGGGCAAGCTTTCCCGGTGTTTTTCTTAGTGGGGCAAGCTTCACAGTGTCCGGCCTTTGTGGGGCAAGCTTTCACGGTGATATGGCGGTTATGGCATTCGGCTGCTGTTCCGAAGGTCGCGGGATTGAATCCGGGCCGTGATCAGGGAAGTGCTTTGTATACAATATGTTATGTATATGTATATAATATTCATGTACATAATATTTTGTATACCGTTATACCTTGCACTGTGCTGCAGAATGTGTGCAATAACTGTTTATCTATATTAGTTCTTCTGCATAGCATTGTTGTATACGTGTATATTTCCACTTGTACTGCGCCACACTTTTCATGGTTTGTGTTCATCATCCATCACCCATGTCCTCGTTGCTTCCATGTATCAGGGAGGCTCGGGTTCCTCTCAAGTGGAAAACGTCACTTTTCTCCCGAACCTGCCCTCATCCTTGAGATGAAATAAAATTGAATTGAATTGAATTGAATGGCTGCATTTCGATCGAGGCGGAATGTTGAGGCTCGTGTACTGTGTGGTGTCTCAGTGCACGTTAGAGAACCCCAGGTGGTCGAAATTTCCGGGCCCTCGTAGCGTGGTTTCGGGACGCAAAACCCCAGAAATCAATCAAATTTCCGTAGCCCTCTAATACGGCGTCTCTCATAATCATATCTGGTTTTGTGACGTAAAACTTCGGACATCAATCAATCGCGGTGTTTTTTTCTTGCTCTTGTTTTATTGCGCGCGAGGCCACGTTCAGTCGTAGTGACAGCGGTAAATGATCCCGTTAGTTGCCTCGCAGTTTGAAGAAAATCGTTATGCAAGTGAGAAACTTGAGGGGTGCAAACATGAGTCAACAAACTTCTTTTGAATTTGAGGAACTTCCGCCGCGACTACGTCGCCCAAAGCAAGCACGTCATGCCCAACAATTTCCGAAACATGAGATTAGATAGATAGATAGATAGATAGATAGATAGATAGATAGATAGATAGATAGATAGATAGATAGATAGATAGATAGATAGATAGATAGATAGATAGATAGATAGATAGATAGATAGATAGATAGATAGATAGATAGATTCTTGGTTGCCCTCATGGCGTTTTAGCACGTGGCAAATGGAGGTATTCTGCGTGTGGTGCCGAAAAAAATCAGAAAGGGCAAACCCGAATGGTAGCGGCCGATACACTCAAAGGGCCATGGTGTCTCCGTCGCCGTATTAACATCCCGTAGAAATGCAAGTGGATTTCGAGGCATGCTACGAAGACCAGAGAGGTCTAAATTAATCCTGATTCCTACGCCACGACGTGCCTGAAAATGATATTGTGGTTTCGTGGTGCAAAGAATCGCAACTTAACCAAGATGCAATAAAGTGCCATAAAGTGCCATGCAGTAAGTCAAATAAAGCGCCATGAAATAAAGCGCAATTTTTGTGTTACGCAGAAGAAGGTTCCCCCTGGTGGAAATTGCCGAGCACTGGAGTACATTGATAAGTGACATGCTCCAAAGTAGCGATGTTAAATGATTACAGTAGAAGTCACGTCATCGTTGTCTACCGATCGTCGTTGTTCACCTCAGGCATGTACCTCACCTCAGGCTCGTCTCAGGAATACAGTGGAACAGTTGGTAGCGCTTTGCCTAATCCCAAGCCATTTTAGGTATACAGCCAGGAAAATATTTCGTAGAACATTCATTCCTACATTGAGCGTGAGATACGCTTAGCTACTTTTTTTGTTTTGTTTGTTTTTTAGAACGCCAAAAGCTTTGGGAATCATTTGCTGCTTTTTTCGTATCGCCATGTGACCGTAGCAGCATTTTCACTGCGACGAATTAATAGTTTGCCAATAAATAGTTTGCCCCATAGTTTGCCATTTTTTACACCTTTGTAAACTTATTGATGGGCAGTGCAACTTAGTTGACGCAAAGATTTGCTCCTAAATTTTGTTAACGCGGTTCCTAAACTTTTTCGTTTTATTTTTTTGTATATCGCCCTTGAGCAGTAGGATAGTCCCTCATTGAGGGACTATGGCAGTAGTAATAAGCGAATCTCTGAGCCAGCAACATAATCGACTCAGTAGAAAGAGCTTTATTCCAGGGTCGTCGAGCTTGCAAAACCTTTCACTGAGAAAGGCGAACAAAATAGATAGAGAGCGCAATCTCCCTGCTGCCCACCTTGAGGAATTAGTTACCTGTTTGACCCTGACGTACCTCGTATACGCGGCTACATTTATTCGTTGGTTGTACTTGTCGCGCGTGCTTCGTGAGATGTCGGTCGTAAGGACATCCCTCTACTCATCTTAATTAGGTGACTGATAAATTGAAGTTGTGCAAGCGATAAGAGCAACTGCGGCGTTGAAGTCCATGATGGTGCAATTCTCTGTGCCAGAAATTGCGCAAGGGTTCGCTTCGCGATGAAAGGCACGAAAAGAGGTGCTCTTAACCTTTACGTCGGTGCCGCTCCTTTAGTTAACATCGCTTGAGAGCCTAGGTACTTGGTCGTTGAGAATAAAGGGAAAAAAACGAAGATCAAGAACTTCCACAACTGCTGCAGTGTGCTCGAAGAAAAGTAAGAAAGAACGGTCCCGCTATTACGACATGTAACAAGTCTCTGCTATCTCCTTGCTTAGCGGTGCATCACTCACTCAAATGGGCGTGTGCGCGGAATTGAAGGCGAGAACTGATTGCTTCCCTCGCAGAATTTACAGCACACGCAATAGCATGCCCAGCACTGTCGGTGTGGCAATCGCGAATAGCAATCGTGGCCCATGCCTTGACGCTTTTTGAACTCGCCTTGCGCCGGCCCAGGGGAGCTTGTATGACGTGACATTCTCTGCAACATGTTGTTCGAAGAACTGCTCCGAATCGTATGCCTGAGAGAGTGAGGTGGCACTATCCGCTGACGAGTACCGTTAGCAAATATTAACCGCTATCTCGAGGCGTTCCTTCCAGTAGCGTTCGTTTGGAGCAGTATGGTCGCTAACCTAAGTAACATGCTGTTCCTGGAACATGTTTAGTGACGTCAACGCGTCTCACCATCGGCATTTGTCGCGCGCGTACTATGCCGCCATGGAACGGCAATGCGCTGCAGGTGTGCTGATGATTGAAATTAGTATTAATCGAAACATTTAGCTTAGTAGGCACTGCAGGTCTGCTCAAGCATATCAGGGCGGAAAGCTATGGCATTTAAGAAACGACTGAGAAGGACTACGTAATCAGTCATCTCATTTCGAGAGTGAAATGTAATACAATAAATGTAAAAATAATGCACGATCACGGTGCTTGCTGCAGATCCTACCTGGCTGATTAGTTTGCCGGTTTCCGCCGCCCTAGCTGGCAGGGATTGTTATGCATACTTTGCCGCACAAACTGCGAAGCTCCTAGCCGTGACGCAAATGGCGCAAGAGTATGGGAATTATTCACAAGGTCGTGCTGCGTAGCCCGCCGTGAAGCCTCGCGTGTGAAACCTTTGGTGCATGCAAAGACCTGCAGATGACATATTAAGCGTTCAGGCTGCGATATTGTGTAATCTCGTCTGGTTAGTCTAGGCTAGCTGTGAGAAATGACATGTCTTGTCGGTGCCCGACTAAGCGCGCAGACGCAAGAGAGTTTTAACTATAATTAACTAGTGGTGGCCTGATTTGTTCCTCGTGTGCACGTGTATGTCATTAAACAGGCATCACATTGAATTTTTTCAGAGGCGAGTGGATATCTGTGTTGGACTGTTGATGACGATTACAGATCAATGCGGAGCAAAGTGATGGTGAGCGCTGACGTTTACGGAAAGTTTAGTCGTGCATTTCAGGTTTGCGTGCGTGTATTTTAGCAGTACATCTGTCACGCTGAGCCAAGAACACAAACCTAATGCAGGGACCCCTCATTTTGGACTCTTCGTTCCGGAATAATAAATTATGATTTAAACACAGAAGGGCATGCAGATGCGACGCACATAGTTAAGCTTATTCGAAAGAGAAATGCAGCTTTGGTGACTAAGCTGCTAGGTATGCGAACCCTGTCTGAAAGTAAGTATCACTGTCTGAAAGTAATTTCAGACAGTGATAAATTCGAAAAAGCCTGCAACAATACAGAACGTATATTCACGGCCACTTCTAAGGGAAGCGTGTTATTTGAAATCTGGGGTGTTTGTGCGCCACAGCCGTGATGCTATTATGAGGCACGTTGTGGTTGGTAATCGAATATTACTTGATGCATTACCAGATGTTCTATGTTGCTCAAAATTATATATAACGCTCGGGCTTTCTCGCGCATTTCGCCATCACGTAAACGCTGTCGCCACGGGTGGAAACACACATGCGCCCTCAATCTCAGTACAGCAACGATACAACCACTCAGCTGCCACTTTGTGTCGCTTAACGCGAATACATTGCAGTGACGCATCGGTGATGTACCTTCTCGTTAACAGTGCAGAGTCCTGCCCGTACGGTGAGAGAGAACCTGGGCGCGCTTTAAAACCACACGAACGCCAAAGACGACTTTCACCAGCCACCAGAAGGACAGCCATTAAGTTGGCACTAGCTTTAGAACAGTGAGGTGGAAAAATAACATCCTTAACAAAAGAATAGCCTAAAAGTAGAAAACCTGGGACGTCAAGAGCCATGAATGTGTTTAGAAGAAGAAGTAAGCGCTTCAGAGTACATCGTAGTCGTCTTTAGCAGAAGCTCGGTAGGGCTGTCAGTTATAGGACTGCTCGCAAAATAAAGCACTAAGCGACGCATTTATCTTTAGAACAAACAGTCAAAGATTCAGAGTACAGCGTACTCTACCACGGGAAAGCTCTACAGAGATGTCCCTGCGAAGAAAAACTGTTGGCAGTGCGGTCCGAAATTGAAGGCAAACCCATAGAATATACATGCATATTTTTCATAAGGCTTATTAATTTCTCACATTGCTTAGCGCCATGTGGCATTCCCCCAAGTGCAGTTCAACAAATGTCAATGTAGGTCAGCTCTAACCAAGCACGCGAAGGACGATGTAGCTGAGATGAAATGAGAAATTCTTCCTTTTGAAGGGTGTTGCAGCTGTACATCTCCCGGAGACGGGAAGCTTTCTACCTAAAATGCTATAAAACAGCTACGCATGTGCACTACGTAGCCTTTCGTGTTCGAGAATAGGTGCCCGATGTCTTTTATGCTGCCCCAGCCATAAATAAAATGTCAAAACACCTCTTAGGCTCCTGTCCACTTCACGACTTCCGCACCCACCAGCTACGCTACCTGGTCAACCACAAAGCTTGACCACGTGACCTAAAGTGTTGGACATTTTACCTTGAACACCAGCAGCTCTTAGACTTCATTCAATAGAGAAGCATATACCTCTTACGTTAAACTTACACTCTAGGAAACGTTCGTGCAAAGAAAGAACCCATTTTCAGAGGAAGTAGCCGCTTTCACGGGTCACGCTCAACTTGTCGTTTCTTTTCCTTTTTTTTTTTTTGGAGCTTCGCTGTTTAGCAAATCGTTCCTTGACCGGCGAACCAAGAACCTATCACCATCATCAGTTCAGGTCCCCAAAAGCGCCCGTGCATTACTTCTATGCGATACCCAATGTGCGGCGTTCGCAAGCGCGCTTCTTTCTTCTCTTGCGCACATGACCTCAGCCAACACCACCTAGACTAAGTGGTCTTGCCTCAGCCCACTGGCGAAACTGCGGGTGGCGGGCACACGTGTTCAAGCAGAAGAAGAAAACGAACACAGTGTGCGTCGATTTGCCCGGTGCAAAGCGTCTCGCAAAGCTATGCGTTTGTGCGTAGCTTGGCATCACGACAGCATGCGTCCTCTCAAGGCGCGAAGCTATGCACAAAAGCACAGTGTAGTATAGTGGCATAAGTAAGTAGTGCAGGCCATGCGTGCCGCGTCTGCCACCGTTTCGACGCGAACGTCTTTGTGCTTAGGTCGGTGCGAAACCTTGAGAAGCGTTCGAAGCTTAATTAACCACAGAGTGTCGACGCAATAAAGTTTATTCTGGACCTCACAGTGTTTTGCAAGGCAGTTTCCCGAAGCCTCGGGCCACGACGGAATGCGGGTGTACAGGATACCAACCCGGAACAGCCAAGTGCTCGTCTGCCTCGCTAGCCTTGCGACACTATAGTGCAAGCGAACCTTGCGGTTATAGTCATGGTTATAAAAACTATCTCGCGCCTAATCATACGCATTCACGCGTCACCTGAAGCTAAATCACACTCCCCAGGAAGAAGCGAAGTTGAACCTCGTTACAGCCAAGTTCGGCCTAGGCAAAGGCAAGTTCACCCTCGTTGCACCATAAATAAGCACGACACCGATCAACTTCACTGTGTATGAGCTTTAGGCGGCTTAGTGCTAGCTTCAACCATTTTTTTTTCTTTCTGATGTCCTTAAATGCCGTGCGTGTATTCGAATAGCTGGAAATACCCGAGAAAGTGTAGCATATAGCGAAATTGCATCGCTTTACCACACCCACCACGCATACCGGTACGACAACGGGGCGTACTTACTGCGTTCTTCTCGGCGTTCTTATTACTTCGGGTCTTTATAAATATTACATTCACATGCAGTTAACATGACACGTCTAAGGTCCTTTCTGACTCGCTCGTGAGAAAGAACGAATGAGATGTGGGTCACAAAATTTAAACTCGAAAATGCTAACGCGTATCTCTTTCATTGTGAACTTTCCGTTCTATCATGCTGTCTCAGATAGCCTAGTGACGCGCACGAAATTGATAAAAGCATGGAAGATCAGATTGATTGATTTGTGGGGTTTAACGTCCCAAAACCAGCTCTGATTATGAGAGACGCCGTAGTGGAGGGCTCCGGAAATTTCGACCACCTGGGGTTCTTTAACGTGCACTGACATCGCACAGCACACGGGCCTCAACATTTCGCCTCCATCGAAATGCAGCCGCCGCGGCCGGGATTCGATCCCGCGACCCTCGGATCTGCAGCCGAGTACCATTGCCACTAGACCACCGTGGCGGGGCCATGGAAGATCAGTAGAGCAGAAAAACAAGCTCCAAAAAATGATGCTCGCGCAGATGGGACTTCGAGTATATACTTATTTTGCCTGTCATACCTGATATTTGAGTTCTATAACCTGTTACCTAATCCTCCTTAAACCACTAAGATAAAAGAGTTAAACTGATTTATCTAACATTTTGGTAGTGGGATGGCAACCCTGCCTGCCACTTTTTATTTTTCGTCGCAGGCGCCCAACTTCCGGTCGATCAAGTGGACTGGGTTGCGGCCGTCCAGTGATCCCAGTCTGGAATGCGCATCCGGCTCACGACAGCATGCTAGACTCGGTCTCCGAGTTGGCCGAGGTAGCGTACCATCATTCCACCGGCTAGTGGAATCGAACTCTAGTGGGAACCTGGACAATGTGCTCGGTACATTTCCTCCAGGTGCTGACAATCTCACCAGGGTTTGAACCCACCGCCTACCAGGGTGTGACCGAGCGCTTCGAGTCACTGAGCTACATCCCTGGATATGTAGCTAGAATCGAAGCCGGTATGTGTATGTCCTCATCATGTTCGACGTGCCGTTATCGACTTGGAGCCAGTGGTTAAGGTATGTGTATAATTTATTTTGATTAAATTTTTACGCATTGTCCTAGGGGCGGATTATGCCATTTCTTAAGGATATGTCTATCAGCCAAATACGCTGTTCCTGCTTCATTATCGGGCTACTGTTAGAGGTCGGTTGGATTAATGTCATATAGTCTCTGGCAATTATTATTTTCGACCCAAACATTTATTTGCGCATTGATGCAGTAAGACGGGCAAATGGATTCTTAACAGAATAGGTACACTGGCGTACTCCACGGGGCAGGACGAAGCGGCCCCCTTAGCTATCGAAGTTCGAAACAATATGATAGCCAAGCCCCTACCCAAGAATATGGTTGCAGGGTTCCATGATTGCAGGAGGAAAATCGGAGCTAAAAAAGTGCGTGAGAGTCACGGCCAAGATGACAGAGCGATGCGGCGGATAACGCCTGCAAGAAGCACACCTGTGCAATTGGAGTTATTAAACCACCCAAGGCACTCGCAAATAAACCGAAATACTACCACAACTGTGGTTACGACTTCATCGGTCAACGCCCTGAATTCTACTGAAGCAGTGGAAGCCGCTTCAGCACTAGCTGCCACGGCAGAACAAAACATCACGATGAGTGACTCTTCGCACGACACATGATATCCCCCATAGTCTATGGATTTGGGCAAGTTCTATGGGTTACGATGAGTTCTTCGAGGGTAGACTAGTGCACGAGACGTGCTCTATTCTTGCCAAATTTACCACGTTTATGTTCATTGAGCCTTCTTTCTCCCTCTTTCTCTATCGCTAACACAGACATATAAATAGTCATTGTCCTCATGCCGAACGTATATGCAGCACTCGATTTTGTTTCTCGCTTTACATTCACCCACCAACATTCATCTAAATCGTTACTTCCCTTTAATCTTCTATAATTATGTCATTATTTTAGAATACAAGGATTCCTTTTTGCGCCCTGGGATTGAGTGCGCAAGGAGGACAACTACGAGCGCTTATAAAAACTTTGACGCCACGTCTGCACACGTCAAGATCCTTAGGCAATACGTTGTTGTCATTTAGAGGCGTCACCGCCGATCTTGTTATTCTTCCGCAGACAGCGTCTCGAAACTTGTACGCACGTCAAACGCAAAGCCGGATATTCTGTGATAACATTTTCCCTCTCCGCTTTCCTTGTCTGTGTTTTCTGTGGTATTTTAATGGGTAGAGATACAGCTATCACTCTCCCTTAAATTACTGCCACCGGTGTTTCTCTTGCGAGAGGTACCACCCGTAGTCGCGGACGTCCTTCGTCACGTCGAGACATAGGTGAGTGCAGTGGCTGATGAACTCATTTATCACTGCAGCTTCCGAGAACAACGGATGTTAGTGAAGCTATACACTTAAACGTATTATATTTTTCTTCGCTTTTTCGTCTATGACGCAATGTAGTGGCTAAAAAAAGCACGAATTGTTGAGGCTGAAACAGCGAGAGAGGCCAGAAAAACGTAAGCAAATTGGCGCAGCAAGAAGTATAGTTACTGCTTGCACCGCATGTTGAAAAGCGTTAAAGTGCAAACTTGACGTATGTTGTTTATAAGGGTGCGGTTTCTTTCCCTAGTAGGCAGGGACAGCTGTGGGTATGTCGGCTTATGTAGCAGCAGTAAACACGCCTACGCATGCGAACACGCACTTGTTTATCCCGCAGCCACGTCACCGCAAGGTTTTATGCACTGCTCGTTTCAACTTAAGCTTTAGGTGGTACGTAAACTACACCGCCCTGCCTGGAGAGAGACGTGTCGGTTGTGGCCTCAAGTAATAGGCTTCTTGAGGACTGGCGGATACATACATACATACATACATACATACATACATACATACATACATACATACATACATACATACATACATACATACATACATACATACATACATATATACATACATACATACATACGTACGTACGTACGTACATACATACATACATACATACATACATACATACATACATACATACATACATACATACATACATACATACATACATACATACATACATACATACATACATACATACATACATACATACATACATACATACATACACCTAGAGGTCACATTACCTTGATGTGTGACTGCAAGGGGCCCATCCAACATTAATGGGTGAAGCTGTTCACCAAGCGTCTGTCCACGCTTGCAAACTCGTTAAGAAGCTCCTAAGTGACGGGATACAAATAACCACAATTCGGCAGCCTCGTGCACAGCTTTACTCAGAAAACTCGCTTCCAAACCACACGGGCCATGCAAATTGTGTCCTTCTTTTTCTTTATTTTGCCCTTCATTGCGGTACAATGTTCGGCCGTTTCCGGCGCGCTCATTGTCTTAACAATAGAGGTAACGCACGCACAGACCGGCCTTTGTTTATTATCCATTCACCGTTTCCTGTCTCATTTGTCAACCAATGTTTCTTTTCCGGCGTACAGAAAAAGAATGAACACAGGTCGTAAAGAAATGCACCATGAATCCGTTATGGGATTTGGACTCCCTTTTGTTAAAACCGCCCGACGCAGATAATATTCATGCGGCACGATGTAAACTTAGGATTACGATAGCGGAAGCGTAAACGGCCCCACACGCGTCCTTTTGTCGTCTGATCCGGTGACTATAAACACGCCATCCTTTCCGCAGGGGGAGTAGAGCAAGCTATGAAAGCAACAAGCCAAGATATGGGTATTCGTGTGGCCCGAAAGATTTCGCTTTTATGCGGTTTCGGAGCGAAGAACAATGGGAAGCTTGTCGCACGAAGTGAAAGCGGTACATTGCAACCAATGGTACAACTACTTCATCCCTCTTTCTGTATATAGTAATAAAACACACACACACACACACACACACACACACACACACACACACACACACACACACACACACACACACACACACACACACACACACACACACGACTTTGAAAGACGGAGCGCTCAATGTGTCCATGTCGTAGCATCGATCTTTTAGGATTATTCTAACATTGATCGTGTCAATGGCGATATATTCAATGTTGGCTCTCCTTCCTTTCTCAGCTCCTTTCCCGATACAAGCTCATTGTTTCTGGCTTTCACGTCGCATCCAAACGATATCGATCCTGCATTTAAAAGCACAATAGCGACGCACATGGCCTTAATTTCGCTGGATACGCGCTATCTCATAGCTGCTAGGCGGCTTAGTTCAAGCCGTTGCTGCTCGACCAATCATTGTCTCACTAACGTTCTGCGCATATTCCCTGCCTTTTATTCTAGGCGCGAAGAAAGCGCCTTATTTTCGCGTTGTCCTCACCGACCACATGTGAAGCTCTTTAAAAGAATTCTACCACCCTCCCTCCCTTTAGGGCTGGAAATTGTCCAGATACGCCGCACCCTTCCTTGCAGAAATTGTCACGTCATCAGAAGAAGTGTGGCGTCACAGGAAGAAATGTGATGTTTCTCTCTTTTGGTTGCAAATATGGGGGAGGGGAGCAGCACTCACACAGTTTGATCACAAAATACGTGAATTATATCCATGTTACCTTAAGCATAAGCAATTACATTTATTGCTTGTTCACTTTTTTCTACCACAATCATTACTACCCATTTAGTGAGATTGGCCACGAGAGAACGCATGCATCAGTGGTCTCAGGTATACATACCGCCACGCAAAGGAGACTTCTAAAAAAAATCAGAGGCTGGATCACTAAGTGTCTTGTGTGAATTTAACACGTTTGTAGAGCCCTGTACATGTTTTCTGTCCTGACTTGAGGCTCGATTAAGCGCTTTACGTTAGCTCACGCCACAAAGCGCACTCTATAATTCGACAAATCAAAGCTGTTTTCTGGAATGTCATAAAGAAGATTCGTGACCGTTCCGGCTGTAGTATCAGGTACGATTCCCACTAATGTTTCATACTTCGCCAGTCGTAAAATCGTCATTAAAGGAGCTTTGAGTTGAAACTTTTCAGTGTTGTCTCTGCATCGTTCTTGATTCCAAACTCTACCGTTCGATTCCTCAAGAATGTCACTTCGAATACCAACAAAACATAAAAAAAGCAAAAACAAAAAATTCCATCGTCTATCGGCAGCCTCAGCCTGGCGTATCGCCAAGCGGACTCTATTTCGCAGAAAACATCAACACTGGCGACGAGCAACGTAATGAAGAAAATTACAGGGCAACCTGGGTGACTTGATAGGCCAACATTTCTTATCGATTGATTAATTTATCGGGTTTTACGTCTTAATCACCCGGGGTTCTTTAACGTGCACTGACATCGCACTGTACACGGGCCTCAACATTTAGTCTACATCGGAATGCAGCTGACGCGGCCGGAATTCGATCCCACGGCCTTCAGATCACCGGGCCGGTGCCATGGCTACTAGACCACCGCAGCTGGGCTAGCGTTTTTGAAACAACAGCGCAAAGCAAACAAATGACGTTAATCTTGTTTTCTGAATCAATATTTACTGCTTGTTGCGAGCACTTAATACAAATCGGGAAAAAATCGGGAAAATAAACACGCTCCCAGAATACAAAAAGGCAACAACGAAGCCTTTTTTCCTTTAATGATGAAAAATAAGTGGGGGAGTTGTCGCCTTTTTATGGCGACGGCTGCCCCTCTTCGCTTAGGTGCTGTAACGTGAAAGTAAAAAGAAAATAAAACCATAAAATGCTGTGAGTTCAAGATTGCACTTCTGAAGGAATTCCTTCGCGTCTGACACACACCAACACAGTGTGCACACAAGACGGAGCTCAATTGCTGTCTTATAAAAGAAGCGTTGAAGGGCTTTCAACGCCTCGTGGTGGATCTTTGGGGACCATGGACGTAATATTTTTGCAAGGTTGTACCTTGCATGTAGCTCTTGTTCGAGTCGTTCTCTTTGTAGTGTGCTTGGGACGAAGCCTTCCAGATGTCATTTGAAGTCCCCCACCACCGTATCGCCGAGTGACTACATTATGCTAGGAACGTTGACATTGACGACTACCCTACTGAAATATGTGATGATTGATGATTGTGGTTCGGTTAGGGAAAGGACGCTAATTTCTGCCGCCCATCTAGGGAGCACAGCTAATCGTCCGTGGGGGTGGGAGAAAGGGAGTAAAAGAGATAGAAAGGAGAGAAAAGCCGTAGAGGAGGGCTCCGGAAATTTTGAGCACCTCAGAGTTCTTTAACGTGCACTGACAACGCACAGTACACGATCCTCTTGCATTTTCGCCTCCATCGAAAATGCGACCGCCACGGCCGGCATCGAACCTGCGTTTCTTTGGGTCGCAGCCGAGCACCGTAACTACTACACCACCGCGGCGGACACTGAACGAAATAAGAATGCTCCGTAATAAGTTCGCCTCCAGAAATCCTCCAATCACGGCTGGTAAACCTTGCTTCACCGATAAAGCGGACGCTTCCCCGTCATTCAATATTCCGTCGCTTCTAATTTTAAAAAATTGTTCGTGCGAACGCGCCTTATCCCGCAAGGTTCAACCAAACGCACGCTTAACAGCGCGCGGAGAAAGGAATTGGTAGCCGTAATCACTAAAGCAGAGTTCCGCGCGAGCTACACAAGTGCATGACTTTTTATATACCACGCTCTACGTGGTGCTAGCATGGAAATTAATGCGATGTTTCAACTATACGTACTAGACGCAAGGTTGATTGAAATTCCATCGTCAAGACTCCCAGAGCAATAAAGCGCGTTTCGGTATAGGTGGTGCGCATGGGGTGGGCTAATGAAGAGGAGTATATAGAGTGGGGAAGGTAAAGGGAGTCTATTGGAAAGCAACAATGCAGCAGCCAATCCGCTTTAATAATGGCAAAAGTTACTATTTTTTCGCTGTGACGTAACTGGTGCAGACATAAGCTTGTCATGCGGGTGAGACTACGCGAGCTGCGTCTGACGTTCTTCAAAAAGCACGCCTCAGCAGGCACGACGGTTCGCTGGCTATACCGCGCTTCTCAGATTCCCTAGCGTCGGCGGTGTCATAAAGTCCCGCGCTCTAGTTTCTAAACAAAAAAAGAAAGAAAAACTGATTGCACCTACGTGCGTTAATGCTGTGTGAAATTTCATGAAGCTTGGGGAAAAACTTAACAGGTTCTAAGAAGGCCAGTAACGCTTTTTAGAAACTCGTGCATGCGTGTGATTACGCCTTTTTCAATACCGTCTTCGTAGTGCTTTCCCGCCAGCAGGACACGGGTTCGATCCAGGCCGTGGCGGTAACATTTTTGATGGCTGGGAAAATGGCAAAGGCCCCGTGTACTGTGCGTTGTCAGTGCACGTTAAAGAACGCCTAGGTAGTGAAAATTCCCGAAGCCTATACTGCGGCATGCCTCACGATGATAACGTGATAACGCGAGTCCTAGCAATAACTATTGTTATCGGAAGAAGAAACAGCAGATCTAATTACAATTAAAGCAAATAAACGATACTTCACTGCGGCCTGTAGAGCGGGCACCTCTGCTAGCAAGTTGTTTCGGTGGAAGTGCGAACTTTACAAAAGCAGGATATCTCCCGAACATAAATGAGGATTTTTGTCAAGCACGCAATTTTGTTGGGGTGTGGTCCACAGAGCTGTGTTTTACAAAATGTTTCGAAAGGCTCCTGTAACAGTCGAAGCAGATGATCTCGTTTTGATCCCTCGGATAACGGACGTGCCTTTTCACTTGACGATCGCCGACAACTGCAGCGAAAAGCATTTCATGCTTAAAAACAGCACTTCGACTTAGGTGCATATAAAAAAAACGCGGACGGCCAAAATTCCTGGAGTCCTGCTCTGCAGTGTTCCCTTCCTTTCCGCAATACATTACCGTTCACATCGTACCCCCACCCTCTCCCGCAGACGCTCAGCCGTGCTTCCATCAAGGGCTGCGGAAAAGAGCGCCCCTTCCTGATGTTTCGCTCGCATTTTCTGGACGAGCCTCGGGCAAGTGTCGCACACGGGAGCGTCAGCACAGCCTCTAACACTTAAGACTTTCGCATTAAAGCTACACTTAGGTAGTACTGCAGCTGACCATCTTCTACTAGTAAAAATAACGCGTTCCCGTAGTGTGTGGTTGCGAAGAACCAACCGAATTCGATTTTGCGTGTCATATAAGACTGCCCAGCAACGAGACGAAAACGTGATGCAAACGTTGTATATCAACGTGTCCGTTTTCTTTTTTTCTTTTCTTTATTTTTTTTTCTAACTCGCTGTTCGGCCAGCACAGTTTAAAGCCAGCTTTTCGATTCACCAAAGTCTTCATCGCGAACATTTACCAGCCCAAGTAGTCAATACCTCTCAGTAACAGAACGCATACATATAAATTTCAATCTCTTGTGCATTTTTATTTATATCTAAGGTCTTACACGTCCTATTCAGAAGTGACTTTGACGGAACGGTGGCGGAAAGATGTTTTACAGAAAATGCGGTGCAATAAATGTCATAGAAAAGTCGAAACTCGCGCCTCGTTCGCTCGCTACTTGCCAAAACTTGGCAAGGAAAGGTACACATGCACGACTTACATGAGTGAAAGGTAATGACAACAGTAACGTAACACGACCTTTAGATTATGCGACAATTAACGATAACGGACGCACAAGTGGCTCACACCCGCTTTGGATGTTGAGGTATGGGTCAGGGATGCGCGCGTATTAGCCAAACGTGGTTGCATGTTAATCTTTACAGCCCGCATGACAAATTACATTGACGTGACGTTCCATTGCCAAGATTTCCCGTTCGTCTTGACTTTCGCATCTACTTCTCTCAAGCAATGACTCATAGGAATTTTCTTTCTCTTTATTGCGGTATCAGTTACACGGACTCTTGAACTGTGATTTCGCCGTCGCCGTCATGACCCATATATTGTAGTGGCACTCCGCTTACGCCACCAATGCCCTCGCCAGATAGCGCTCATGCGAATGCGTCTGCAAGCGCCGGTAGGAACGCGCTCGCTTGATGCCGCTGTGCTAGGCCAAGTTTCTCGACTGCGCAAAGTTCACGCTGCTTAGCGCGGTCGCGCAGTGTGGAGCGCGTGCCAGAAGAAATTAAAACAAGGTAACACCTCGCAGCTCTGCTGCGCCGTTATCTCTGCCGCTGGACCGTCGCATGGCACTTTAGGGCCCTTTCACGACTGCATCGCCAAATAACGAGAGAGAGGGCGATATGAAGTGGAAACATCTCCCGCCCACTCACACTGACAGCCGCCTCCCCGCTCCGCACAGGCGGTGACCGCATCGCCAACAAACTCTCCACTTCATCTCGCCCTCTCTCTCGTTTGTTGGCGATGCGGTGACTGCCTGTGCGGAGCGGGGAGGCGGCTTTCACCGTGAAAGGGGCCTTACGCCACCATGCCTCCGCGTCTCATCAAGACGACTGCCCATGAGCTCCAGCAGAATGCTACTCGAGCTGAAGCAAGGCGCGCTTTACTTCTCATGTTATCATTGGAACACTGTCATTCAACACCCATTCGAGCCCGCAGCCGCAGCAACTGCTCGCAAATGTGCTTCGGCCTGCGCGTCCACAGTTACGTGCAGTATAATGTACTGTGGCCCACATCGCGGCCATACGAAGTCGAAGTGAGCCGAGGCCGCTTCTTGTGTTCTACCTTTACGTACGCTGTCTCCCCACGTGCCGTAAAGTGAACGCTTGCTCCTCTGCTCAATTTCCGCAGCGTGGTACACACGCAATACTGACTGTACGGCAGCAACATTGAACGTAAATAACCTTTGGTGGCCTGCGCCGTTTCTCATCAGTATCACTCTTGTGCGAGCGGCATGTCGTGGTCATTCATTCCCATCGTGCGAGTCTGGTCACGCCTAAGCAAACCTGCATTCTTACTTAATAAGCCCACGTTCACTACAATTCAGATCGCTCCTAAAGCTGCTAGTCTCACTTCATTTATTATATCATACATTGCTATCGCATTCATTACTTCGCCCTCATCTGACGAAACTGTGACTTTTTTTCCCTAGGCGTAAATACTAAACGTACTAACTAAAACCGATCATAGGATGATGGGGTCATACGCAGTAGTCCGCTGTGGACACCAAGTACGGCAGAGAACACGCATCGTAGATATAGCACTACGAGAGCACTTAGAGGTCAAACTTTTAAAAGGATGGCTACAGCAGGGTTAGGGCAAGAATGATTATTTACAGCTTTGGCACAACGCGGAAAGAACACTCGCTTTCAGAAAAAAAAAGGTAACATCCATCGCTGAGAAAAGCGCAAGAAATTCGCAAAGGATGGCCGTGGGGCTTTAATTATCTTTTTATTTTGTTAACCGTCGCTCAACACGCGTGCCTAATGACCGAATAACAACGTTAGTGACTCGTAAAACATGCACTTCGTTGCATTAATATTTATGGTCTCTGGAACGCCGAGTAAAACGGCATTTGCGAACATCCATAGTGACCCGTAAAAGAGCTTGTCCGGCCATAAATAATAATACTGTTACCAAAATAACGCGCAGCGAAGGTTGATTGCGAGAGTCTATAGTGCTCGCGCAAGCATCCGCACTCCGTTTACAGACCACGCCCGCCACTAAAAAAACCACGCACCCTCGTCCTAAAGAATTTATTTTTTTTTCTATTTTTCTTATTCCGTTTAACTAGGTTGCCCTAAGGCAATCCCTGGCTCACATGGCAGCAAGTTTTCTTTTCCTTGTTTTTCCCCCGTGAAGTAGCTTTTGTTTTTGATGCATTCTCTTGAATGTATTTTTTAATACTATTTTCTTGTTTTCTCATTTCGACGAGGAAAAACAAGGCAAGCTGCGTGGCTGAAGCCGTCGGCTGTCGGAGTCGGGCAAATGCGCGAACGGCAGTTTGTTGCGGCCTCGCAAATTTTTAATAACGCGGGGATGAAGTTTACGGCACGGGTGTATAACCGTCTTCTCGGGGCATTTTAGTTCGCCATCGACATATATATTTAGAACGTTTTGCCCTCGTGAAAGAGGAAGGATGCCGAATACTGAAAAGTACTAACCTCGGCCCGTATTCACGAAAACAACTTACGACAAAAAAGCTCTTAAGAGAAAATTTCAGCCAATGCCGCTGCTGGACATATCATTAGAGACGCTTCCGACCAATGGCAGAAAGCACTTACGAAAGAGAAGTTTTATGAATTCGGCCCCTCATACTTACCGCGTGAAGTTAAAGAGTGCGTCCCACACCCGTCATATATATATATATATATATATATATATATATATATATATATATATATATATATATATATATATATATATATATATATAGTTGTTCCTACGAAAGGAAATTGAAATTTCATTGAGCGCTAGGAATTGGGCACGTAGAATTCAAGAGAACGGTGGGAGAATTTTTTTACTCCTTTATATATATATATATATATATATATATATATATATATATATATATATATATATATATATATATATATATATATATATATATATATATATATATATATATATATATATATATATACATTGGGGGTTGGGATAACTTTAGAGGCCTTCCTCTTCGTCCAGTGTCCGTATGGTTCGCAGTGGGAACATCTAGTCGTACGTTTTTCAAGAAGAACATTGTCATGGCATAAAGAGAGATGCACGGAGCTAAGGCACAAAAAGACACAAAAATGCACGGAGCTAAATCAAGCAGGGCTTGGTTGGCTACCCCGCACTGGGAAAAGGAAAGACAGCTAGAAGATGAGCTGAAAGAGGGAAGCTATAGAACTGGCACACGCGCACAGAAAAGCACCTATTCCGTCACAAGGATCGCAGCCCTGTTTATCCAGGCATACGGGGTCATGACTCCAAAACCTTCTTCTGCTCCTTCTTCTTTCTTTATCAGTCTGTCGTCGAAACGTCTTAAAGGTACCCCGCAACATTTCTTCAAGTAATCTTGGAATGACATTCCCAAAGGAGTTCATCGCCTCATGAATCGCCTTCCGCAAAAGTTATTCAAATCCGTAAAGCATCAGCGGAGCAACAGCTTCACGTTTGAAGGGATTTCCACAGTGCGAGCGCATTCACTCTTTTTTCCTTCGCTGCGCGGGCGCTGCAAGGGGGCGAGGAGGTATGTTAGAGCCCGTCGTGAACTTGAGCGTTTTGCCTTGTTCGATCCCGGCCGCGGTGGTCGCATTTTCGATGGAGGCGAAAATACCAGAGGCCCGTGTATAGTGCGTTATCAGTGCACGTTAAAGAAATCCAGGTGGTCTAAATTTCCGGAGCCCCCCACTACGGCCTTTCTCTCCTCTCTATCCCTTTCACTCCCTTTCCCCCTTCCCCACGGACGCTTAGCCGTGGTCCCTACATGGGCTGAAGAAATTAGCGTCCTTTCCTAACCGAACCACGATCATCATCACCATCATCTTTCTTTCTTTTCTTCTTTTATTTCTTTTCTTTTCTTTCTTTCTTTCGTTTTTGAGCTTATTTGCGCTTCCGCAGTGCTGACGCGCGTGCCGCCAGAGTCACTGCGGGCATGTGGCGGCGCCCCACGGCGCCCGCGGTGGGGCGCCGAGAGGGCACCGAGAGGGCAAAAACGAAATAAAGAGGGAGGCATTTTATGATAATTCAAGAGCAAGCGCTTTATTGTTTGAAGCGAGATCGGGCTGCCTTAGAACGCGTGTTTATAGAGCGAAATTCAGTAAAGAAGAAGAAAAATGCACATGCTGTGAGGAAGATAGCGAAACGACAGAGCATGTTCTGATTGAATGCGGAAATATCCACCCAGGTGTACGTTTGGGCACCACCCTACATGAAGCCTTGGGTTTTAGGGCGAACAACGAGAAGCTGAACATAGCCGCGATTGAAATAAGTAAGAGACGGTTAGAATACTGGTGGCAGAAAACTAGAGAGAACGGACAAAAATAATTATAGGGAAAAATATGGAATTTCTGCCATAAGGGGCAGGGAACTGGGCTATGAAATTCCGTTTTTGATATGGCATGATCGATTTGATTGAAGTAAATTTAAAAGGCATGAGGAAAATTAAAAGAGAGAAAAAAAAGTTCTTAAATCTTCTTACGAGCCTGGTGGCGCACATGTCACCGCCCCGTTACAAAGGGGAAGCTCATAGCATCCATCCATCCATCCGGTAACTGCGTCCACGAATCCATGGCTTCCGTGATTCCGCATGCCGGCGTGCCGCGTGCATAATCTCGGAGGCCGTGGCGAATCAGCCAATCGTAGTGTTGCCACCTCCTATGTAGTCCATGCCCCATGAGTGACGCGATTCCTTGAAAGAAGTTTGAAACAAAATTGCGAGTTTCTTTGCTAGTGCTTGCAGTGCTACAAATATTTGGCTGACATTCACAGGAGGCTCCACGACTGACTGGAAGCATTTTCTGCCTATGTTAAAAAAAAAGTGTTGCAGGGTCCCTCTAATGATATGTGAAGGGCAAGCATTTCACCATCGTATGCAGAACAGTTACGCAAGGAACATCATCTCAGCAACATCTCTCAAGGCCTTTGTGCCTAAAGGCCAGGAAGGATTCGCTTTCTCAGGAAATCACTACTACCGTAGCTGCGTAGGCTACGGCCCTACCGCGGGCTTTTATCGAGAGAGACCTACCTACAGGGGATATCATAATCTTGTTTCGTATTATCTAATTTGTAAATAAAGAAGAAATAATGGCGTTTCGGTAGGCTTTAAAGCGCCCTAGTTTTACCGCTTCGAAACCCATTTCACAGCCATTTACAGCATACCTTCACCGCGAATTTCGCATTCCTGGGGCCTCTTCGAACAACATTTCTCGCTCCTCCTTTTTTTTTTGCGTTTGTAGCTCGGATTATCTATCACGAAATACAAATTAGAAGAGAAGCTCAGGGGAATATGGATGCTTGAACAGAAGGCAGTTGCCGCCCTGACGAAGACAAGTCCGCTTGTCGAAACGTTGGCTCTTGCGACATTCCCTGTTCTAAATCGTATTTTGCGATCTTTTCATCTATCACGAAATAGTAAAAAAGTAGGAAGCTGCAAGGGGATAAGAACGCATTCTTTATGCCTGTTGTTGGTTTACAAATTTTCGCTCGGAATCCATGGCGTAGCATGACAGCCAAAGGAGACGTGAGAGGCAGGCTGAACAAAGCTCGCATTTGCAATCGCATTTTCCCTGCTCGCGATCCCGTGACTCGGCTTTCTAAGGGTGAAATGACACTCAGGCAGAGGCGCACGCTATACAAAGTGCGAAGTGGCCAGTAGGCAAGATGTGAAAGCAGAATCCATTCGCAATGTCTTTCTATCGTAGTTTCAAGGCTGAACTAAAAAAAGTAAAGAAAGAAAACCCAGCTTTTCTTGTCGCTGCGGCAATAAAATGTCTTTGCTATGAAACAAGTCAAGAGAGAAGAAAGCTGGGACTCATGAATGTTGATGCTCACGTGAAAGAAAATCAAGACATTGTCTGCGCTGAGACTATATACGTCCAGAGTGAGGCATAAAAGCGCTGTATAAGAAGAACGAGCTACGTGCTTATCCAAATGATCCATTTTTGCGCCACCCTGGAGTTGTTTCTTCATTCGTTGTTACCATTCTTTTACCCGTGTACCCACTCTTCCGTACGGTCGGTTGGTCGGATTGCCGGTTGATCGTTTGTTCGTTCATTCGTCCGTCCCTTCTTCCAGTAGCCTCGCCACGGTGTTCTAGTGGTTATGGCACTCGGCTGCTGATCCGAAGGTCGCGAGATCGAATCCCGGCCGCGGCGGCTGCATTTCGATGGTGCCGAAATGGTGAGGCCCGTGTGCTGTGCGATGTCAGTGTACGTTAAAGAACCCCAGGAGCCCTCCACTACGGCGTCTCTCATAATCAGAGCTGGTTCTGGGACGTAAAACCCAACAAAACAACACTTGAGCGGACCGGGATGTCGTCCCCCATAGGACGTCGCACGTACCAAAACACAAGTATGTGTAATTGTTGAAATAAGCCAGATCAGTATAACAAAACAGAAGATACACATTAGGGGTAATTATGTTTGAAGTTTGAAGTTTATTCAAGGTTCATATATATATACAGACATATACAGAAATAGACAATTATTATACAGAAAAAGGTCCCATAGTGTAAACACTGTAAGGGGACCTTATTATAATGGTAGAAAAAAAAACATTACTTAACAGCAAACAGGAAATATTTAGAGTACAAAGTAAGAAATAAAACAAAAAAAGAAAAAACACAGCGAATCAAATATTTAGGCAATCGCATAATGGCAATCCCATATTTAGGCAATCGCATAATGAGATCAAAGTAAGCGAAAACAATCCGAAAACGCTGACGAGAAACGCAAGCGATACACAGGGGGAACACTGCTCCGAAGCAACACAAGCTTACATGCACCGATGAATTCTGATAAAACCGATTAATAATGGTAAAATGAAATGATGGCGAAGCTTCCGCGAGGTGGCGGATGGGTTAACACAGCGAAGCTGGTCGATTTGAAGTTTCAAATGGTTTTGTTAGGTCTCCCTTGGCAAGCTATTTAATCTTAACTATTTAATCCTAACCCAATTGGGCTTGTCTCAATTATTCCTAAAATAAATGGGCTTGTCTTAATACGTGTTCGCTTAGTTGGGTTTGTCACTTAATTATGCTTGACCTAGTTAGTCATAATTTAGTCCTAGTTTATTATACGTGTCTTAATAATATAGGCTTAATTAGGCTTTGTTTAATTAATCTTAGCTTATTAGGCATCACTTCATTAGTCTTAGCTAAATTATGCCTGATTTATTTATCATTGCCTTAATTAGGTGTTGTCCATCATACCTACACACTTGCCTCCCTCAATATCCTTCTCCCTCTCTATCTCTGTCTCTCTGTCTCTCTCTCTCTCTCTAGTCTACGGCGATTGTGCTGCTTCCTTACGGCCGCTATTCTTCCTTATCCTAGCCTTACCTTTACCAACCTCTTTACCCCCACTAACCTCCCCGTGCACGTCCCCCTCATTTCGTAGAGCTTCCTTCCATACGTTGTGCGGTTGTGCCTATAGTACTCCGCGACGAGGTCGTTTTCTCTATTCCTTCGCGCCGTTGAGGCCGCTAACCAAGTCAAGTCGATACACACAAAGGCCTCGGTGGAGACCGTGGCGAGCGTGTCGACGTCTTCGTCCACACAGTCTCCATCGCTACCACGTCAACGTACAGCGGCCGTTTTCACCGGGTGTGGGTGTGGCGGCAATTAGCTCTGATAAATGGGTCTCCTCTATGGAGTCGCTATCACCGTGCCGGGCCGCCAACGATAACTTCGCTTGCCGCCTCTCCCGATTCCGGGGGCTCATTACGTTGTTCTCCTCAAGGGCCTTGTTACGCCTTTCTTCCTGAACACCAGCATCGGGTTCCTACAGTCTACGCTGCAATACACATACTGCTTTCCCTTTCTTCGTTAACGAGCAGGTTGCTTATCTGTTTCAGTATTTTCTGGTCATAGTCGATTTTCCGGGGAGAGTTGCGTTTCGATATGCCTGCCCTAGGCTAGTTCCATTTATCAATGTCGCGTCGAGATTCATTACTTCCAGCTGTCCTCGCTTTCGCGTTGTCACCTCTCTAGGACGTTCTCTTCTTTCTTCTTTTTAAGCATAGGATATTTGTACTTTACTGGGAATCTTGTTTCTAGAGCGTCCGAAATGGTGCACTGCAGTAGGGCTTTAATTTCGGCGTCAAAACCTAAGGCGAAGGAAAGAATACACCGAAATGGCAGGAAAATACCTTTCACATCTGCGGCGTAACAATGAAAGTCCCGCGACTCACACGCGCACGCTATCTTCGTGTGTACCAACACGCTCTTGTTTTCAGATTCAGCACCATACTGCCGGTGAGATGGCCTGTATAAAGGTAGAGGCAGAGAGTTGTGCGGAAGGTAAGAAGCTTAACAAGAATATAACTTCCAGTTTGCTACCCTACACAGGGGGAGTGGTAAAGAGAGGTAGGAAAGGGGGAGAAGAAGAATGAGAGGGAGAGGGAACAGTAAGCACACACACACAGAGAGAGAGAGAGAGAAATAAGGAAGGGAAGGCAGGGATGTTAACCAGTCATGGGTCCGGTTAAGCACACACACACAAACAAACAAACACGGTAGAATTACGGTATTCGAACGTCGGAACAATCGACGTTCAAGTCGGAAACTGCTGCGATATTTTACCATGTCAAGCTAATGGCGATTCTTATCTTCCCGAGACGCTCCTCTCACGCGCCCATACCAGAGATGGCCAGCAAACTTCAAAATAATTCTTAATAAGCAGTAAAGCGCAAAGACAAAACCGAAATCCAATCATGCAGTGACGCCACATGAGCCAACCCGCCTTTCCAAGGTGCGACAGTGCATGCGCCCTTCCCCTGGCGGGAAGGTCGAGCAGGTTTGGTCTGCGCGCGCAAATCTCGAAGGCCACAGTATGGTACCTGTTCACCTCACTCGCTTTGCCTCGGATGACGTCAGCACACTAATGGCCAACAATTGTAGGAAGTCAGGTAAGGGGTTTGAGGTGATCATCGAAAACTGAATTCAGCAAAACCAGAGTGATTGATTGATATCTGGCATTTTATGCCACAATATGACTATGATAGACGCCGTAGTGGAGCTCTCCGGAAACTTAGACCAGCCTGTTGAACCCCGGGTAGTCAAAATTTCCGGAGTGACGAGGTCGTTTCCCACACCCGGCAGGCAAGCTGCGTTTCGATGGTGGCGAAATGTTGAGGTACAGTGCGATGCCAGCGCAGGTTATAAAGGACCGCAGGTGGTCGAAATTTCTGGAGCCCTCCACTACGGCGTCACTCATAATCAGAGCTGGTTTTGGGACGTAAAACACCAGAGAACAAATCTTTAAAAGAACCTACGAAGAAGCCCTTACATATATTTAGCTACGGCACAATATCTCAGACAAGAGCTATTATATAAAAAAAGAGAAAAACGAGGCACTCATCTGAGTTCTACTGTCTCTCTTACCCGGCAAAGCATCGCTCGTTCCAATAGGAGGCCTGCTGCTACAGCACAACATCCGATGTTCACCCGAGTGTCATCAATCAGCGCAACGCTTCGCGCGGCCTAATTCGCGATTAGCCGCCGTGCCGAGGTTCCCTCCTCACATGACGAGCCATTTGAAGAAGATCTCGCAACCCTTTCCAACTTAAGAACGGTGGAGCCTCGGCTGCGAGGAGTCAGTCAGCAAAGTACCGACGCGAGGTGCTTCGCTGGAAGCCATTACTCAAATGGCAACGTGGAAGAAAGAGGCTCGCAACGCGGTGCGAATGCACGTGCCGCCATCGACAAAGCCCCATTAACACGGCAGAAGGGTGCAGGAGGGAAAAGTACAGGTACGGGCATGCAACACAGATGCCGTTTGTCCTGAATACATACTGAGCTGTTATAAGATAGGGAAGTCCTAAGTTATTAACGAAAACGACAATGAAACCCGGAAAATGGCTGTGAAAGGCTTTCAATCCCTTGCGTAACCTATTCTTGTGTTTCGCTATCTTTTTTTTTTGTACTTTTGTTCATTCTTGGCAAGTGTATAAAACTGGGCCATGCATAAGACTTCCGCGCAAGCCGTGTTGTTCTCAACGTTATTTTAGGGTTTTGGGCACACTTCCTACGTGGCACGTAACATATAGAAGTGTACACCCTCTGCGTGGCAGTCGAGCATTCCACCACTGAGCCAAGCCTGTGCTTTAAAAAATCATCGCTAAAAGACCTAAACAGGTATAATGCCTGTCGAGGAATCTCATTAACAAATGTGATGTTACGTGGCAGAATAATAATACGCCACTGCACGTCACGGGAAGTGGGTTGCGTAACTTGTTCGAGGAATCATTTGAAAAAAAAAAAACAGGGGTGCATGCTTTGTAACTCTGCACCCATTACAGGGGCATCATATACATCACCATTATGAAACAATGTTCTTCAACTTATCCGTCATCATTATCACGAATCTCTGCTTCGTGAAGCAGTTTTGCCGTATCCAAGGAGGTTTCAAAAGAAAAAGAAAAAAGATTTTTTTTTTAATTTCAGACCTCCTTGGTCGTATCGTGCAATACACCACGCGGCAGACGACGTGCGCAGCCTCGACAGCGACCTGACTTGACTCTTCGATATACCTGATGGCGCCTCCTTGCAAGGAGCGGACCGCTGCTGAAGAAGCGAATGGCAGAGCTACGCTCGCTGCTGCAGCAAGGCAACGTCGGCCACAACAGACAGCTGTGCAGAGAGGAGCCCAAACCGCAGCTCGCCGTCGACGCCGGGCCGAGAGTTCGGTTCGTTCTCGGGAAAACGACGCAAAGAGACTCCCTAAGATGTGTAGTTATACAGATTTGCACCTTACAATGCTTCAGTAATTATGACGTAGTGAGAACTTCCCTACTTGGCGAAATGGTAAGAGTTATGGCGCAAAGGAGGAGGAGGAGAAAGGAGGGAGGAAAGACAGGGAGGTTAGCCAGTGCTGAGACCGGCTGGCTACCCTGTGCAGGGGAAGTGGGGTGAGGGGAATGAAAGATAACAGAAAGGAGACACGACAAGAGAAAAGAAAAGGACAGAGAGAAAAAAAAAACACGCACTGAAAAAGAAAGGAAACGCGACACTGCTTAGAGTCTGTCCTTTAGACCGCTCGTCCTTAAAAATCGTAACAGCGCGTTCAGCGCTTTCCGTGCTGACGATGGTCCTGGCCAGTGTCCCAAAACTCGTTGCTCGGACAAAGGGCGGCTGTCAAGTCTGTCTAGAGCAGCGGTAAGTTCTTTCCTAGGGCCACTGTAACGGGGACACTCACAAAGAAGATGACGTATCGTTTCGTCGCAGCCGCAGTTCTCACACTTAGGGTCGTTCGTCATTCCAATGAGAAATGAGTAGGCCTTCGTGAAGGCAACCCCAAGCCACAGGCGACACAAAAGCGTCTCCTCAGCGCGAGGTATTCCTGACGGAAGGTGGAACTGAAGGTCCGGGTGCAAACTGTGGACACGAGCATTGGTGAATTCTGATGAATTCCACTGTGCACGTGTAAGTTCACGTGCTAGGGATTGAGGCCTTGCGGATGCGTCGGTCCTGGAGTACGGTATTCCTCTACAGTGGTTATCATCGTGGGCAGATCGGGCGCATTCATCAGCGAGGTCATTGCCGCTGATCCCACAGTGACCCGGTTACCACTGGTACGTGATGTCGTGTCCTTGCTCGACTGCATGGTGATGAAGAATTCTTATGTCAGCAACTAATTGCTCGTGAGGTCCATGACGAAATGGTGATATAAGGGACTGAAGAGCTGCTTTGGAGTCGGTGAATATTGACCATGCATGGGAAGGTTCTGCAATTATGACCTCTACCGCAGCATGAATGGCGGCGAGTTCTGCAGCCGTCGAAGTTGTAAAATGGGACGTCTTGAATCGTATGGTGACGGATTTTGCTGGAATGACCACTGCTCCTGTGGAGCTTACAGAGGAAACTGACCCATCCGTATAAACGTGAAGGCGTCCTCTGTGTTTCTCATGCAGGAACATTAGGGTGGCTTGTTGTAAAGCTATAGATGACAAGTGGCTTTTCTTTTTGATTCCGGGAATGGTCAGGAGCGCTTCGAGGGGATGAAGACACCACAATGGTAATGATGGCCTTGCTGGAGGCGTGAAACTCGATGGCAGGACAGCACGATGAGCAGCAATAATGGCGCTGAATTCGGAGTCTGGCCTTGAAACGGAAAGAGACGCTAGGTGGTGCGATGGAATTCGAGCAAGATGCCTTATGTGTACTCGTAGGGCATCCACACGAAGGTATGTCATGATTGGGTGATCACGTGCGACGACTACAGTCGCTGCTGTTGATGCACATTTCGGCAGTCCAAGACATATTCTCAAAGCTTGGGCTTGAAGCGACTGGAGAACGCGCACGTTAGTTTTACGTATTCCGCCCAGCACTGGTAGGCTATAGCGCATGCATCCAAGGAACAACGCTGTGTAAAGCTGGAGCATCGCTCGTACAGATGCACCCCACGATTTTCCCGCAAGGAACCTGAGCACATGGGTGATATTGGTTAGCTTCCTTTTCATATAGGAGATGTGAGGGCTCCAAGACAGGTCGCGGTCGATTATTACTCCCAGGAATCGGTGGGTCTTCTCACACTTGACAGCCTGTCCGTTAATTCTAATTACGTAGTGCTCCATTTCCTTGCGTGTGAAAGCAACTAACGAGCACTTCTCGGATGACAGTTCGAGCCCCCTTTCATGAAGGTAATTCGAGGTTATTGTGGTCGCTCTCTGTAGCCGGGCCCGTACGTGCATACGTGTCACCCCAGACGCCCAGATGCAAATGTCGTCTGCATATATAGAAAGATGGACAGACCGTGGAAGTGCGTCGACGAGGCCGAGAAGTGCTAGGTTGAAAAGTGTGGGGCTCAGGACTCCGCCCTGTGGCACGCCGCGACCGGTACAATGGTGCGTTGTGGTACCATCCTCTGTTTGTACGAAGAAGGTTCTGCCCTTTAAATAGCTGTAGATCCATGTGTAGACGCGGCCACCTAGTCCAACATTGCCCAGAACATCCAGTATGGCTCCATGCAATACATTGTCGTATGCGCCTTTTACGTCCAAAAATATTGCTGCGGATAATCTCTTAAGGCTTTTTTCCTGCTGTACAGATGAGATAAGGTCTACAACGTTGTCAATAGAAGACCGTCCGCGCCGAAAACCAGCCATAGCATCTGGGTATATGTCATAGTTCTCCAGATACCACTCAAGACG
The DNA here is from genome assembly GCA_013339685.2 of Hyalomma asiaticum. Classification (NCBI taxonomy): domain Eukaryota; kingdom Metazoa; phylum Arthropoda; class Arachnida; order Ixodida; family Ixodidae; genus Hyalomma; species Hyalomma asiaticum. Next base: position 72,967,852 of record CM023484.1, read on the forward strand.
AGTCAGCACCATCCTCTCCATCACCTTTCCTAAGCAGCTAGCCAGCGCAATGGGGCGATAGGAGGCCAAGTCAAGAGGAGATTTACCTGTTTTCAGCAGAGGGACAAGGCGACTGGACTTCCACGAAGGAGGAATCAGTCCACCGCGCCACGAGTCATTGTATATGGCCAGAAGGGCACGTCGACCTGTCTGACCGAGGTTGCTGATCTTCATGTAGCTTATGCCATCAGGTCCAGGTGATGATGAACGCTTGCATGCAGCCAACGCGGCTTCAAGCTCCTGCAAAGAGAACAGATTGTCCATCCTGGGGTCTCTTGAGATTGGCGTGCTCCTTTGGCTACTTGAGGTGAAAGAGGACCCTTGACTGGCAATCCTCGCGCAGAAATCTTCTGCCACCTCAATTTCACGACGCCCTTGATGGAGAGCAAGGCACTTAAACGTGTGACGCTGTTGCGGTGGTGTGCACAGGCCGCGGACGACTCGCCATATGTGAGATATAGGCTTGTGTGGGTCAAGCGACTCACAAAACGTTTTCCATCGGAGAGACTGGAGAGTGTTTATACGACGCTTAATTTTCTTTTGTACACGTCTCGCTTCCCTTAAATCGTGAATTGATTTGGTACGCCGATACCGCCGTTCAGCTCGACGGCGGATTGCTCGGAGACGCTCCAATTCCACTTCGTGTTCGCAAAATTTTTTCGTCGGTGAAAAATCGTAGGCAGCGTCTCGAGCTGCGTTTCTGATGACGTCTTCCAGATTGTCAAGAGTGGCCTCTTCATTTGCTTCGCAACCTTGCTCTGTTAGTGACCTGTACTGCGTCCAGTCGATGCGTCGAGAAACGGTCATGTGCGACGTGCCTAGGCCGTTGACTGTTATGTAAGTGGGAATGTGGTCACTGCCATGGGTTTCGATATCAGGAAACCACTGCACCTTGTGAATCAGGCTTTGTGACACAAACGTCAGGTCGAGGCAGCTGCTATACGTCAGTCCCCGAAGAAACGTAGGGCTGCCGTCGTTTACACAGCGCAGTTGATAGTCCGACGCGAATGAAAAGAGTCGTCTTCCTCGACGATCCATCTTCTGGCTTCCCCATGATGGGTGATGAGCGTTGAAATCGCCAGTCATAATCCACGGCCCAGGTGTCGCTGATAGAAGTGCACCAAGTCTCACAGTGTCTAAACGGCTGGAAGGGGAAATATATACGCCTATAAGCGTGAACGTCAGGTCCTTTCTCTCCACTGTCAAGCACACGTACTGGTTTTTATCGTCCGGTGTTACAGCATGCTCTATGTAGGTAAGGTCGCACCTTACATAAATGATGACTTTGCTGCAGTCGTTGAAGGTAACAGACCTGAAAGCTTCATAACCGGATAACCGTATTGTACTGTGAAGTCGTGGTTCGCAAATAACGAGAATCGGAAACCGATGCCTAAATATGAATGGTCGAATATCCGAAATGCGGGGTCTGAGGCCTCGGGCATTCCACTGGAAGATCGAAGCTTCTTTGACTGCTTTACGGAAGGGCTGCAGAGGGGGAGCCATAGTGGTTCTCCAGGCTTGACAGCACCGGGTTCAACGCGTCTAATATTTGGAGTGCACTACGAGCAGCTGGCGTGTGGATGCTACTGAGAAGCACTCGAAGGGTATTCATGAGAGCCTTTACCATGGCTACGACTTCTTTGTCATGACTATCGCCACTGTGCCGTTCCGAAGTAACTTTCGGCGGTCGGTGCAGCGGTTCTGCTGGTACATTTTGCGCCGGCAGAGCTGGCCACCCGTCAGCCGGGGCAGTGATACCTCTGTCCTTCTTAGGGTGCATGTTGCTGGTACTCCCAGAGGCTTGCAGTGGTGGGTTGCTAGATTGTGGAAGAGGCGCATCCGTGGGCTTGGCCGTAGATTTAGAACGCCTGCGGCGACGAGAACGCCGACGTCGTACCTTGGCAGCAGCCTCCCTGTGGGTCGAACCATCTCTGACCATCTGCCTCAAAACTTGCATCTCCTTCTTCATATATGGGCATTCCTTTGAAGATGCATCGTGTGGGCCATCACAGTTGCCGCATTTACGATGTTCTGCTTGGCAGGCATCCGTACGGTGCGACTCTGAGCATCGCGAGCACACGGCGGAGTTCGTGCACACAGCACTAACGTGACCCATCTTAAAGCAATTCCGGCACTGGAGCGGTCTTGGCACAAAGGGCCGCACTGCGTGCCGGAAATGACCGACTTTGACGTGAGATGGCAAAGTCTCCCCATTGAAGATGAGCTTCACACAGCGGGAGTTACCAAGACGACGGGCTTGCAATATGACGAGTCCCTCCGTCACCGGCTTGATCAAAATCGGAAAGTCGCTTTCACTGATGGAAGCGTCGACATCGTATATAACAGCTGCCGTGGAGTCCTTCCCGTCTAGTATGTAAGAACGTACGTTGATGTTCCCCAACAACGTGACGTTGCTGAGTACATCCAGAGCACTGCGTTGCTTGACGTCTATAGCGAGAACATTCTTGCGAGTGTTGATCCTCACATCTGAGATCTGATCCGGGGCCAGAGCCTCAAGAGACACAGATGTAGCCTGACGATTCAGCCGGTTCAGGCTATCAGTAGCGGTCAGCGGCACGAATAAAATTGTGTGAACCGGGGGCTCGAGCTTCTTACTTGAAGAAGATGCCACGAGTAGTCTTCGTTTTGCTTTACGCCTTGTGACGGGCACAAAATCGCTGTCATACGAGCTCTCCTCACTCGCGGAACCATATATGATCGTGTCCTCGCTGTCGGCGTCACTCGGCTGGCCGGAACGCTTTCTCGCACCAGTTGCAGACGACGTGGAGGGAGTGGGCGGAGGCCCAGGTGAGTCGACGTCCATTTCCGTAGGCGCGGGAACGGCGTCTCCAGCAAACGCCAAAGAAAAACTTGAAAAATAGCAGAGACTGGAACAAGCGTTCTATGCAGCAATCACCTCTACCACCTCTACCTGCACTAGTTTCCCCAAGCATTTACAATGGCCTCTAAGAAGGTCGCTCCTCCATCTTACTCTGTCAGTCCTGCGATTCGGCGCAGGCCTTGCTCTTTTTTTAAAAGGAAAGCGTTTTATGCCGGGGTCCACCACGAACCCATACGTCACCACCGTAACGGATATGACGCAGTAAAACAAACATGAACAACAAAGAAAAACACTCGGAAAAACTGTTAATGCGCTGGGAATCAAACTCGCAGCAGCCCGCTCCACGACGAAAGGTGGCCGGTGCTCTACCACTGCGCTATGCCGCACACGCCCGACGCTGTACGAACGCGTCTTATATTCATTCTGCGACGCTCTCGTCCGGCTCAACGCGATCGCATCTAGGCGCACATAGCCTAGAACGGTGCCGCTATCCAGGAGAGGCGAAGTGAATCACTGCAGCTTTACTTCGCCTCTTATGCATGGCGGCACCACTCCAGGCGCGTTCCAAACTCCGCCTAGATGCGCGCGTGCATCAGAAAGAAGCGTGATAAGAACATAGCCGCGTCCGTACCAACGTTGCTTCGTACAGCTTATGTGCGCCGATAGCGCAGTGGTAGAGCGCGCGCGTCACCTTTCGTCTTTGGTAGCGTTCCCCCGCCGACCACTCTTCGAGCGTGATGGCAATAGGAACACTGCTGCGTTAGGCGCTCAAGCGCGGCAACGACGTTGACGCGTCAATTTACTTCATATTTACTTCAGTCATATTTACTTGCGCCACGCAAGTAAATATGACTGATACATTCGTCGCGCCGCATTTACTATGGACTGTGTCCAGTTATTACTCCAGTTACCAAAAGGGGTTGGTCCTTGATGTGATGGAGGGGATGCGTGGACGTGGGTTCATCCACGACAAATGCTGCCGTATACCAGTGAAACACCGATAGCAATGGGGAATTTCACCTCGATGTAACAATTAACATTCACCTGCTTATGAGAAGGCACATTTGACTTTCGTGTTATACCGATCCCTTTGACAGAGGGATCAGCCACATCTTTTTTTTTTGCTAAGATTATGTCAACTGCACTGCCATGTTTCCTTTCTTTCTTGCTTTTTTGGCATAAGCCTTGACATATTTACTTGCAACAGCAACACTATAGTGGCCGTAGCCGTGTATGTGGGTTAGAAACAGATAGGTAAGGGGGAGGGGGAGGAGCGTCCGCCCCTTTTCCGTCTATTTGTTGAGTGAGGAGGGGGTGCGAAGTGTGCCCCGTACGTTCACGTTTCACTGCCTTCCTACTGTAAGGGCCTCAAGGGGAGGATGTTGGTATAGGAGTGAGTTGGCTCTTCCATGACATTCTTTTCTAGAGGATTTTGCGAACGCTTATGCTAGTGGCCAATTTTATTTCGGCGTCAGCTGCTGAGTGATTACTTATAGAACAAGTGCAATGTCCCGCTTTCGTTATGTGCTGCCTGAATGCATGTCATCCCTTCTTGTAGCTGCAAAGCTGTAGCGGCCTACAATTTTTCTGAGCGAAATGTATAGTATAATTACTTTTGTGGCAAGAGTACTTTCTTGCACTAACTGTACGATACTAATAACTTGCAGCAGCGGAAATGCAGCGACCTACCACTTTCCGACTCCAGCTGTGCGGTACAGGTACGTCTTAAAGCTACCGTTCTGTGATGCGTCCCTTTTCTGTCAAATTTACGACATGTCCTTACTCTTAGCAACAAAACTGTACAAACCGGTGTTTGTACCGCTGCTGCATCGCTATCCTGGCTGCGGTCGTAGACCTCGGGAAGAGGCCGCTTCCTGTCTGTTCCATTTCTTCTCCACCTTATTTCCCTGTCCACCCCAGTACCGGGAACAAACCGAGTTTCGTTACAGTTAGTCCCCCTGGTTCTGCCCGCTAACTAGTATGTCTCCTCTTCCCTCCACCTTTGATGTACGAAACAGTAAACTTTGATTAACACGCCCCCGCGGTTAGCAGCACTGAGCGAAGCTGGCTTTCAGGGACCCCACGTCGGGGTTGGCGTGATGTGCCAACGCAAGCCCCTCGTGCAATTCAGTGGACGACCGCAAAGCGTCCACCAAGCAATGCACTGGCCGAAAAAGCACCGCGATACGGAACGACAGCGCAACACTCGAGCATTCTCGATTTTGTATGCGCTCGCGGTCAGCCGCTAACGCCCGCCAATGGCCCATTCATCCTCGTTTGGATGGCGCCACACGGACAAGGCCTGGGCGGGCCGGCGTGAAAAATGTCCCGGAAGCCGCAAGAGAACGAATTTAATGGACTGTCCTTTACGTGTGCCGCATTGGCGCGCGAGTGCGGCAAGCGGCGGCGGCCTCTCGGGCAACCTTTATATGCTCGTAGATCCTCGTGAACTGCGCGATACGTTTCTTCTTTTTTTTTTACCGGCGCCAGCGAAAGATAAGCATAAATTTGTACAATTCATATGGATCCACTCGTTGGTTTTCTCAACCGCATTTCCACGAGTATGCCAAGTTCTAAGGCAAGCCTTCCTTGAGTCTCGTGTGTGTACTGTGTGTGCCTTTTGCCCATGATCGACTAAGTTTTGACCGATTCCACGAGCAAATTATAACTACACCGGCCCCATCGTGGATATTGTAATGAAAATTCGTTCCATCAGAAGACACATTAATCAAATGTGCGCGGGGAACTGCTAGCCGATCCCGATGCCCGTGTAGCAAATTTACGGCCCACGGATCCGCTCCGTGAAGGGGGTCGGTCAGCGAGGTTGTCCAGTTGCACTATGCGTTACACCACGTGTTACACCTGCGAGCCAAACTTTGCAAGCAGATTTCTTAAATATCTTGTTTCTCCGTCCCGAGATCATACGGTGCACTACTATAGTTCTTTTCGGAAGCCACCATTTATGTCCAGACGGTCGAAGGCGAGAGCAGGTGACTTGCTGGTTAAACCAACGGTGTTTCAGCGGACAGCTACGCCGACGGCACATGTTAGCATAAGCCAGCGTCGGCGTAATACGCATACTCGCAGTGGATTGAATGTCGTTTGGAACGCTGGCCAATCGGGATGACGTTCAGGTAAATGTCTAGTCTGCTAATGCCGTCTTAACGATGTTGCTCCGGTACAACATGTGGGTCTATTTTGTTGTTTTCTTCTCTCGGTTGGCTTGGCGTTCGTACCAGAGTGTGTGTTGAGGAGGATTCCGAACACTACGGTCGCCCTCGCTCTGGTAGGTGTGAAGGAAACACTTGCATCGTGCCAAGAAGAGCAAATTGACGTAGAAGTACTTGCCCCGTACGTTGTCGTAGGGGCATTTAGAAGGGAGGCTTTTGCTTTGCGGTGTTGCGTTGTCTTGTATCGTGCCTTATGTTGTATCGTGTTTGCAGTGCGGCAGTTCCGCCCAATTCAAAGGACATTTGCCAAAGTCTGGAGCCGCAAGTGATCCTGTATTTGCGAGAACAGTTTAAGTGTAGAAATTTGTGGAACCTGCTTATCACTATACCTACAGTCCTACTACAGAAGTTATCCATCCCGCAAACACATTGCAACAGCATCCCTGTTTTGAATGCCATGGAAGCCATCAAGCTTACAGAGATACTAGAATGTGAAACGATTCTATAATTCAGTTCCAAGAAAAACATGTCAATTTGTTCTCACTTTCTTTTTGTGTGTGTGTGTGTGGTACAACAAACTTTATCACTTACCCGCGTGTGTAACATCAACGCCAACATCTACATAGTGTAGCACACCCCCTGTTTTATTGCAGCACATTTAGCGTTAACAAGTGGATGCATTAGCACAAAAGAAACTGTCATTTCCAATTATTCCTACAGTTCGTATCAGACTGCAATAATTTTCTTTAATGTTAATGAGGTCCTTTCTATAATTAGGCCCTTACATAGCCCGCGTTTACTCAAACGGAATCTCTTCGGCTCATATGCCTTCAAATATACGCCAGGAAATGAGAGCTACCTTATATTAAGAACTGCAAGGTCATTATGGGCGAAAATCTCATGGCTGCTCAAGTGACATTAAAATTTAAATGTTCCTTGACATCCTCCTTCACGTATTTCATACCGTGTAGTTCTATCCGAGTACTTTCCCGGGACTGCGAAATTCTGCGTGTCCAGAGTTCGGAAGGAAGCCTCATCGCCAGAAATGAAGTGACATCTGCTAGCTGTACGTTTATATATATCAAGGCTATTTTTGCTCTGTAATGGCTTTAAAGAGTACTCGAAATAAACGCATTTGCAAGCGCATATGGCGATGCCTCGACGATTCGTTTAAAACCATCTGCAGGACCTCCTTTTTTTTATTTTTTTGTGTACAGGATGATTGCTCAATCCCATTCAGGTCACGTCGTGTGGAACTGAAATATTTCTTTTATAGAAAGCAAAGAAGCTGTTCTCAGCATGTAGTTCTCCTTCCCTTGCGCCTCCCCCCTCTTTTTTTTCTTTCTTTTTGTCAACGATTTCATTTAAGTCAGTGTTCTTTCTATGAGGCTCATTCATGGACCGGCCTCACGAAATGAGGCTTCTCATTTCATGTATGTAAAGCAATTCAGGCGCTTTCCTATCTTAATACCAAGCTCGGTGACAGAAGACCAGCTGTTTAAGTCACAGAAAATGCAAGTGAAGACGCAGTTCTTCGAGCATAATTCCTTCTATGTACACTCGCGTTACGTGACCAAAATTCACCAACGCGCTTTTCTAGGACGTGGGCTCCTGCCTTTTTTATGAATAACATAGCCCCATAGAAAGAAGACACCGGTTACAGAAATATAGCACAGGCTTACCTGCACCGCTTGGCCTCTGTGTTGCCAGAATTCGACACCTAGTATTTTTAAAATTTGAAAGCTCTTTTCGTCATGTTCCTGGAAACATTTTTTTACTGTGAGAGCAATTATACGGACACTCGAACGGGGTTTTCGCCGTCGCCGTAATGTTTCCGCAAGGCTAAGATTATCGCTAACAGCTCCGCTACAAACACCGGGGTGTAATCTGGGAGCCTTAATGCATAAAATCAGATGAGCGACGAGGAGAAAATGCCCACACCTGCCTTTTCCTCTTTCACGGAAGCATCTGTGGCTATTACATACTTAGTTTGTACATGAGTACTTAGTTTGTTTGTACTTCTTGGTACAGAACATTATTCGCTACAAACTTAGGGAGTCCCAGACACAGTCGCAAGGCTTCGCGCTCCAATACAACCAGAGGCTTAATTTTATAAGCAGGGCAGCCAGAGAATAGAATACAACCAAATTCTAGTATCGGGCGCATGTACATTTTATAAATCATTAGCATCGTGTCCCTACGAAGTCCGTATTGTTTTTTGCTCAACCGGCGTAGTGTACCTAAGGCATGCTGCGCCTTGGAAGCTACGTTTTCTATGTGCGATCTCCAATTGAGCTTTTCGCTATAAGTAATTCCCAGATACTTGAGAGAGGTCGCCTGGGGAATTATATCTTGCTTGTACACTAAAGAAATGGAAATAGGGACTGTGAATGGAACACCAGTAATGCCCTTTTACTAACATTTAACGTAATGCAAAGTTTGTCCAGCCAGATCTCGAGTATACTCATGTATCTTTGTAAATGTTGGTATAGGACCGAAATCTCACTGTCCGCCGCAAAAAGTGCAATATCATCTGCATATACATAAACTTGAACGCCCTCACATGTCGCTGTCGCTTCATTTTCTTTCTCTCTTTTCTTTTTCTTTTTGTACAGAAAGCACTACTGGTCTTCCTTGTTTACCACAAGCACATAAGGAAAGGAACCTGCCCGCGGTCCGCACTCACGGAGACGTCTTTCTCTGAATGGCAAAACGAGTCTATAACGCAATGATTTCCCTACTGCATGCACCTAAGGGACGCACGGAGCCAGGAACGTGTCATGCACCCGGTCTTCGGCATTACCAGCTGCCTCTTTTTCAACAAATGCTTCAACCTACAGCGACGTGTGGTTTTCTCCTGACAGGGGTGTCTAGCCTATTTCACTATTTCCTTGGTTACTTGAGGTTTACATCGTCTCTACGTAGTCCGAATTACCGGAGCTAGTCAACGGACGCCACTGAGATGCCTGTTGTAAAGCCTTGTCAGGCTGCCTAGTAGAAACGAAAGCTATACCTTTTCCTGTGCACCAGACTATCACGGCTGCTCGATCACCGCGATAAACTTCCCGATGAGGAACGGCAGCGGCAACGGTAACTAGGACACAAAGCAAATATTTTAGTATACAGGCCACCCAAATGAGCACCGCCCACCAAACCCGCTCCTCGGGCGTTCTCCAACGATGCGCAAACACGCACGCGGGCTTTCGAAACAAGAACGTCCGACCTGTAGGGTAGCTCCAGCAGAGAAACGTCTTCTACGAAAGGCACGTGAGGCAAGAACATGGATGTCGGTGGGCTGAGAGCAGCAAATTGTGTTTGTGTATCAACAAAGCGAGCTTCATTTGGCATCTTCGAAGTTTCTCTGGACAGAACAAAAGATATGGTAAAAAAAATAAGAACTCCGTAGGAACCTCCAAAAACCGTAATGAGGTTGACATGCAACAAAATACAATAAAGTACAAGTGGAGGACCTACGTGAACGCTTTATATTGAACGTGGAAGGGAACAGGAGACGTATCTGACGGTAAGAGGATTTGGATCTGGACTCACAGAGAGCCCTTGAATTTGAATTATTTGTAAAAGAAAAAAGAAGCATTGGTCGCAATCTTGATACTGGAGCGAAGGTAGCCAATCTAAAGCGAAGAGAATTTGTGAAATAGCAGTGTTTGTGAATTTGACACGTGTTTTCCTTTGAAGACAAGGGACGAACTTTACCGTCCAGCCAGACCCCTTGAACAAGATGGTCTTTGTTCTTTGACATCTATCATAGAAGCCATGTTTGCAGCCAAGCCTTATGTGGATTTTTTCGTGGAGCAGAGTTAAAGCAGCATGCCAAGTGAGTATATTGTAAATATATTTACAGCATAGTCGAAACGTTGGTGTAGAGAAAGTAACAGCTTGAGTAACGCGCCGTGGCCTGACAGGGTACTGTCACATACTGTAGCGCTCAAGCACGCGCACATTAGAAAAACACTCAGAATACGGTACGGGCACTGTACTCACAGCTCTATTAATTTAATGGGAAGGTGTGGCTATTCAGTATACAATTCTCAATACGTAGGCGCATCGGAGACAAGCAGAGGCCACGATAAAGACCATGTCAAGCTAAGTATCTCGAAAAACTGTTCCGCATTACACACAAATACAGGAGTTTGAATGGCAAGCAATGCTTTTTACAGTATAGCTGTTACAGCCTCGCCATAACTTTTCCAAGATGTCGCCCGCAGTTAACAATGGAGATGTCACGCAGAAGGTGAAAGCGGACTCACCCGTCTCTTTGACCCACTACCCACATTGCTGCATGGTAGCCATTATACAAAGGGTAAAATAGATAGATAGATAGATAGATAGATAGATAGATAGATAGATAGATAGATAGATAGATAGATAGATAGATAGATAGATAGATAGATAGATAGATAGATAGATAGATAGATAGATAGATAGATAGATAGATAGATAGATGTTTGCACAGTGCACAAAAGGGAAAAGCACACCCCGCGCGCTTTCTCTCGACCCACTACCCATACTAAACGAACTCTTACATGACAGTGATTGCCATAATAACAATGCTACGTGATAGTGACTGTGAAAGAAAAGGAACAAAAAAGTGTAAAAATAAATGAGAGGAAATGAGAAAAAAGAGAGAGGGTTACGTAGAAGAGGAGGAGGAGATGTAGAAAGGAATAGAGGAGATAGTGGAATGAGTGACGGTGATAACTTTACCGTAGACGAAATAAATACTTGATTTAAATAGAAAATAATGTTGTAATGGTTACTTTAGTTCTGTGTTGCTTATGCAGTGCAGGAAAAGTTAGGTGCGGCTTTGCTAATAACATCGCTTCTCCTTTGCTTAACTTTGCAATACTTTTCTAAGCCTCCGCAGCTACGCTGGTCACTAGTGTTTGCCATAACAGAACCACTCCCTTTATTTCTCTCTCTCTCTCTCTCTCTCTCTCTCTCTCTCTCTCTCTCTCTCTCTCTCTCTCTCTCACTCACTCACTCACTCACTGTCTTTTATGTGGAAAGCCTCCAGAAGTTTATGAAAAAATCTATCTTGGCTTCTGGCTGGAATCCTCACGTCATGAAATCCCTGCTCATAAGGTCGGGCTTTTCCGTGCGCCGTAAGGTGCGCTGTGAATTCCTCATTTAAAGCGTTCGAGTGTTCCCCCATTCGATCATTTATGCATTGGCCCGTTTGTCCGACATAGGACTTCCCACGGCTTAGGGGTGTTTCATAAGCCACATCTGTCGAACAGCGTGCACAAGGATTGGCGTGCTTTACAAGGTACCCAGTCTTTCAAGGTATCCAGAGATGCCCATAATGCGGGGGCACAGTTGGGCCTGCTTTATGCGCGCGGAGAACACGACGGGCGCTGCGTATGGTGTTCGCCACCGACACCGCACTGACGCTACAGTGCGGTAGCCTGCAATGGTCGCCTGCACTGGAGACCTTCACGACTTATTTCACCGTTCCTGCGGACTGTCGTCCGTGTCGAGTCTCCTCATTGTTGTTTGCTCGTTAGCTCTACATGAAGCAGCCATCGATTATAACAAGCGTTAATTACCTGCTCTGCTGCATGTTTGGACGCATGTAGAAACATGGTAGTAGTCTCACTTTCTGCGTGCGCGCCACAGGGCTGTCGGCGCACTCCTCGAAATACACGGTGCTCGATTCCTAAAACAGAGTTAGTTAGTTAGTTAGTTAGTTAGTTAGTTAGTTAGTTAGTTAGTTAGTTAGTTAGTTAGTTAGTTAGTTAGTTAGTTAGTTAGTTAGTTAGTTAGTTGAAGCTGCATGTTATTCGAATGGTAACCCTCATCTGGATAAGCAGACGATCAGTAACCGTTAGTCTGTTCCTTAGTCAGGAGACTTGGTGGAAGGTGCATTTGCGGCCGTGATTCGAAAATTGGGGTTTTATGATTATAGTGACCCATTTGAGAGTGAGAATAAAGCAGTATGGTAACCAGTATGGTAAGCAGTATGATAACACAGTATGGTAACCGACCAACATAAAAGGAACGACGATCTCTTTTGAGACCGTTACTGACCAGCTGACTTGCTTTCTCGCATTGTTACAGGTGACAAGGCATGGATATATTAAATGAACGCAGAAATAATGAAAGAGTCAATCCCGTGCAGTCAATCACCGAAGCGGGAAAATCATGCAACAACATTGTGGAGAACTGATTGAATTCTAGGGCGTCGAGCTTCCATGAAGATCGATCAAGGAGCCTGTGCATCGTTAAGTGCTCGGAAATTAACGTGATTATGGCGCAGGAGGACGTATGTTTGACAGAAACTAAAACCATTAAAAACAAAATTTTCTAACAAGGATACATGCACTTACGACCGAACGTCCCTCCATTTTTAATGTGCCTTGGTTTCGTATTCAAATTAATCCCACTGAGAAAGACATCGAATTTAAGCAACAGTCGTGAAGACCACATCATTTAGAATTGCAGAGTGTCGTTAAGAGGTTGTCGCAGAGTGTCGTTAAGAGTTCTTGACGGTGTTCCTCCAAAGGAGAGACGCTACAAGAAACTAGAGAAGACGGCTGTATGGCTAATTGTAGAATTTGTAACAAGCGATCTCTTGAGCATACACAATGTTCTGGACTCTTAATTGTGAGGCGTTGCTCGGCCAATACAAGGAGTTCACGCATGTCGGTACGAGATGCCTGAATATAGTTGTTTATCTCTCTCTTGACAGTGGAGGCTCAGAACAACGCGACGTCGTCCACGAAAGCTCTCGCTTGCCATTTGTGAAGAGTATCCGACGGAAATAGCAGCAGAGCGGCGACATCGCAGCTCTGCACTTTGCTATTACGCAATCGCCGCAGCCCTAATAAAGAAGAGGGGGAGCTAGGCATTTCCAGGAGGCCCGCCCGGCAACGGAACAACTCCGGGTGCTTGACAAGCCGTAATCGAACACGGACTCAATACCGGCCTTCCAGAGCACGCGGAAAGCGAGGGTAGACATCTGTTCATACAGCTGGCAGCGGACACTTGGCTTATCGGTCAACTGGGTGAACTCCGTGCGTTACGGGGAGCCGTGCTCGTACGCCCCCAGCCCTTCGTTCTCGCTGAACGCCGGGTTGTAACCCGTCCGGCTCGTGCCAACCCCTGCGACGCACGACTATCCAGCAGTGGACATCTCCCTTTCCTCTTTTCAGCCGGGGCATGTCTCGCGCAGTTGAAGAGGGCGAGGCTCCGAAGACGCCGGCAGGTTGATAAGATATTTTTTTTTCGCAGAGATGTATCGTAGGGACAGGCTGCAATGAAAACCTCAAAGGCCTGCGAATCGCGGAGACCACCTAATTACACACTAACTGCTTGTGGCCTTTCGAAACTTGTGTACTACACACAGCCGCGTTGCACGCTTCTATACCTCGGCGGACTGTATATATAAAGATTATGGGGGGATGCCGGGAGGAAACCCCGTTACCCCTCGTCTTGCCTCCAATTATCTTGACCAGGTCCTTTTCTGCAGTGTCGCGTCGTTCGCTTTCCTCTAGTCATGTTCCAAATCCTTTTTTTTTTCTTCGGAGCTTCTCGCACTTCCTTTTTATTACGCCGTATCTTTCTCATCCCCCCCCCCCCCTTTGCCACATTTGATGTGTATACGTTCTGGTGTACCAGAAATGAGTGCTTCTGTGGGGCTACGTGCTCTTCACATCATTCTGCCTGTGACATCACTCCGAGACCTTATTAGTGATTTATTTTCGTCCCATTCGCAAGCGTGTGGCTCTATTCGTGTCTTGTCTCGCTATATTTTGATTCCATACCTCTTTATGTCATCCTCTGTGTTAAGTATACCGGTTTTTGAAAACTTAAACGTACACTTCTATTTTATTACTTATAATAATTATGCTACAAATTATGTAAGAGTTTCAAGCAAATCTTACATGGAAAAACACAAGAAGACACTGTATAATCGTATAGAAAACACTATTAGCTAAAAAAAACTAAGCTGAGCGGGTTTGTAATGGTTCATAATAGAAAGAAAAGGCTGGCAAGACATGGACATAAGGTAAGAGGAGTGGACAGTACTAACGACGTTACATATCCTCTTGGCATGTCCGTTTTAAGGTTGTAGAAAGCCACATGTCAACTGAATTTCTAACGGGACTATGAAATTACGATTAAACCACGACAAAGTTCTAGCGTGAAACGTACGGCGCTGTATTGCCCACCCCTCTTCCTTGTGTCCGTGTCTTGCACGTCTTTTCTATACACTTCTAGCTAACATGTGTGCCGGACATCATTAATACGAAATCAAATCCAGTGCCCTCTATGCAATTCTCAATCCGATCCCGCTTGTGGTAATCGGACGTGTGCTCTACACATCTATGGCAATCACTTTAAAAGCCCACATCTGTTTCCGACTTTTCAAGGATCTTTATTAGCGACCATTCCTCGCGATTGGCCCGTGGCCATCAATACTGATATGTCCAGCATTATAGGATTGGTTAGAACTTTTGCTAGCTGATAGAAGGTTCGAGCGTAACAGGTCTTTCTTTTTTTCTGCATGGGCTGCCTGTCCTCCACTCCTTGCATATAGAGCGAGCGGCCTTTTTTTTCTTTTTCTTTTCTAAATCTTCTCTCATCCATGACGACTCTTAATCTTTCACTGCCGATACAAGGCGAGCGTTCTGTCCTGCGAACAAGTTGCGTAGTTCGTTCGCCGCCGAACGCCAGTCGTTATACATCTTTATCGGGGTATTGAGACCACACTTTTGTTTTGCTTATGAGAAATTAAGGTTCGAAACCTCAACTGCAGAGAAAAGGATACGGTCATGTCTGAAAGCACACTGAAGAATTTTATAAACAGCCTTTCTTCGGCAAGGACTGGCTTCTTTCTTAATTGATCTGTATCGTGAAGCCATGAAACAACATTGAGCTTTCTTGATGCGGGAAGAGCAAAAAATATAAATAAATAATAAATAAATAAATAAATCTACCCTTCCACTGAGGTCTGTCTCATTTTAGCTTTTGATGCTGATCGGTCAGTATTTCGCAAATTTATTCCTTTCAAGAATACATTTGGAGAAAATAAAAAGAACAAACCAGCAACGCTGTGTGCTCTAAAACGTAGGGGTAAAGCGGACAAAGCACGTGATAACATTGTAATAAAGGCAGACAATGCCTTCCACTTTTTTGTCAAGTCTACCGAACGTCCGTGCACTGTACGTAACAGGAAGCAAACTTTCTGCCTTATATTATCTCGGTAGAGGTATTAGGGCCGTTTGGACAGCGGCTGTACATCGCCTCCCCAGGACAGCTAATTATGTCCAGCTTACTGCAGCTGTAGCTCTGGCTGCTCAAGCGATGTCCCAGGAACGACGTTACTGTCCAGGATAAAGAACTCGCATGCTGTCTGTCAACAGAGCGCCAATGAAATCAAGACTATGAGAGGCGTGGTTTATACAACCACGGCCGCTACATGATTTGTCCTGTGCGGCGTATAATTGTCCAGTTGTGTTGCGACACGCACTAGTGCGTGTTCACAAAACGGCCCGCTGACAGCCCGTTCGGTTCCGCTTGCAAGTTTTCATCGTTCGCGAACGCTACTGGTTCATGGCAGATTTGCGCAGGACTCTGTCGCGTGCAATGCAGCGTCTCCGGACATATGTGAGCCGTTTGAGAACTTTCGCTTGTGTTCAACTTCCCAGGATCCCTGTGCGTTTGTGGTGCCTGTTGCAAGTACTGTCGTGCCCTAGGGTCAATATTCAAAAGATTCGTAGACATCTGGCAGTTTCCATGTGGCAGTCCTAGTACGAGCGGACAAGCCGTAATAGCCTTCTCTTAAGATTAAAGCGGGGAGGATTAATCCTTACGTCACCTAATTATGAGGCAGGTCGTTTCAAGGTTTATCCTTCTACGGGACCAGTGTGACCCATTTCTGAGGACGTTCCTTCAAATGCGGCATGTATCAGCTTTGCCAAACATTTTTGTTGCTTCCAACGATGAGCTTCGTTATGGCATCAGCAGATTTCTGCGAGAAGCTGCGTCTGCTTTTCGTTTTCTCAATGCCAGGCTTAGTTTAGAGGATTTGTCCAGTGTCACTCGCAAACTCTTGGTGCAAGATCTGATCGAAATTGCTTTTCCCGTGCCCTTGTATCGGTCTCTGTGTAGAGGAGGCCAAGGAAAGGTGTCCTGAAGACACGTTTCCCGTCGAAACGTGCAAATAAACAAATGAGGAAGTTGCTAGAAACGTTTCAGAGGCTGGGCTACAACGATGAACGTAAGAACTACATCAGTTGAAGCCGTTTTTGAATGTGTGTGGCAATGAGAGATTTCGGTGAAAGCCACAGCGCTAACCTTGCAGCTTAGTATGGAAGTCTTTGCTGTATGTTGGAAATGTTGCAATAAAGGCAAAAAAAAAAAAGTGGCTGTATGGCCTTGTGTATGACCTTGCTTTCGGACCATAGGTGCCGGTGTTTGAATCCGCCTCGCCAAGAAAATTTATTTCATTTTATTTATTTCTCTCTCTTTCTCCATCTGCACCTCCTGTCCTCATTTCGCAAACCGAATTGAACTGCTCATCCTCTTCCCCAGTGCAGTGTAGCCAGTCGTCTCAGCCCAGCTAGGTTAACCTCGCTGTCTTTCCTTTACCTTTCTCTTTATTCCTTGGGGCATATGACAATGTTACCCATGAAGCAATCCCCTCTACTCTCGAAGAGGTAGGAGTGGGTGGTCGGACGTTTCGTTGGATACGGAGCTATCTCTCTATGCGTTCCTTTTTGTAAGCACCGAAGACGGCCGCACTTCTCTACATTATAGCTGCCGCGGTGTTCCCCAGGGCGGTGTATTTAGTCCTGTGATATTTAATGTCACATTAATTGCTTTGCTTCAGCACGTTCCAAGCACGGTCAGGCTGTCAATGTACGCTGATGACATCTGCGTATGGATGTCAGCAGTGACGCGGTTACAGTTGGGAGGAAGAACTCAAAGAGCTCCTAATGACGCTGCTATCTACCTCCGTAGTCGAGGCCTAGAAATTTCCTCCGAGAAATGTGCACTGATGCCTTTTACGCGCAAATCTATGACTCGCTACACCGCAATGATAAGCGGCCAAATCATACCCTACGTTCGAACATATAAATTTCTCGGTGTTATAATTGACAGAGCTTTGTCATGGAGCCCTCATGTATCGTACATGAAAAAGCGGTTGACGGGCATCTGTCACTTGTTCAAGTTCTTCTGTGGAAAAGCATGGGGAATGTCGACACGTGCTATGCTGCAGCTATACAGGGCGCTTTTTCTCGGCTTTCTGCGATACAGCTTGCCAGCTCTAACGAACACGGGCAAAACAAGTCTACGTACAATACAGAGTGTACAGGCTCAGGCGCTCCGCATCTGCCTAGGCCTACCACAGAGTGCATCGACAGTGGCGACAATAGCAATCGCTAGAGAGCACCTTATCAAGACCCAAATTGACATGGAAGCGCTGAAGACACATATCAGGCATCTTGCCAGGACCCCTCGGCACCACCTCTCCTCTTTGCCAGTGGACAGACCACGCACCTCTTTCAGCCAAACGATAACCGCACATGGTGACTCGTTACCAACTTCTTTCACCCCTGCGGCGAGACCTTCAATTCCTCCATGGTGTCTCGCTCAGCCGGAAATCAACCTGACATTTCCTGGAATTAAGAAAAAAGTCGCTTTATCACGTTACTTCTATTGTACGAGAAGTACCGGGACTCTACGCATATCTACACGGACGGATCAGTGCTTCCAGACAGTTCCGCTGTAGCAGCCGTGATACCCGCGAAAGTTACAACCTTAAAATTTAAAGCGACTCATCCGACATCATCGACGGCAGCAGAGCTCGCAGCGATCCTTACTGCCCTGCATTTCATCAGAGATGAAGCGCCACACAAATGGACGCTTTTCTGCCACTCCAAGTCGGCATTGCAGTCCCTTTGTCTCCTCTACGCCGCGGACCACATGAACAGCTGGTGTTCCAGGTTACAGAGATGCTGCAGCATGCAGGGAAGGCAGGCCACAAAATATCTTTTCAGTGGCTTCCAAGTCACTGCGGAATTATAGGCAATGAACGGGCCGATCAAGCCGCCCGTTCTGCTCGTGATATGGACCAACAAGTACCCATACCATTGCCAAGGACGGACGCGGCACGGATGCTCCATCTGCTTGCTCGCAAGTCTACTGTACCGCAATGGGGTGGCACACATTTCACATATTCCCGACTTCACTCTCTCGATCCGACGTTAAGCCTTCGAGTCCCGCCCAAGACTTGCCGAGAAGCCACGCTCTTATACCGACTATGGTTGGGCGTCGCTTTCACAAAGGCATATGAGTTCCGCATAGGGATGTCCGACACCGCAGCCTGTGACCACTGCGGTCACGAAGAGTCAATTGGGCACATTTTATGTGACTGCCCACGGTACAATGCAGAGAGGCAATTCCTTCAGCATGCACTGAACAAGCTGGACGACCAACCACTGTCGGAAGAAGGCATTCTACGTCATCGTCTAGACCTCACGTCGCAGAAGGCCATGCAAGCGCTACTGCGCTTCTTGACATCTACCGGCCTTCGTGAACGTCTCTAAGTGGAACGTTCTTTGCGTGTGTGTGTGTGTGTGTGTGTGTGTGTGTGTGTGTGTGTGTGTGTGTGTGTGTGTGTGTGTGTGTGTGTGTGTGTGTGTGTGTGTTTTATTTGTTGTGCTTGTCTGGAATCTTGTACCCTCTCTCGCTGTCATCTTTCTAACCCCCTCCCCCTTCTCCCCAGTGCAGGGTAGCAAACCGGAGACTAATATCTGGTCAACCTCCCTGCCTTTCTCTTCATCTCTCTCTCTCTCTCTCTTTCTCTTTATTCCTTGCTTCCGCAGTGAGAATCGAAGGTAGCGCTTGCAATTCGTTGCAAGCCCAAACTAAAGTAATTTGAGTACGCATATCCCTCATTTCTTTCATAACTTTTTTGTCGAATATCGGCTCAATGATACTCATTTCAAGAGATAAGAGAAATTAACTGTATCATGGAAGCGACAATACACGAAATGCATTTCTGGAAGATGTCACAGCTCTAAAATATACTTGGAAATAAGAACGGTGTAAAAAAAAGAAGAAGAAGAGTATTCAAATGAGTCCCCCATAGCACACGACACGTCGATCACTCTAGTGAAAGAGGCATGCTGGAAATCTCGGCATGACCCCTCGCGATGCTATAATACCGACCTCAGCCCAAACATGTTTTACGCTGCTTTCTTTCATCTCCCCGTACACGGCTTTCAAAACCCATACAGGACAACGCTCCCTGCGGAGCGTCGAGGCAACGCCTGTCGCATTCGGCCGTATAATCAAGTTAAGCGGTCTCCGAGATACGAAAAAAAAAAATGACGACAGGAGCGCCAGTATGTGTTTCGGCACCGCTGAAAGATTGAAGGTGACAGTTCATTCGATTTTTTTTTTTTTTGACGACGCGGGCGTCGCGTTTCACGCGAACTCGCCTGACATCGATGCCACAGCGAGGCTTGCCGAAATTGACCGCCAGGGCTTGCCTGTCAGTGTGTACTGCTCGCTGCAAAGCTCGCTGCTGCGAGGTTATTGATCTTCGCTGCGTGACAGGATGTGTAATATTACTAGTTTTTTGTGCATACTGCTCGTCGCACTTTTTAAGCCTGACGAGGAGGAGGCTGTGGTAAGTTTGACGAGGCCCGAAACGGCGCTTGTTGCGCGAGCAGAGTGAGCTCAGCTGAAAACTTTGACGCGGTGCCCCTCTCTCCCAACGCGCACGGCTTCGCTCGTAGGTTTCGGCGACGCTTCGAACGTCAGAGCTTGTATTCGTCCCGTGAAGCGCATATCGCGTGTCGAGCTCAATAAAGCCAAGCACGGGGATTTTTCGCAGTTGAAAAGTTTATGTAGCTCGGTAACCTCGGGAGGCACAACTGCTCGCGCATTGTTTCGTGAACCCGGGTAACCTATCTCTTCTCTCTTCATTTTTTCTCCTTTTCGATTATTTACCTTTCATATTATTTTTATGGGCTTTGATTCTATGGTTGAGTGAGAAGGTTGAGTGAGAAGTAAGCGACGTTGTCTCGACGAGAGCGACGTTTGACGCCGTTTCTGTGCGACATAATCTTGCACGTCTATTCTCTGCCGAGCTGAATGCGTTTCGGGCGGCTGCGTACAGGGTGGGTTGTCCTACAGCAGGAGGGGGAGGAGGAGAAGGAAAGGAGGAAAGACAGGGAGGTTAGCCAGCGCTGAGACCGGCTGCCTACCCTGTGCAGGGGAAAAGGGGTGAGAAACGAAAGATAACAGAAAGCTAGACACGACAAGAAAGAAGAAAAAGAGAGAGAAAAAGAACAGAAAAAGTAAACCGGCGACACTGCTTAAAGGGACCCTGAAACGGTTTTGAATATTTTGTGCAACATGGTGATCCGGTAGAGCGAGTCATTAGGATCATTAGAGGACAGATTTCAGCGCTCTGCGTAAAGTGAGTAATTTACAATAAGGCTTTGAACACGCGCATCGCAAAAGATCGCAGCGGCTCGCCGAAATGCGTTTTCAAACGCCCCCGCCTATCGGACGATGGATGCGAAGCCACTGATTGGCCCCTAACAAGTGACGTGCACGTAATTTTCCCAACCTAACTGCGAACAACGTGCTCCTACAACATGCTCTTTCGTTTCAGCCAACGGTATCGTCGCTGCATCTGGCGGCGTACACACGAGTCGCCGGCGCTCTAGCACTGCCGAGGCCGGCGACCTCAGTAAAGATATCGAGGCGCTATGTCGCTGCGGAGGGCTCGGCAGGGCGGCTGACGCGGCAGGCGCTGTCGTCGCTAGCGCGCACTCCGCAGCTGATCGAGTTGAGGAGGAACAGCAGTGGTAAGGAGGAAGGCGACAGAAATACGCTCATAGCTGCCTTAGCGCATGGTGCTTCGTTTTATTTATGGTGTGAATGATTTCACAATTGTGTAGCCTAATCAGTTACGCAATAACAAAATAAACGTTTCAGGGAGCCTTTAAAGTCTGTCCCGTAGACCGCTCGTCCTTCAAAATCGCAACAACGCGTTCAGCGCTTTCCGCGCTGACGATGTTCCTGGCCAGTGTCCCAAGACTCGTTCCTCGGACAAAAAGCGCCTGTCGAGTCTGTCTAGAGCAGCGGTAAGTTCTCTCCTGGGGCCACTGACAAGGGGCGGCCAAAGCGTCACATATGGTGATAAATTAATATTAAGAAGCACTTCATCAGAGGGTCAACTTCAGCTAGGTCACTCATTCTAAGCGCTTAAAAGGCTTGACTGTCGGGAAAGGCTTTCGTGTGCTTGTCGTGTGTCTGTCTTTTTAAGTCTCGTCGATTACTGTATCGAGCCAGACGCGGTAAGCATCCGCTAGAAAGTAGACAGCTTGCTCGCTTACGAACTGTTAGATCTTCAACAATGAGTCAATAATCTCCAACTAACCTAATCTGCGCATAGTTCTAGCAAGTCACCGGTAAGTCGCTGTAATAATCGCAAACCATCGTTTCACTTCGACCTATAAGACCCAAATTAATTTTTTCAAGGTAAACAACTGGTCTTAACAGTGCATGATGGGCACGATTATGGTAGCTCAAAGTAATGAAAGAAAGTCGGGCTCTCACTTTTCGGTTAAATATTATTAGCCGCTAAATTAACTAACTTAATATTACATTAGTATTTAACAATGTGGTCAGTATTAGTTTCTAAGTTATTAAATAAAGGAATATTTCCACGGTATGTCATCGAATAGTCAATGCCCAGATACTTCATGCGAAACTAAGCCTTTTCTTTTGCGCGGTGGAAGAAGAGGCTTCCTCAGCTAATCTCGGGAACAGCGGAGGTGATTGTTTTCTTTCTTCATTCCCACGTGTCCTCATTTTTATAAGCCTACCAACGTGTGAGCATATGTAGACCAGACGCCAAATACGAGTTCTAGTAGCAGAACAACCTTCTCCTGTTACCACAAGGCTGGCCACCAACCTTTGAAGTTGGTGATATCCGATTGGAATCGCTATGCATGAAAGGGTAAGGAACGTCGTAAAAACTTAAAGGGATAATTTTTTTTCACATAAAGTACTGATCGGAATTGACCGGAAAATAAATGGTTGTTTCCTGCGTTGCTTTGTTTTCTTTCTCTGACCCTCACCCTCACGCTCATTTCCTCCTCCACATTTTTTTTTCTTTCGTTTGGTTTATCATATCGAATTCTATATGATCTTCACCGCCATCCGAATCGAGCAGAAACAATAGTCACATCTCCGCGGCGACGCCTGCGAGCTGAAACTTCGTGTAATTACCGTGGCACAAAAGGCAGATAGCATGCGCCTGTTTCAACACTGTGCGACAGACGCGATACGGGGGTGCCGATTAATTATCATCACAATCGCTGACTTCTGCAGTCTAAATAGATACCAAAGAACAGCGACCACGACAACGACGAAATGATTAAAAGCGAACCGCTCATTTCAGCGCCACGTACATGGTCGAATGAGTCGCTGGGCATAATCACGTTGTCTAATTAACTTTCGATCAGTATGGCCATTCTGTTGGAATCGACATTTACTACTGCTTTGTTGCGTTATTTCCCGGTCTTTCCAAAGGCTGCGGCCTAGAGCTCTAAGCGCGAATAAAAGTGCCCTCCCCCTCCCCTCCTCCGCCCCGGCAACCAGGCGTCTTTTCCCAATTACCAGCCAATAAGTAGGGAAAGGGCAGACGGAGACATCGACGCCTCCCACCGTGTGGCCTTTTCTCCTTTATCCTCCTATCACTCCTGTGATTCATTGTGTTACCCACGAGAACACTGTGGCCGATCGGAAGCGGCGGTGTGTAAGATTTAAATGTCGTCGGAATAGCGGAACAGATATAGAATGCAGAAGGAAGTTTTTCGAAAAAGGAAAAGGAACGAACAAGAAAAGGAAATGAAGTCGCCGCGCTTTTGCAGACTTGCTAGTGGGTGTCGAAAATCTGCGGAGCTCTATGCCGATTGCACTGGGCATGATATTTCTTTGTATATTTGTTCTCGTCAGACCACTTTCTCTCTTTCTTTCTTTCGTTCTTTTTTTTTTCTTTCACCTTGTCTCTTTCACATTACTTCAATCTTGTTATTGTTCACTTTTAAGGCGATTTGTTCTCCACTTAGAGCTGGCTCGTTCCTTCCGTCTTTCTTTTTTATTTTTTTCTTCTGTCGTGCACGTTTGATGATAGTGTTCTGTTTTACTTTAGCCCTCTTCGTTATATTAATGCGGTTTGCTCTCCATCTGGCGAACAACGCTAAAGCGCAAAGGCGCTTTAGGAATTTTGCTGACGCGTCTAAGTGAAGCTGGAGGGCGGTACCGGATACCGAACGAAAGGAGGAGGACGGGGAGAAGGGTGAAACAGCGAGAGAGAGAGAATGCGGGTTGAGGCGCGCTGGTCCGCTGCTGCTCAGGCTTTTAATTAGCCTTATTTCTAGGAATCGATTCAGTGAGAACCACAGAGGTTCGCCGCTTTCGCGAACAGCGAATGCTTAAATGGCTGACGTCGGCGTAATGAGGGCGGAGCACAGAGTCTTGTACTAACTTGCCTAACCGGTGGTTACGTTATTGCCGCGGTCGTTCTGAGCGCCGCCGGCAAGATGGAAAGAGCACGGTTCGGACTGCATGCGTTGACTCGCGTCATGCCATCATCATCAGCAGCAGCAGCGGCGGCGGCGGCGGCGGCGGTAGCTTGTCTACGCTCAGTGCAGAGCAAAAGCCTCTCAGACCTCAAATTATCGAGGTCCTTAGATAGCTTCTGCCATGTTAGTGCCGTGGTCTTCTTTGTCGCATCTGCCCACCTAACTTTCTGCAGCCCCCTGCCGCGCTTGCCTTCTCTGAAGATGCACTCTGTTACCCTAGCTTACTGACCAACGATTCTGTTGTCTTCACACTGCATGCCCTACCTAGGCACATTTCTTTTTGATTTGAACTAAAATGTCATTAACACACGTTTCCTCTCTTGCCCACTCCGTCCTTTTCCGAAATATGGAATAAAATATTCCTTTCACTGGTTTTCCACGATACAGTGTTGCGTGATGCCGCGCCAAACATTGCATGCATTTCAGGTTCTTTCGCGCTGCTGTCTTGCAAAAGCGTGATAGCATTTCAAGACAGACAGACAGACAGACAGACAGACAGACAATAGATAGATAGATAGATAGATAGATAGATAGATAGATAGATAGATAGATAGATAGATAGATAGATAGATAGATAGATAGATAGATAGATAGATAGATAGATAATCATAATGATTTGAGACACGAAGAAATTAAAGAAGATTAACAGCTTGGTACCATACTTTGGTACCGTAAGTTGGTACAGCACATTGCGCTTTTGTATCGCGCATTGATTCGTGACTGAACAAAGAGAGCCCACGAGGTGCATGGCCAAACCATATTGCGCTGCCCGTCAAAAGACAGGTCCGCGCTTTGCTGTCAAGTTTTGTTCTGCTTTATTTCATTACCTTTTTCTTACACGAAATCACCATTGTCTGCACTGAACGGACTGCAGAAAAAATTCACCGCCGACATTGTGATACGGAGCAATCTACATCGCTCAAATGTGCGTATGCGTGCGTGAAAGAGAGAAAGAGAGAGATTTGAAGGAATACTGACACCACTGAACGTGGAAACATTGGTTATTTACGTTAACACGTGCACACGGTGTAAATGTGAGTTGTTTGATGTCCCTGAAAATAAAACGGAGATATAGCGTTTTTGTTAACTGATGGCTTCATTCTTTCAAGAGCAAGGAAAGCATGACGTGGCTCTGGATTTATCGAAAATATTGGTTGGGGGGGGTGGGGGGAGGGGTTCCTGGGGGCGGTGTTAGGCTGTTGCTGAGGGGGGGGGGGGGTGTTGGAGGTGTTGTATAAACCCCTGGACGTGGCATCCACTTATGTCGCCGAAAGTTTAGCTTCATATATATGAGAATAAAACGAGCCGCACGATGCAAGTCCTGAGGAGTTCACTGGAATGCACGCTTACGTAGGTGCGAGGAGCGTGCTAACTTCTCCAACGACTATACCGACTCTGACACCGATGACAGCGCTTGGCGCTATGGTTATGATTCGAACATTTCTTGCCAATCCGGTCCCTGGTTGGCCCACAATGAAGGTTTAAGGCGGTACTTACACCTTCGCCATTATTTTAACTTGACGATACATCATCACAGATGTCAACCTCATATGAAGGAACATTCGCATTCGTTTCATACATTATGTGTGGTGTTACTTTCATTTAATGTTTCATTCTTGTCCGTGTCCCCTGCATGAAGTGCTAAAAAAAAAACTCCAAGTTCATCGAAAAGTACTGTAGGTGTTAGTTATTTCATCAACCCTACACGGATCAGGCAGCACGGGGGGACAAGAAGTTGCCCGATTTCTGTATATCTGTCAAGCTGTACTTGCATTTCACATCCTCTGGCGCTGTTTGCTCGATGATTAAGTTGATGAAGCCCGATCCGAGTATACCCGAAAGGCTGTTATCACGAATTCCGATATGTGACAGTTCTACATCACCGTTGCCCTCCCCCCCCCCCGTTTTCAAATACGTAATTGAGCGGAGCGTCTCCTCTCGACGTGAGGACCGCAACCCTTCTGGACAACAGTGAAAAGAGCAAAATGTGCTGCTTCCCGCGCCCAGCTGACGCTCGAACCTCTCCTATTGTCTGCTACTGCGCAGTCCATTCAAAGAAACGAATAAAGAACACAGTACGCGCAGAGGGCTTCAATGAGTGACCTGCCATCGTTTTACCAGCCATCGGTTCAAGCAGCCGTATCGAGCTACCGAAGCTTGGTGTAAACTTCGTAGACCCCTGTGAAGGACAGCTGCGAGAGAAAAAGGAAGACACGTCCCTTCTAATGAGTTCGTGTAAGGGACGTTGTCACCACACGTGGCTTCGAGAGTTCCGACATCATGGACAGCAAGGTCTCCTACGTAGACGCGGACAGTCCTCGACGGCCAGCCAAGAAAGACAGTCACGCACGCAAGCTCCGACAAGGTAACATTGGCTGACCCGACATCAATTGTGTAAGGCTTCCAATCGAGGTTGTTTTTAGTTTTCTTGAAGATTCTGCAAGGTATATGATGTAATTGTTTTCTTCTTCTTTTTTTCTGTAGCTTATTCCAGAAGGAAAACCGTGCGCTGCGGGGCTTTCACTAGAGTAGATCAGTCACACCCTTCGAAGTCGCCGGGACGGTGACAACTCCCTTCCTGGACGACGTATTGGACAGGATTGTCTGAAGGGACAAAATTAGCTGTCATAGCATAGCTTGCGTATTTAAGGCAGCCGAATGGCTCCATTTCCTGACGAGAGCAGAATCCCCGACAGTAAGTGAATATATATATATATATATATATATATATATATATATATATATATATATATATATATATATATATATATACGTCGTAATAAATGTTATGTTTTTTCAACGTGACCCTTTGATTATATAATCGACCTGCTGCCAAGGATTATCGCTACGGTATATATATATATTATATATATATATATATATATATATATATATATATATATATATATATATATATATACTTCAACGATAAATCCTTGGCAGCAGGTCAATTATATAATCAAAGGTCACGTTGAAAAAACATAACATTTATTACGACGTTTCGGCCGCGAGACTGGCCTTTTTCAAGCTTCTAATACAATTCTAATGAAGATAGGCAGTGTGCCCGCTACCGACACGCATGAAATATGTCAACCTGAACCTTGAACTTTATTCTTATTTATTCCACTATTTAAAGAATGTGCACACTATAGCAACGTTCTCCAGGGCCGAAATCTGTGGCCAAAGGCTTGGCTGGACCCAGGAGGACAAAGCAAGTGCGAACCCGCACCATGCAAGCTAACGAGTGCATCTTCGGAATTCTCTCAGAAAAAAAAATAAAAAGCAGAAATTGACTCTGTGGAAGAATCGCGTCTTATAAAATGTCCTTAATGCTTAGCGATTTGTATTCGTACCCACGAAAACGTTGTTCGGTAAAAATGCTCATGGGTGAACATTTTGGCTAATCCTGAGGCTTGATTTCTTAGCGTACTGATGCGATGAACGTTGAAGCTGTAAACCAGCTTGCACCAGTAACGCTTAATTGTTAAGTAATAAGCATTACATTACATTGAAAACTACAGAAATTTATTCTCCTTGATTATCTCTATTCGTGGGTGGATTCTCCTACTGAATAGCAGGCACGGTGTGTAATAGCCTCGGAAATAAAGAAATAAAACGACTCGCCAATTTCCAAACTGAAATAGCCGTACTTACTTCTTAATGAAAACTAGCAAAACGTACCCAGAAAAGTTTACTTATAGTAAGGCAGTTGGCGTTGAAATGGCTAAAGCGGCCGCTTTCTCTCAAATCAGAACGCGGCGCCGTTAACATCTCCGCTGGTTCAGTCCTATCTAATTTCAAACCTGGCCTAGACGCTTATTATTCTCGTTATGCAAGCATCGGGGTCAGTGTTTGTGGTTGCTATCTTGATCGCGCAGCTCTCACCGATCAAATTCTCTTGTGCACCTCATATTGCTCGAAGTTTGCTTAAGGCTCACGAGGTTGCGCTCATGTCGGCTCGGTGTAAGCTAGCTATTAAAAGGAGCATGACATCTGTTTCTGACAACTTCGATCATCTGCATGTTCGCTTTTTTCCAGGCAGCCCGTTTTAACTCATAATGAATGTGTGTTTTTATACACATTCATAAGTGGTAGTGCTGCCATTGTCCAACCTGTCTTTCTTTACGACCATCACGATCATCACGTATTTTCGTCTCGTTATGACAAAAGTGCTTCGTTTTATTTCTTTCTGTGTGTGTGTGTGTGTGTGTGTGTGTGTGTGTGTGTGTGTGTGTGTGTGTGTGTGTGTGTGTGTGTGTGGTGTGTGTGTGTGTGTGTGTGTGTGTGTGTGTGTGTGTGTGTGTGTGTGTGTGTGTGTGTGTGTGTGTGTGTGTGTGTGTGTGTCAAACAGCAGCTAGCGAAAGCGCAATCCTTGTGCAAATAGTGTGTGTGTATGTGTGCGTGTGTGTCAAACAGCAGCTAGCGAAAGCGCAATCCCTGTGCAAATATAAGCGTTGCTACGCGCCTCCATAATGCCAACCAATGAAGAAACGGTATTCTGAGGTGGTCGTTACAATGGCTTAAATGATCATTAGTGAAGAAGAGAGAAAGTGACGCTAAATTTACAGCCAAAATTACCAAGATAGACTACTGAAACAACGTTGGCGAAGTCGGAGGGCGGTATGAATGGGACGGATTTTAATTAACCACCTTGCATAATACCCAAGGACGCGATGCACGCAAACATTGGCGGTCAGCAAATGACTCGTATCCAAAAAATAGCCTTCAAGACATACGACGTGCAATTGGCATCACCTAACTACTGAGGCCATACCGAGGAGCCACTTTGGTTTTCGAAGTTCACGGTTCGTCTGTGCTGGCGGCGTTTTGGAATCTACATACTATGTCTTCTCATTTTCTGCTATGATTTAAGCGATGCCTACACCTGTATTGAACGGTGGTTGCTGTCACCAGCGCTGCCTGAAGCTATATAGCTATTTTACGCGGTCCAAGATTTCATTGCATTTAGACATCGTGTGTCGCTTGGCCCTTCTATAAAAAAAAAACACCTCATAAAAGCCCGTGCCCTTGTCGTATAAATCCTGTTGCTCAATTCCAGGACAATTGGCCCGTAGTGGGGAGGGGCCACGAACCATTCGTCGTCGTCATCAAGTCGGTGAACCCACGCCCATTCCAGTCGCAGCGACCACTGCAAACGGTTCAGCTCCTGCAGCAGGTGAAGGAAGAACTTGCCGCTCTCTCTACTGTTTCAAAGAGACAAGGAGGCCTCGGAACCACGCCTCATCCGCCCCCGTCGCAACAGCTACTGGAAATGGCTCCGCTAGATGAACTGAAACACCGGCTACTGTCCCGACTGCTCGAGCAACGGCTGCTTATTCAGCAAGTAAGAGACCGGTTGCTGGTCGAACAGCTACAGCACAAACTACTACTTGTGCTGCTCAAACGACAGCCACTGCGTCAACGGCTGCTCGGATACCAGATTATGATCCAGCAGTTGCTGTTTCAGCTACACCGGAACCGGCTACTGCTGCTGTTGCTACTCGAGAAGATCTACCGACCGTACCCTGAGTAGTGGAAATGGAGTACGCGTCCACTGAAGTTTTACTGTTCAACACCGTGCAGCAGTGACCTACCGTCATCACGAAAGCAAGTACGACCAGGACTGCAAACGAAGATGTCTCATTGAACACTTACAACTGGCCAAAGTGATGAAAAAATTTACACATCCTTGACATTGTCCGGTTACCGAAACATCAGTGCCGTCAGTCTACGATGAGGACAGGGAAAGCTTTTGTCGTCAGGGAGAAAGAATAAATAAACGTTTGTTTTGGAAATCAGCGTGAAAAAGCTTTTCTGTCCGGCAACGTAGGCGGATACCATAGTCCTAATACAGCAAACATTCTATATTTAATATTTTCTACTCGCGCGATGTTCCGCAGATATATTGTCACGCGGTCGTGATGCACGCAGCACTCAAGGCGAAGCACGCAGAACTCGATCAAGCGATGTCAGGCAAAGAAGCGCGCGTGTCAATATGAACAAAATGGCTTGGTTGTTAGAAGGTCCTTCGGTAGATCAAGATAGCTGCATTAAAGGTTGTAGAAGGCAGTAGAAGACACCGACCACTTACAACTTAATAGAACACGACGCATCTGGTTTTGGTGAGCTCACGACCTTAAAAGACCCTGAAACGTTTCTTTTTCTTTTACTTCTTTTTCGAGATTGTATTTGCGTTAAAGGAGCCCTGCAGCACTTTTCCAGCTAGTCTTCAAATGATCTCGTTATAAAAGTTTATTGCCTCAGGAATCACTTGCCGTAGAACTTTTTCGAATCCAAAAAATTAGTCAATGCTTGCACTAATGGCGCAAGGCTAGCGAAGCAGCGAAGCTGGTGGGCACTTGGCTGGTCCGGATTTGTCAACGGCACACCCGCATTTCGTCGTGGTCCGAGCCTCCGGAAACGCCTCGCAGAACACTGCGAGGTCCAGCGAACACTTCTCACCGTTTCGCACCGATCTCAGCGTAAAGACGTTCCCGTCGAACTATAGACGGTGGCAGACTCGGAACGCGCGACCTCGGCTTGACGCCGTCCCACCCCTTTGCTACACTGTGTCTGTGCATAACTTCGCACTATGAGAGGACGCATGCTCTCGTGGTGCGAAGCTATGCACAAACGCATATCTTTGCGAGACGCCGTGCACTGGATAATGATTATGACGATGATGATGATGACGACGACGATGATAATGATGAACCCCTTTTATGGCGCTCACCCCCTGAGGGAGTAGGCCAAGAATCAGGCGGCGGTAGTGACAGTCAAACCGGGGATTGTGTCAAGAGGGATTGAGCCAGTAAGAAAAATCGACGCACGCTGGGGTTGTTTGTCTTCTGCTTGCACGTGTCATCCAGCTGCAGTTTTACCAGCGTAGTAGTGTGCTGAGGGCATGAGCACAAAAGAAGAAAGAAGCGCGCTTGCACACGCCGCACATTGGGCATTGCACAGAAGTGCACGCGCATTCTTGGGGACCAGAACTGATGATGATGATGATGATGATGATGATGATGATGATGATGATAGTTTTGTGATACGCAGTCCACTTTACGGCGAACAAGAACAGCTTCGCTGTTAAAAAGTGTTGCAAAGCCCCTTCAACAACCGAACTAAACATTGGTCAGTATTTTCCCTCGATACAGTGACTCCATGAAAAAGAATAAAGCAAATCTGACCACTGTGAGGAAACGGACCAATGCTCGCAGCATTGCAAATTGCATACCTATGCACGACATCATGTCAATATTTAAAGCGTAGTTTTCTTTGTGAACCCCATTCAGGCTAACATATCCGGAGTCATCAATAAAGTATTCTCTCTCTCTCTCTTTCCATTCAGACTGCCCCAACTAACTGCCGGGTGCTGCCATCTTGTACAATGGCTCGGGACAGCACTCAAGTGATGATGTTCCTATTTTAAGTGAAATTACAAATCATAGTATCTGCCCAGGTAACAAAGCTTGGCTAACAGCTCAGTTGTCATAATAGCCTTAAGTAGCTTGTTTATAGCTGAACCTTGAACGAACGCTATCCTAAACAAGAACTAACGCTTGATGTATCAAACAACAACTAACAATTTATGTCATTTAGATGTAGTATAATACACACATTTATGCACTGTCAATGTCTACGTCAGGCAGCACTTGATAGAGAATTATAGCTGCTGTCTGGCTTGTGCTAAAGCAAAAGTTCTGGAGAGCTTGCAAGAAACCTCACCTATGATTATGGTGCACGGCTATTTTATAGCGTACCAGCTCACAAAGTACAAGGAGCTCTTCAGGTGCGCAGAGGTTGCCCAAGTGACAAGGAAGCGTCTGCTCCAACCAGCTGCCAGAGGCATGGGCTACATGCCAGACGCAAGTGGTTGGATGGTCTTTTACAGCTTTTTTTTTACTTTATACGAAAACTGAGCGTTAATCTTTTTAGGGGCGAAGCTCCTCTTAGTCTAACCTTGTCACGCGTCAGGCGTCAGTCGTCAGGCGTCAGGCGTAACCCGCGTGCTGGGAGGCACGCGCTCGCCCTCGGCGCGCGCCTCCCGGCGCGTGCCTCTCTCTCTCTCCCGGCGCGTGCCTCTGCTGTCTTGTGAGAGAGAGAGAGAGAGAGCGCGAAAGGCGCGCGTTGGCTATGGAAACGCTCTTTCTTAGAGGAACGCTGTACCAGCTCGCAAAGAAGGAGAACGCGCTCTCACCCGCGAGAGACAACGCTGGCGCAGGCAGCGTCTCCTAGTGAGTTTCTTGATTGAGAAATACCGACTGCTCGCGTTGGAGAAGCGTTCACCGGCAACCCATATATATATATATATATATATATATATATATATATATATATATATATATATATATATATATATATATATATATATATATATATATATATATATATATATATAGGCACTGGATCTTGACTTGCAATGAAGTGCCGGTGGGAAATTTCACTTGTGCATAGTTGAACAATGAGGATTCGTAGCATGCGCGTTAACTAAATTAATCCGGAACTCGGCACGATCTACGACGAACATCCCGAGCTTCGCCCACTCATTATCATTCACTCCGTGGATATGCTGTAATTCTTTTCTTCATCTGTTAGTGCCTGTCGTCGGGTGCTAGACTTCAAACGTCCATAAGTGCTGCCCTGTATCTACCCCTGTATGGAAACTGTCAGCTGCCCATGCAACGAGAACTGCAACACTGCGCTACCATTAACTTTGGAGTCTAAACTTTTGGGCGACACGAAGTTCTTCTACAACAGTGCATGCAACTTTCCTTGCGGCAAAGACTGAGGTAAAGGCGCCCTACACATTAAGCAAACGAAAAAGGCCGGACATAAATACACATTAGCGCTATGTTTATACAATAGTCTCTCTCTGCAACACTACAAATACATAAAACTGTTGACTTACTGTCAATCCACGGGTAAAGCTGCCAGCTGCTATTCATGGCCCTTGTGTGTGCGGACCGAGGATACTATACAATGCCAATACAAGGAAACATTTCGTGAATTTTTGGGAACACAATTCCTGCGCTGTACCACAGGCCTCCTTTCCCCTTCCAAACACAACCGGTGCGCAGATGTAGATGACGATGGCAATTTTGAGATGCAAACTGTACACTGTACACGGTGACTGTACTGCTAGTGCGGCTTCAGTTCAAGAAACCTCTGCACTGGGGCGCTCCACACAGACACACAATTTTTTCGTCCTCAAGTGGGAACTAGAAGTCGTAGGTGATTTCCTCATTGACGTTGATGGGCTGCTTTGAGTAAATGACTATCTTCTTTTGTCCTTCCACCGTAATTACCTTGGCATAGCAGTTTGGCTGCACAAAAAACAGACATACAGCACACTTTTAGACTCACAAGTCTGCTATCACTTGCTTTCTATTCTACAGCATTCACGTATTAGTGATGAAATAGAACTTGAGTGGAAAAGGAGTTGGTTCTGGAGGTATTACGATGAAGAAATGAAGGGCAACAAAGGTGAACACAACTGTAAGGGGTACCATACTTATCATCTCTTAACATGCACTGAATGTTCGTGGGTTGAACATATAAAAAATAAAAATACACCGAGTATGACACGCATCATGACGTTCTACATTCGTTTGAAGAAACAAAAATGAGACATAAGACTTTACCTTCATTTAGTGAGCTCTCATAACAAAAGCAGCACATCATCATTGTCATTTATGCTTTATGCACGCATACAAAGCACGCGGGTTATATAATCACGTAACTGCTATTAAAGCTGCTACCACTACTTTTGAAACATCTTATGTGACACTGCACCAGGAGTATGCGGCCTACGGTGTTCTTGGAGCTGTGCATGCATGTGCACACATGGCAAGATAGGCGGAGCGGCAGAAAGTTAGGTGGCTGTATACGCTAACAACCGCGCGAGAGGGAAGTTCAGTGAGATATACTCTGCCCGGTGGCTGGTTTTACTTATAAAATATGGTTCCGGTATCACGAAATGTGGACATTTATCTATATGTAAGACTATATATGAGATATTAGTGTTACACCATTGCGACCATCACTGTGAAGGACGCATGGCGGCTAAGTGTAGGGCTGGAGCATTACCTCTATCGCTTCACCTTCACCACTCCAAGGGCGAACTAAGAGTTGAGCTATTCACAGCTTCGCCGAAAGACAACGCTTAGGTTTACCGAAGGAGATGATTGGAATTGTTATTATTATCTTAAAAGTTCCAAGTAGTAGTCGACGCTAACAAAAGGTGCCAAGATTCTGTACTGCATAATGTCAGTAAAAAATATGACTGCTATAATATCCCTCCGCTTCAAAGGCAAGTTGCACACAAAAAAGGAAGACCAAGAGTTCAAAGACATTGCTTCCTTAAAATCTTAGCAGATGTCTTACTTGCTTTCCTTTTGAGACAAAAACGTCCAATAAAGTATGCTACTTAAATTTTTTGAGGAAGGTTTGGTGAAGTCCAATGTCTCGCGACAATTTTATCTCAAAGCGGACGTAAGTGCCTTAATTCCTTTGTCCCTGCCACTAATGACACGCGCAAGAGCTTTTTAATCAGTCATCTCAGCGCATAGATGCTACTTTTCTAGCCAAAGCACGTTCTTGAGGACTGACAGCTCTTTATGAATTTAGGGGCTGCCTTCACATTTAGTATACAGGTCACTGACTCGCCATTGAACAAGGAAAGCAGCAGAAGGCGATAAAGCAGTAAAATGTCGTAGCGACACACAAGAACGCGTGCTTAATATTAACCATTATCGCCACCTAGCGAACTATTACTTAACGTGGAGCTTGTTGGTCTGTTCTTTGCGACATAACAAAGAAAAGAAAGTACCAGCCCCGTCCAGCCTGCACAGAAAAAACCTTTAGCGGCTGGGCCCGCCTCGGTGGTCTAGTATATAACATATCACTCGGCCGCTGATCCGAAGGTCGCGGGACAAAATCCCGGCCATGGCGGCTGCATTTCGATGGAGGCGAAATGTTGAGGTCCGTGTGCTGTGCGATGTCAGTGCACGTTAAGGAACCCAAGGTGGTCGAAATATCCGGAGCCCTCCGCTACGGCGCCTCTCATAATCAGAGCTGGTTTTGGGACGTTAAACCCCACAAATAAATAAATGAAAATAACCTTTAGTGGCTGCGGATCTCATAATCATATCGTGGTTTTGGGACGTAAAGCCCCAGAAATCAAAATCAAACCTTTAGTGGCTACTGAGATAGATAGATAGATAGATAGATAGATAGATAGATAGATAGATAGATAGATAGATAGATAGATAGATAGATAGATAGATAGATAGATAGATAGATAGATAGATAGATAGATAGATAGATAGATAGATAGATAGATTTTTCTACTCGCACGTAACACTTAATGGCCCAGTGGCCACCCATTTTTGGGCGGGAAGAGCACCAGCGCCGAAGAGCAGGCGTACAATCACAGCCCATCACGGTGACCACATCCTATCCAAGCACAATATAACGCGCCTACTGGTAAGCGTAAATTTACGCTGCGCGGCGGAGAACCATTGTCCTTGAAAACCATATCTTGTTGTCCGCCGACCCCCAAGTCGTCTTCCACGACTTATGGGGATCGACAAGAACTGCTTCTCGGCCTAGTTGGTGCATACGATATATGTGACGTTACCTAGCCACAAAAAGCACCGGACACAGAGAAAGGAACACAACACAGCATAAGTCGTCTTCGATGACTCATGGGGTCGGCATTCAAAACTTGTTTGATTCGATAACGGCCCGTTATACCATCGAGTTATGGTTCTGTTGCGAACAATCACGTTTGAGCACTGTAGCGAGGAGCATCACATAAAATACGCCGAAGGTTATCCTCATGTGCGCAGTCGCCGCACGTAGCGTCGTTGGCCGTTCGAATGCCAAACACGAGATACTTCGCCAAGTCCATCCCAGGCGGGTGAAGTGCTTGAAGCACATAACAGAAAGCCTCCAAACTGCACGTCTAAGAACAATGGCGTAACATTTTATGCACTTGCTGAGGATAAACGAGAGCGTCCTGGATTTACTTCGAAGACGATACTCCCCTTGTGAGCGACAACGCAACAACGAACGTCCTGAGAGCTTCTGCATCTTCTAAATCTGATTATGTGGCCATAAGGCACCCGAATGAAGAAGGGACAAGCGATTGCGGCAGAGCTCCCGCTCCTATACAGGACAGTAGCTAAAACTATAGAACGAAAGTAATTCCAGGAAGTTTTGTTGAGCCATACTTTCTGGAGCGCGATGAAGAAGAATATAGATATACTGCAGCAATCTCGCGGACGAAGAAATTGACGAAATAATTAATCTCGGGGGTGGGGGGAGTGAGAGATGCAGACAAATACAGGAGATAAAAAAAAATATCTATGGTCCATAGAATATCTATGGTCCACACTATATGTCCATAGATTATCCTTCAATCCCCAAAGCTGAAAATGTGTCTCACAGTTGTTTTTGCTTATCTCCTTCCACGTCTGATGTAACCAGTGCAGTCTATGTCTCGTCGTATAGCTATTTCGAAATCTGGCCTGGTTCCCACAATTGCGATCTTCATATCGTTCTTGCTCTTGAAGCCGCGCGGCCATGGAGCGTGTGTGACCCACATCCATTTTCTGGAAACCAATTATTTCCAGCCGGGCGAGAGACGGTGAAAAATAAGGGGTTCGAGTACATCTGGATGTGCCGGGAGGATGATGAAACGTGGCTTATCGCTCTACTCGGACAGTAAAGTAGACACGACGTATTTTCGGAGTTCCGGCTAAAAATATCGCCGAGAGAAACAGAAAAGAAAATTTTACACACAAGGGCACCATGATAACGTACCAGATATGGCTGGCATCAGAAACATCAGGAGAGCTCCTGACGAAAGCTCAAAGAAAGAAGGAGAAGAAAAACGAGTAACGGAAAGAATCACAATAAAAATTACGCCGATGAGCCGTGGCTCTGCAATCCAGATAATATCTCTTGATCATATGCGACATTGTTTTATTATAATATAGTCAAGACACATTTGTACTTACGGGAGTGGTTGAGGATCGGATTGATTGATTTTTGGGGTTTTACGTCCAGAAGCGTGATATGATGTCGCACAGTACACGGGCCTCAGCATTACGCGTACATCGAAATGCTGCCGCCCCGACAGGGATTCGATCCCGTGACCCTCCAATCAGCAGCCGAGTGCCATAGCCACTAGGCCACCGTGGCGGGGCGTGTAGGAGCGAGCTAACGAAGGCAAAGACACGAAACTGAACTTAGGGTGATTTTAATCAAAGAGCTATCGCGCGAAAGATCGCGCATGGTAGATCAACGAATATATTTAGAGCCGAGCGCAGGTTTTCTTTTTTTCCAAATTTCCGAGCAAATCGGAATCTCGCGAATGAAACATTGAAACCACGGAACAAACTTGGTGATCATACGCTTGTTGTGCCTGGTCGGCATGATAATACGGGATTGCGGGATGCTCGAGAAACGTCACGTGTAACATTTAAAATAGGGACAAAGATCGATCAGATCGTTTGGTGACATTTCAGATGGGGCTGAGCAGGTACCACCTAATAGTAAATACTCAACGGTATAGTCCGTAAATTGTATAATAATAATAATAATAATAATAATAATAATAATAATAATAATAATAATAATAATAATAGTAATAATAATAATAATAATTCGTACTGTTCTGGGTGCCAGAACCAGCTGTGATTATGAGGCAGGCTCCGTTTGGGGGGGAGGCCCCTGAGTGATTAGACCAGCTGGAGTTTCTTGACGTTCACCTAAATCTAAGTACCCTGTCGTTTTTCGCTTTGTTTTTTTTTTCGTTTTCTTTTTATTTTCGCCCCCCTCGGAAAGCGGCCGCCATGGCCGGGGAACTTCTCAAGCCAAGACCTAGCCACCGATGAGCGGTATCTATAACCTACTAGGCACCTATAACCTACAAGAATTGCCCCGCCACAGTGATCTTGTGGCTGTGGTACTCGGCTGCTCATCCGAGGGTCGCGGGATCGAATCCCGGCCGCGGAGGCTGCAAGTCGATGGAGGCGAAATGTTGAGGCCCGTGTGCTGTGCGATGTCAGTGCACGTTAAAGAACCCCAGGTGGTCAAAATTTCCGGAGCCCTCCACTACGGCGTCTCTCATACTCAGAGCTGGTTTTGGGGCGTAAAACCCCACAAACAAATCAAATCAATCAACCTACAAGAATTAGCCCCTACTCGATTAAGTAGGTACCACCCTTTGGAAGAGGCAATTGGTGCGATCTCAATGATACTGGCCAAAACACAGCATTCCCCCGCCCCCCGCTCTTTTGTTCACAAAAAATGCTGCAGGAAAAGTTCAAGACTAGGAAGAAGGCATCAAGAAGAATTGGCGTACTCGAAATTTAGTCCCCCGAACGAGGGAGTCGTATCTTGAGCGGCCCCGAGGAATAGCCGAACATGATACGTACCTCTAATTCATTCAACTTTAATGGAAGCGAGTACGATTCGTTTAAAAATGCTTCAATTTGTAGCCAGTTTGCACGAACGAACAGCTCGGCAGAAACCTTAAGGGGAAAAAAAAGGAAAAAAACACCGCCATCTCCAGGGAGGAAACCTAAATCCACTTACCTCCACTTCGAGCAAACTTCAATGTAACCGCAGTTTTTTGGGATACAAACGGAATCCGGGGCTTCGTGCAAGCCAAAGCCGCATCGAGTTCCGAAGAAAAATCAATTGGCCCAAAAATTTGCCGGGAGAACAAAGAAAAGAAAAGGGGAAGAGAAAAGGGTTCATATCTAAGAAGCGAAGAAAAAGAAAACATTGCAACTTGTGGGCCGGGTGAACGTGACATCACGCACGAATGTAGTGGAGATAATTGGAAGCAAAACGAGGACAGACCACGTCTTGTTCCGACGCTCACGTCCCGAGCCACTTGGGCGATCACGTCTTGCGATGGGATAGCAGCGGTACACAGCGATTAGGGCGCGGTGTGGTGCTGTATGAGCGTTCTCCGGTTACATCTGCCTCAGCGACTGAAACATGTCCGGCTCGGATCAGCGGGAGGCGGTTCTTTGATGTCCACTCGATACGGCTTTGCTCGGCCAGTCCCGAGTGGGCCGCATCGGAGGGCGCTTAACGAAAGCAGCACCGCGGGTTGTTGTGAAAGAGTGCCGCGTAAGGACATGAGTCTTTGTAGCCCCTTCGGACAAAGCGATGTGTCCTTCTTGTATACGGATATCCTTTCAGGAGTCCGACTTGTACAAGGAGGTCGTTTTGACGCGACTTGACGCTACAAGGACGGAGCCCGTAAGCCTGGACTACGGCCTGCTCGAGGCTCTTGGTCTCCCTCCTTGGCATTTCTCTTGTTTTAAGGCTGTTTGCCTTTCTTTCTTTTTTTAAGTCTCGCCCCAGTACAGGAAGCCGCTTACGGAGTTGCGTTGCTGAACATGATGTCGCTGGTTCGATTGTGCCCTTGGTGGTTGAACTACGAAAGGGAGGGAAATGGGTACGCTTATGCTCTGTGCACTGAGTGCCCGTTACAGCCAGGAAGCGAGAGCCGTGACGGCGGCCGACGTATAGGGCGTGCCGTTGACGCTACCTTTATTTGGCCGAGAAGCGATGAGCCGACGCAGAGCGGAGCGGCGGGATGCAACGTCCAGCCAGGCCCAGAGCGTGAGCGCGTTCTGCGCATCGCATTGTTGATGTTGATATGAGCCAAAAGAAAGAAAGAAAGAAAGAAAGAAAGAAAGAAAGAAAGAAAGAAAGAAAGAAAGAAAGAAAGGAAGAAAGGAAGAAAGAAAGAAAGAAAGAAAGAAAGAAAGAAAGAAAGAAAGAAAGAAAGAAAGAAAGAAAGAAAGAAAGAAAGAAAGAAAGAAAGAAAGAAAGAAAGAAAGAACGTGTTATTTATACCCGCACTGGATGTATGCATTGCGTATGAGCCGGTCAACCTAAACTTAACGTAACGTCTGCACCCAGTCAACAGAAGTCCATCTCGGCCGACCAAAAGCGCACCAAACGCCACAGGCTAGCGCCATTCACGACACTTAACTGAACGTTGTGATCGCCTTTGCAAAGATATTTCGTATTTCTCTTTGTGTAAGTCTTTTGAGAGAACTTCGCTAAACGAACCACTAGGTTAGAGTAAAAGCGGTCGGTCAGCAGCAAATCGTGCGGGCTACCGAATGCCGCATTCGATCGCGCCAACGGCCCAAAGCGGTGGAAAACGCCGAGAAAAAAAAAAGAATGGCGTCCACCGAAGTAAATAAATCGACCGAGTTCAATTCGCTGACAGCCGTTGGTGGAGACCGAAGCGGTGAATAAGGGACGAGGCGGAAACGACGCGATGCCGCGCTCTCTGCTGTGCCGCTTCTATTCTCAGCCACTGTTTGTTCGTGCGACGTCGCCCCATATAATCGTGGTAGATGGAATGGGCACTAGCGGCTCGCAGATGCGGGTTTCCATCAACGGCGGCCATATTAGGCCGCATAGGGTTTGGAACCTGAAATGCTCTTAGCGAGCGGCCGCGCTTTTAGCTCCCGTTGTCGGCGACCTTCGAGCGACTTTGAGCGAAAAGTCAAAGCTGTTATAGGGCATTCAATGCCAACACCACGATAAGACTGTCATGCACGTCGCAGTGGAGGGCTCCGGAATTTTCTACCACCTGGGTTGTTTTTTTTCGTTTTTTTTTCTTAACGTGCACTGACATTGCACAGTACACGGGCATCTGTCACTTCGCCTCGAAATGTGACCGTCTCGGCCGTGATCGAACCTGCGTCTTTCGGGTCAACAGCCAATCACCGTTACCACTATCTATCTATCTATCTATCTATCTATCTATCTATCTATCTATCTATCTATCTATCTATCTATCTATCTATCTATCTGTCTGTCTATCTATCTATCTATCTATCTATCTATCTATCTATCTGTCTGTCTGTCTGTCTGTCTGTCTGTCTGTCTGTCTGTCCGCCCGTCCGTCCGTCCGTTTTTCTGTCTGCCTCTCTGTCTCACTCATTCAATCAATCAATCAATCAATCGATCAATCTCAATGGGTATGTACAGTACCCATAGGTATGTAGAGACTTGCAATTACAAAATCCGAACTCGCAAGCTCTGTAGAACTGAAGCCTCGTCGAATATACCACTGAAATTACGTCACACACACGCAATCGCGGCCGGGCTGGAACAACGACTCCTAAAGTTTTCCTAGAAGGCGTTGGCTTGCAGGGGGACGGGACGCGCACGTAGCCTCTTCCCTCTTGTTCGGCCGTAACGCAGTGCTAAACCCTTTCTAGCCAGTGCGCAGACCTCATGACTACGGGCTACGTAGCTTGCCCGATGGTGTTCAGTGACAGTGCTCAGTGATGAGGCAGTACCAACACTAGGCCAGGAAATGGCGAGTGTTCTAAAACAGATGTAGCTTGGAGTATGAGTAAACGAAGATCATGGATATATTAAAGTAAATGGAAACGCTGTCAGAGCATAGGGGAAGAGGACTGCAGCAATAAGCTTTGTCGTGTTGCGAGAGATATTCATATAGCCTCTGGGTATACAATAGAGACAAGGTGTTTCGAGGTTTGTGGAAATGTGTGATGGTTCCGGGGCTCATATTTAGACGCTCAGTGGTGTTCATCGAATCCGTAGTGCTACCAAGACGAGATGTGAATCAAAAGGCGATAGAGCGACCTACGTTCGGCACTCACTGGAGGATGACCAATGATACTGTGAAGGGCGATCTGGGTTGGACATGATTTGAAGTGAGATAAGTTCAGAGTAATTAGGCATGAAGAAACACTAGAGAGCACAGACGACAAAACTACGGCCGATCTACTAAATGAAGGTGTTCGGACCGAGCGAAGCTGTCTTCTTACACCGGACATTACACCTGCAAGTCAAATTTGGCAAGCAGTCCATTAAACCCTTGCTTCCCCATGCTTCACCTCATTTTGTATTTGCGTTGCTTGCTTCGCGTGGTGGTCATCGCTCGGAAGTCCGGGACGCAGCGCTCACGCACGGCATCCGCGCAGCATCCCGCCCTGCATCTGTGTCCAGGTGGTAGTGGCACCTTCGAAAATCATACAGGAATTTCACATGCGTC
This sequence comes from Hyalomma asiaticum, assembly GCA_013339685.2. NCBI lineage: Eukaryota > Metazoa > Arthropoda > Arachnida > Ixodida > Ixodidae > Hyalomma > Hyalomma asiaticum. The sequence continues at coordinate 73,009,615 of CM023484.1, forward strand.
TGCTCAAGTGGCGCGCATATCGGCGCGGTACTAGTGTTATTTATCATACAGTGAGACTTCGTAATCGGGAGTTTAACCATGTTACTGAAAGAATGGCAGCCCTTTTGTGGGTTCTGTGATCATTTGCGAAGTGATTGAGTAGCGTGGTGTAGAATAGTTTGGCTCGATCGTACCAGACGGGTGCGCGGTCGACAGTGGCCCAGCTGAAAGGCATCACTTACGACTGCCGACGCGAGGACCCAGGAAAGACGCGGGAAGAAGATGCATGAGGCGAGCCCGGATTCCAAAATAAATCTCGACGGATCAACCTTCCCGACAGCTGTTCAGAGAACAGATAGTTCTGCGCTACCTGTGCTTTCATTCCCCCGTTGTACCTCTTTGCTTCCCGGCACAGGGCGGTTGATAGCGGGAACACTACGCAAGAGCAATGCGAGTCTGGAAGATGGAAGCGCGTGGAGCGAAAATCTGATTTGTTCCGCGCACGCCCTTCACCTTTTACAAGCTTTTCTGTTAGGAGAGAGAATGGATAGTGCAGCTTTATAGGATGCGAGGAAGAAGGAATGGGAATTTGGCAATGTTATGGAGATACAGATCAGCGCTCAGGCTTCAGTTCTGCCGACATCACTTTAGGCGCCATTACATTCGGTGTTTTGTTGACTGAAGGCTTGAGAAGGATAGTGTGTATTCGAGCGCTCAGATGTAGACACCAAGAACTGCAGCATGTGCTAGGTTAGGAAGGCTTGTTTTATACGTTGCATTACGCTTACAAAAAAGAGGCAGTTAGATTCGTCTTCTACGAGGCTAACAAAATTACAACCAATGCATGCAGTTTACATTGATTTCTGGTATGGTGGGTCGCCTGAGGCACAGAGCGAAAATCGATGTGGTATCCTTCCTCTGCGATCTCGCTAGGCTCCTGGTAAATATTGTGTTCGCTTGATTTAGAAACGTCCCTCCTCCTTTAAGAGTTTCGAAGCGAAGCTTCCGTACGCGTACCTGCGTCGTTCTGGTCGACACGGAAGAACTCGAGCCGCGCGAAAAAGCAAGATTTTCGTCGTCGGGTTGTCGGATTTAACCGTCTTCAACCACCGTTTTTGTTCATCATACGCGCGCTTTAATTAAAGCGGGGTTGTATATGCGTCAAAAGGAAGGAGGAAGGAAATAGTACAGATGGAAAGGCAGGGAGGTTAAACAGTGTAGGACAACCGGTATGCTACCCTGTACGAGGGGAAGGGGATGGGGAAGATGGAAAGTTTAAAGAGGAAGAGAGAAAGGATGCACATATAGCACATTGTCAGAGTCACAACGAAAGGGAAGGGGTCAAGGGCTAGCTTTATTTGCTACAAACAACTTAATGAGCAAACAGACAATGAAGCCTAGGAAAGCATAGTGGAACTTAATTGCAGTATTGTAATTGTAGATTAAGTAGAAAGGAATTAAGGTGGACTAAAAGACAAACCTGCCTTCGGTGGGAACCGAACCCACGACCTTCGGATGACGCTTCCGATGCTCTACCGCTGAGCTACGAAGGCGGTTCGTAGCTCAGCGGCACCAGCTCTCCTATTCATCGTTTCAATAAAGAAAAAGAAAGGAACAGATGAAAGAGAAAGAAAAGTAAAACTAACTAACTAAATAAATAAATAAATAAATAAATAGGCACGCACACGCCAATATTCGCTTTCCCCCGTTTTCCCGCTGGGGGAAGGGCCGCTTAATGTTTTTACTTTAGTGAATCGTGCTAAGTTCTCCGTAGAAGGGCTGTTAGACTTTCCGATAGCTATATCCGTTAAAGGTAACAAGCTTGCCTGACGGTGCTTGCCTCTTTTATAATTTCAATCACACCGCTTCCTAATACTGTTTGAGCTGTTACCTTGTGAGCTTATGCTGTTCCACTTGTGTTGGCTCCCGTTCAGTGTCGTATTGGAAGCATGTTGCAACTTGCAGCGTACCCCACTTATTTTAATAGTATCTCTGATTCGACATATATAATAAGGAGGTGCTAGGCGAGGACCTACCTTCTGAGGAGCCAAGCTCCAGGTAACTGTAAATCAAAATGTTTTCTCAATTTCACCCTCGACGGTTGATGCCTGTGCAGAAACAGGTGCTCGCCTACGTACGGGATGGTTCATTTCTGTAATCAATACGTACTGTTAACATGGCAAGAACGTGCAAGTTTCCATTACAATGAACTACAAGTCCATAGTCATCTTTCATTAAACTGCGTCTACATCGGGCAGGGTACGTTAGCTGCCACTTATCTTTAAGTGGCACATCTCCGCGCTTCTCTACTAAAACCATACATGAATTTTATGGCTTCCTAACATAAGCGGCTTGCATAAACACTTGTGTCCACCGGTAGTATCTCTGTACTTGATGTTCCTCATCGGTGGTGCGGAACGCTTTTCGTCGTTTAGGTGGTTTAGTGGTCTGTTAAAGGCACATGCCCTTACTCGTTCCCCTTACTCCCCTTACTCCCCTTACTCGTTCTCTTTCTCTCCCATATGTGCCCTACACGATTTTGACACAAATCCGCACCTTGTCATAAGAGAGCAACGCTCACCCACATACTCTCGGGAACAAGGAAGAAGTACCCCCCGTACCCCCTGCAGCTCCACGATTGACTTATATCTTGCTTCCATACGACTCATAGATGATCCTACCGCGCAGCCCGGACCCGGCCATAAAAGAACGGATCCTCGAGGGCGCCCATAAAGTCGCAAGCAGACTTGACCTGCTGGCACCGACTTTACGACTACACCGTATAGTGTTGCAGTCAAATACCTATGTGCAACGACGAATAGTCCAGAAAGTAAGCAACCGAGCTAAATTTTATTGCCATTTAACACATGTTTAGGGTGTGTCGTTTGGTTCTTACGATACAGCTCGACATATGCACCCGCATTTTCGACGCACAGCTTAAATCTTTCAAGAACAGGCTCCTCGTCTCTTCGTAGCATTCAAACTGCGACATTTGGAAACAGCTCGTGGATACTGTGTGCAAGATCTGTCATGATCCCTTGCTTTTACCTTGTACACTTGTTCATTAGCGCCCGTCCCCAAAGGAAGAGGTCACAGGAGGTTAGATCAAGTCAACCTTAGCTGCGTGCTTTACGATAAATACTCTGGCCATTTTGTGGTTTTTTACTCGACCAACCTCTGAAATCACAACTAGTAGACATCATATTAGTCAACGGTATTACATGCCAGTTAGAGCTTATTGTAGCTTCTAGGGGAAGATTAGAAATAGGTATTCATTTTACAACTACGCTGGTTGTAAAATCTAGAAGGATAGAACGCTGGGCGAGTTGGTAATGCATGACAGAAACGAACTGCGCGAAAAACACGGACGAGGAAGACACACGCACAAGCGCAGATGCGCTTGTGCGTGTGTCTTCCTCGTCCGTGTTTTTCGCGCACTTCGTTTCTGTCTTGTAAAATCTGTACCCGTAGAAAGGTTGATACCTGTGAAATCAATGACGCAAAGACCGCGGGCCCGAACCTGCGTCCTTTGGGTACGCAGTAAAGCGCCATAAACACTAGATTACCGCGACGGGCTGTGCGAAACCCGCGAAGGGTCACAGCAATTGGCGTCCTGTCTAAGTCCAGATTGTTATTTCACATGCTTTCATATCATGCAGCTGCTTTATACTTTGGTACTACTCCGACATGGTACTACTCCGTTTTCTTGCTTTGCTCTCATCAGGCACGGGGCCCATTTGAAGCCATGGCCTTGACACTGCAACACATGAAGCTCTGACAGAAACGCCATGCCGTGCGATCACGTGCTTTCGCATAAGCTTCGCACACGAGATACACGTCGCCTTCAATCCCGTGCTCTACTATCATTAAACTGCATGTGAAACGGAGTCGCTTTGTCAGAGAGAACGTGTGGGTGGAGTGTTACGTTTCCTGATGCCTATACAGTACGTGTTACCGTAGCACGTTTGAGCTGGAAAACACCGTTTCAAAACTAGCTCAGAAAAGACGTGCACTCACGTCCCACAGAACAGGAGGCGTGGATTGCCTACGTTAGGATGAATTTCATTTGCACGGAACGCTACGTGAAAACGTGCCGTGTTTCCACAGGACCTCCCAATGGCGTCGATCTCTTCTCATGGTCTTTGCTTTCTGGCAGACGGTCCACGTGACCTGGTATCATCGCTTCCTCTTGCGACACGTTACCTAAATCCACCCGGATTCAGGGCTGGGCGGTATTGTGATACGAGGATGTCTCATTATTGATTTAGAGAATTTCGGGTGTCTGTGTATATGTACAGACACATTCGAGAAATCTTTTTTTATTACTTAAATGTGGGAACATGGGACTGTATTCGAGAAACGTATTTGTGTTTGAACAGCGAAGTACTTTCACGATGTATTGATTTTATCGCGACACTGTCTGCGCTGGACACGGGTATCTCGTTATTTTATTATAGGAAATGACCTGAGCTGTTTCGATGAAGGAAAGCACCCTGTCCGCCACTGTGGTCTAGTTGTCACGGTGCTCACCTGCTAACCCAAAAAGCGAGGGTTCGATCCCGGCCACGGCGGTCGCATTTTGCTATGGAGACTAAAGTGCTAGGGACCCGTGTACTGTGCGTTGTCAGTGCACGTTAAAGAACCCCAGATGGTCAAAATTTTCTGGAGCTCTCTACTACGACCTTTCTCCTCTTTCATTCCCTTCCCCCTACGCCCACGGACGCTGAGCCGTGCTCCCGACATGGGCTGCAGAAAACAGCGTCTTTTCCTTAAACGAACCAGTTTATTATTATTACAAACGCTTTTTTCTTTTGTTAAACCAAGCAAGGGCGCGCCGTCGGTCTTTATGAGTTTGAAGATGGAGACACTTCGGCTTTTGAACAGTAAGAACCGGTCCGCGTGAGAGTGGAAGTGTTTCGGTCCCCGTGCATGACCTGACATCAAGTATCGCCATGCTGCAGGTCTTTCAAGGCTCGATTCGTTATAACGAGAACTTGTGCTCGTCTACTATCTACAGCGACAGAGACCTCTGTTGTCGGAGAGTCTTGTGTTGGTCGCGGTCGAACCGATGACGTCTGAAATACAGCGTGCTTGAGAAAGTGTTATTGCTCAAGCGGAGTTAACGCCGCAACCTTTCCAGCAAAACATATTCTCTATCGAAAAGGAACATTTCCTTTTTTTTTACTTAATTCACTGGTGTTCGCTGGTCGTTCGAGCGGTATGCTTGAGTTCAGCATGAGGCCCTTAAAATCGAAAAATAAAAATTGGGGAAGCTTCGCACTAGTGGTGCGGAACTGTGGCTTTTCTTAGCTTAAATTGGCTTTCCTTAGATTAATTTGGTTTCTCTTAGCTGAACTTGGTTTTCTTTAGCTAATCTTGGCTTTGTTTTACCTTAGCATGTCTTTCATTTAGCTTTAACTCTCATTTCTCTGAGCTCTAAATTTTATTTTTCCAAACACCGCATGAAAACAGAAAATTTCGAGTTTTCCAGTTATTGATTAAACGTTCATTCGACTTTTTCTGCAGAATCTTCTTCGACAACTTCTTCAGGTGCCTTGTAGATTCAAGCACGCTCCCCAGAGCGAAAGGGGAGTGAACGCGTTTGGGCCGTGAAGCTATCCTCGAACTCAACGCTGCAACCCCGTTGATACCTGGTGGATTTGAAATATTTTTCCAGCACGCGGTTCATTAGGTGATGAACTCCTTTCCTGATGTCATTCGAGGATTACTTGCATGAAGATATGATTGTTACTTGTAAACTTCACGCTTCTATTTTTGCTTGCCAAACTCCACCGTGTTTCTTTTTTATTCGGGTACGAAAGTTTCCGATTGCCAAAATTGCTGTAGTTTACGTTTACAAGGCCTAATGATGCCTCCCTTTCTTCATCAATTTGCGCATCTTCGCCGGAAACGTCTTTCTTCTCCAAAGTAAGATTGCATGCCACGACCTTTGGTTTCTCTACTGCTTGTTCTGCCTCGGGAGCAGGCTCGGCCGGTGCTCGACAGGGTGCCAGAGGGCTGCTGGCCATCGACAAAAGTTTCCAATCTTCCTCGGTCAACAAACAATCTGTGCCCTCGACGAGCTCATCAGTTAACGCGCAGAGTAGGTCGACGCTCTGAGGCTCCGTAACCTCTCGCGGGCTATTTAATTTGACCGGCAACGTAACTAGCCTTGCCTCGATAGTTTTACCAAAAGCAGACACCAATCTCACCTTGCCAGACGGCTCTACTAAACTTCTCGGAAGCAGACTCTCCCGAAAGACAGTTATTTCACTCCCTGTATCCAAAATTGCATCTGCGGATATACCTGCACATGATACGGGAATTAACTGCAGTTTATTTGTGCCTTCACCCTCGTGTTTTAGAGACTTCACCTTTGCGCTAAGTACTCCATCAGGTATTTCAGTTTCCGTCTCGTGGGATAACGTTACCTTTTGGACCTTCCGCTTTGGCTCGGTAGCCTTCTTCGGGTTGCTCTCCTTATCATTAGACTTCGGGCACTCTTTAGCGAAATGGCCTGAGCCGTGACATAAGTGGCACTTCATAGCCCCTTTCTCTACTCGTGTCGCCGGCTTCTGCCCCATTTCTACAGTTGGTTGCTTTGAAGCACGCCCTTTTTCCTTTCGCTTGTTCGAAAGTTTGCAGCACTTTAGCGATCTCAGTTGGCCTAAGCCATCCCTCGCCTTCTCTTAGTCTCACATACTCAAGACCCTCCGTGCTAAGGCCCGATTTTATGCGGTCAGCAACCATGAGTTCTGCCATCACTTCTACCGTGTCGGCCTCTCTCACTTGAAGGTAGTAGGAGAAATAAGTCTTCACGCGGGACGCGAACTGCGCCCACGTTTCTTCCTTCCGCTTTACCGCTCTTTCGAACCTCTGCAGATACTCTGCCGGAGAAAGCTTCAGTTCCGTCAGTACTGCTGCTTTAACTGCCTCGTAATCTGCACTCTCTTCAGAGTTGAGGTTACGCAGTAGGTAACGAACTCGTTCAGTTAATGCTGGTATAACCAAATGCACGCGACTCTCATACGGTACTTGGTAAGTAGCAAATAGTTTTTCTACTTCCTCAAACCATAATGGCACATCCGCGTCACTCGGCAGGCGGAACCCTTTCAGCACTTTTGCACATTGCTGGACAGAATCGAAACACCGTCGCCCCCGATCGCCCGTCTCCGACCCAGAGTTGGACAACGTGCCATTGAGACGTTCCGCGTTCATTCTAGTTTGCAATAGCTTTTCGTACTCAATCTGGAGATTGAGCCTTTGAATTTCAAGTTCGAGCGTTCTCGTTTCACTTGAATTCGGCAAAACCTGAGATGCCTGCTGCATCGATTCTTGCCTCTGAGTAGGCACTCTCGCCTCATTTGACTGATCAGAATTTAGAATACCATGGTTTGATGGCTCTCGACTCCGATCCACTGCTACCGCACTCGCACCTTCATCTCCCTTAGACTCCATTGTTTCAGCACCCCCGCGTGTTCTCACCATGTGCTCTACACATAAACTGCCATGCCAACTAGAGAAAAACGCAAGAAATCCTGCTCACCCCTTCCTGTATGCACTGTCGTTCCTGGATCTCTTCCACGGTGCCGGAGTTGGCTGCTGTGGGATCGTCTCGACGTTGCTGCTGGTGGCTGACGGATGCCTTGCCCCTCGGTCTCCTCGGCACTGGTCCAGTGTCTGGTGCTGTAGAGCTCGCCGATCCCTGTCCGACTGCGCCAGTTATGTTTTTCTTGTTCGTTTTCTCCTTGACGTGGATTGAAGTCCCGTCAATGAGATGATCGACGTCGATGAAGCAGGAGGCACGTTGGAGGTAATGAACTTCAAGGTATATTGCAGCAAATATTTACAGTCATATGTACATCTTGCCGAAGCACACTGATGATAACATAGACATCAACAGCGTCTTACTCTTCTGCTTAACTTTTCTTAAGTTAGAGCCTAGAACACTGTTACTACATACAACGAACCTAGTCTCACTGTTCGACCACCGAGTGGTTACGGCCCAGACAGAAGTTGCATCGTACGGAGTCTTACTGATCGATCAGTTAAGTGATTACAGCCTAGACTGAAGGGAAACGAATCCCGTCCAGTCTTTAGTACCTTGCGGTAACAAAGATAAAGGGGAGGTGGCCACTGCTGGTCCGCCTCAACCTTCTGTCATCCAATCTGTTTATCCTCAGATTAAGCCACTCCCTAGTGGGCTGTCCCTAATCCCGACAGCAGCGTCTTTGCAGTTTAAACAGGCATTTTGGCATTCTTTCCCATCATGGCTCTCCCTCTCCTTATCCCACGCTCTCAGATATTCTCACAATCGAAATATCGGTATCGTAGCAGCCCTGCGGCATTCGGGCCATCTCCCACGCTCATCCAGTCGAACCCTGTCGTTCCAGGAAACACAGCGTGTCTTCGCCTTTCCCGCAGTTCGGATCGTGCACTTCTGCGACTCAACCCTTTGTTCCAGTCGGCGCGCCGAGATCGCATGCCGGTCGTTAAAGAATTGGTTGGGCCAAGCGCATTGTCGCTTCAAGCGAGGGCGCACTTCTCATGCATTGTCCTCCTACGCGTCCGAGCTGCTTCTTCCCCGAAACGGCCACTGAGAGGACAAGTATGGTCGCGCAGCCGCGACCCCCCCGAGCGACGTTCAGCGAAAGGGAAGGGTCTCGTACCAGGAACCCCTGGGGGCCAGCGTGGGAGACCAGCCGCTCAATGGGAGTAGTTTGCTTTCCATTGATAATTGCTGTCCAAGAACATGCAGAGAGAGAGCCGAGAAAGAAGCTTTGTATAGCGTACGGTGCTACGCCGTTCCTCCTGCACGATCGCCTTATGAGCGGCAACATAACACTTGAGTTCAGCATGAGGCTCTTAAAATCGAAAAATAAAAATTGGGGAAGCTACGCACTAGTGGTGCGGAACTGTGGCTTTTCTTAGCTTAAATTGGCTTTCCTTAGATGAATTTGGTTTCTCTTAGCTGAACTTGGTTTTCTTTAGCTAATCTTGGCTTTGTTTTACCTTAGCACGTCTTTCATTTAGCTTTAACTCTCATTTCTCTGAGCTCTAAATTTTATTTTTCCAAACACCACATGAAAACAGGAAATTTCGAGTTTTCCAGTTATTGATTAAACGTTCATTCGACTTTTTCTGCAGAATCTTCTTCGACAACTTCTTCAGGTGCCTTGTAGATTCCAGCACGCTCCCCAGGGCGAAAGGGGAGTGAACGCGTTTGGGCCGTGAAGCTATTCTCAAACTCGACGCTGCAGCTGCGTTGATAGCTGGCGGATTTGAAATATTTTTCCAGCACGCGATTCATTAGGTGATGAACTCCTTTCCTGATGTCATTCGAGAATTACTTGCATGAAGATATGATTGTTACTTGTAAACTTCACGCTTCTATTTTTGCTTGCCGAACTCCACCAGTGTTTCTTTTTTATTCGGGTACGAAAGTTTCCGATTGCCAAAATTGCTGTAGTTTACGTTTACAAGGCACAAGTACAGAGAGATGTTTAGACTGGAAGCGTTGAGCAATCGTTGAACAGCAAATGTCGCTGAAGCCAACGTTTCGACAAGGGGGCTTGTCTCCTTCCGGTACCTGTCGAGTCCTGTAGACGAAACGTTGGCTTCAATGACATTTCTTGCTAGTAAAGCTGCGATGGGGGCTAGTTAGTATGACTTCATCGCTTAACGCGCTGCCAAGGATTGACAGAATACGAAGAGACAGACACAACAGAGTGAAGCGCGACATTTCTTGCCCAACTATTACTCAGCGCAGTCTCATCATCGTCATCAATTTACCTGATCGCACAAATGCAAAAGAAGAAGATTACTAAGATCGGTCCAACGTCGTATCATAAAAGCATTTTGGTGTTATTCATGCCACTTTGCAGGAAACTCGCTCGGGCGCACTCTATATGGCACAGCGTTACCTTTGCATATGTGGTTTGAGCGAACGTCTGACGGAGACGACAGCTTGACATAACTCCGACATCAGGACGACCACGGCGGCGTCGTGACTAAGACAGGCGATTGGAAAGGACACACAACTTGAAGGAGCTTATCGGCCTGAAGTAGCTGAGAAAAACCGCTTAGGGAATCACATACTTTTCGTTAGTAATCGCTTAGATTAAGCCCCACGGCCTAACCACTTCGCGGTGACTTCTGCTAGACGTTAACAAGTGTGGGCGTGTTACACTACAGCAGCAGCGTGCGCATCCTCTGCTATATAGTTTCCGGCCTAGTAAGTGCGGAACAGCTAAAGAATTAGTTTTTGTTTTTTTTCACTAGGACACTGGTGCACCGTCCGAAAGGAGACTTGTTATTTCTGTCCTCTGCCGGCGGCCTCGAACTTTCACGCGAACATTGGCGAAAATTCCCAAAGCTGTGACAACAAGCGAGGCACCAACTTTACCGCTTATTTTGCCGCCGAATCGAAATGACGACCTCTATTAGCACCGCATTGAAACGGGTGGTTCTCTTTTCCTGAACTCTAATAGGGGTCGTACTTTGACCTCCTAGGACTCGAATACACGACCTCCTATGACAAGAACCCACCGCCTGCCTGGCCTCGAACACAAGACCTTGATATGGGTCGGATCCAAGACCTTGCTTGCATTAAGAAGGGTCAAGATTGATTAAGATATACTAAAGTGGATTAAGATGGACTAAGGTTAATTAAAGTGGATGAAAGTGTGGATTAAGGGGTGCAAGAGATGTGGTAAGTCTTTCGACTTATTTTATTTTTTTACTTTTCTTGCTTTATTTCTTGACGCAAACATATATTTTCATTAGGTACTGTTATCTGCGCGTGCGACTACTCCGGCTCCGTTCATTTCTTCCGTGTTGTTTTCTCCAATACAAAAAAAAACGTCCCTTGGCTATCTTCTAAAGCTCTGACCACATGATACCTCCATCCAATCTGATATTCAGAGCTGCTGAAAAATGCGGTTAGACGACTAACCCTCCCGGCATATCACGATCCGTTTGGTAGGTCCGGACATCTGCAGCAACGGACGCGCGCCTCATCATGCTCTATTTTCCCCGGTTGGTTTTGTCTATAGTGTACTATTCCAGTACACTATAGTTTTGTCCTTATAACACCCATAAAGTCAGACTGGGCTTCAAATAGGACAGATGGATGGACGCTAAAAGCATCCCATTCAAATCAGCATGATGGCTAGTGCCACCAAGCTCTTTTATTAGCTCTTTCTCTATGCTCTACGTTGAGTTAGCTCGCGTCTGTTGTGGACAAAATAAAGTTCTTTAACTCACTCACTCACTCACTCACTCACTCACTCTATGCTCTGCAGCCTGTACCAATAAATTATTAATCCCGGCCCTCTGTTCCAGATTTTCCCACCACCAATCTTCCAGCCTTCCATATTGCTTGCATCTATACCACTGTTATGTTTATCTTGCCCGAAACTGTTTTTTAACCTAATATCTCGGGCGAACTTGCTCCTTCCTTCTACACCTGGACATTCGAACAAAATAGCAAGGCGGCAAGAACGCCATCTCGCAAGCAGCACCTGAGCCGCTAAACTCGCGCGGTTCGCCTGGGCTCCATTAGGGACCGCAAGCACACGAACAGACCCCTTCCCCATGGCCGCACTTTTCGCCTGCCGCGTCCGATCGTTTTCATGCCTGTCGTGTCTATGATCTACGCAAAGAAGGCAACGCCAACATTTCTGCGAAACAGTGCGATTCATTATGAATGCGCTCGGCCTTCCGCATGCACCTTTTTTTGAGCATCCGATTTAAACAAAATGGTGCAATCAAACTAAGCTTACATATCCATAAGACCCAAATCCAAACTTTACTCTTAGATTACGGTGACAGTGGACAACATACATTTTAAATGCAACACAACATCGAGATATTTTGGTGACATGAGCACACTGTGAAAAAACCGTTGGAACAGGCTCGACCATATCGCCCAGTAGCAAACAACTGCGTTTTCCTCAGTTGTGCATAATGTAGACTCGGCCCGTCTAGGAGGAAAAAAGAAAAGAAAGAAAGAAAAACGCCTCATGAATGCCTTAGTCCTTGTCGTATACTTCCTTGCGCTCGATTCTAGGACAACTCATAGCGGGTAGAGGCCACGAACCATTCGTCGTCGTCACCAAGTCGGTGAACACACGCCAGTCCAGCTTCTGAAGGTTCAGCTCCTGAAGCAGGTGAAGGACTTGGCGCTTTCTCTACTCGCTCTCTCTACTGTTTCAACGAGACAAGGAGGCTTCGGAGCCGTACCTCATCCACCCCATCGCAACTGCTACTGGAAATGGTTCCGCTCGACGAATTGAAGCACCGGTTACTGTCCCGGCTATCTCGAGCAATGGCTACTTCTTCTGCAAGCAAGAGACCGGCTGCTGGTTGAACAGCTAAAGCACAAGCTGCTACTTGTGCTACTCAAACGACAGCTACTGCGTCAACGGCTGCTCAGATATCGGATCCAGGTCCAGCAGCTAAAGGCACGGCTGCTGCTTCAGTTACAGAGGAACCGGTTACTTCTACAGTTGCTACTCGAGATCTACCGATTGCACCATGAGTAGTGGGAATGGAGTACGCGTCCACTGATGTTCGACTGTTTACCACCTACCGTCATCACGAAAACAAGTACGATCAGGACTGTAAACGAAAATGTCTCAACGGACAGTTACAACTGGTCAAAGCGATGACCCTTTACACACCCTTGACGCCGTCCGATTACTACCGAAGCATTAGTGCCGTCAGTCTACGATGAGGACAGGGAAAGCGTTTGTAAACAGGGAGAAAGAATAAACATTTGTTTTGGAAATTAGCGTGAAAGAGCCTTTTTGTACGGCTACGTGGCCGGATGCCATAGTGCGGAAACTGCGAGCATGTTATATTTAATATTTGGCGCTTGCGCGATGCTCCGCATATATATGGGCAAAATGGCTCGTATGTTACAATGTCCGTCGGTAAATCAGAATAACTGCATTAAATGTAGTATTGTAATAAGTGGCAGAGGACACTGAATGTTACTTAAAAGAACACGACACACTTGGTCTTCGTTAGCTCACCTTAAAAGGCCCTGCACCCTTTCTTTTATTGCAATACCAAATATATGGACGGTCTCTACGGTTTTTTGCCGTTGCCGTCCCGTCACCGTCATGTCCCGTATAATGTCGAAATTTATAACGACCCCTCGCGCATCGTACGTTCTACCCGCGGGTAAAAGCACGCGAGCTGGGGTGACGAACGTCGCTGAAAGAGACCAAACGAGCCTGGCCCATCTCCGTCGCTCGGAGGGCGCATGCGATAACGTCACCCCGATCCGGACGCCTGCTGTCGAACGACGCGCTGAAGGGGGGGGGTTAGGGGAGTCTCTCGAGCAACAAATGTGGGCTTCTTCGCGCGGTCGCCATTGCTGGCGCGCGCGCTATCTGGGCAGCCATCAGCGGGCAGCTCGTAAACCCTTCTACGTGTTGCGCTCTCCACGCGAAGACTGCGAAAAGCGCCCCTGGAGTAGCAGTATTCTCTTACACCAGCGTTTTGTAGTTACGTGAAATCGTATCCAAAAGGGCTGCCATGCAGCCTCACTTCGTATATCATGCATTGCTATCGCATTCATTGCTTCACCCTTATAGCGAAACTGACTTTTTTTTTACTTTTTTTTCGAGATTGTGTTAGCGTTAATATTTTGTGGAACGCACTATACTTTACGGCAAGCAAGAACATCCTCACTGTTAAAGCCCTTTCAACAAACGAACCCTACATTGGTCAGCATTTTCCCTCGATACAATGACTGCATGAAGAGCAAAGCAAATCTAGCCACTAGGAGGATATGGACCAATGCTCGCAAATACCATGCCGAGCCTCATGTCTGTGTTTAAAGCGAAGCTTTCTTTGTGAACCCACTTGAGGCTCCCCCGACTAACTGCTGGGTGCTGCCATCTTGTACAATCGCTCACATGCACAAGAACGCTCGCTAAGTGATGTTGCAATAGACCCTTTTCGGAATACAGCGCCACCTATTGAGAAGGATGGGGACTATGAGACGGCCGCCATCAGTTGGTCGGACTCGCGGGCGCTACACGTAGAGAACCGGCGAACGGCACCCCTAGCTCGCCGCAAAATCCTATCGTTTGTGGATTCGGTGACATGCCTGTGCATTGCTGCGTGCCGCTTTGCAAACAGCGAGGAGTATTAGGGGATGACGGCTCGAAGGCAAGTCTGCGTTTATACATTTCGTTAGCTTCCTATGTGTTACTTTTGCTAGCGCGCGTCTTACGTCGCTTTTGTCGACTTGCAGGTGTCGTTCTTCGCCTTCCCAAAGGACCCGCTTCTGAAAAAGAGATGGCTTGTTGCAATCAAACGCGACGAAGGAAAGTTGTTTGCCGTGACGAAGCACACAAAAGTGTGCTCGACACATTTCGCCAACGACGACTACTTGCCGAATGTAGTCGGCGGTCGGCGTTATCTTCGTGTTGACGCCGTACCGAGCGTGTTTGCGTTTGGAAAACCCCAGCGTCCAGCTAGAAGAAAGCCGAGGGACCGACAGCAGTGCGTCTCGCGAGCGCAACGGCTGTCCGCCATCGGTCAGGCTGGCAGCTCCGAGCTTGCGTTGGAAACAACGCTTTCTCCCGGTGGCGATGTCGCCGTGTCGTGGGACTGCGCGACAGCAGATGAGGTTCTGGACGCCACCTTGTGCAGTGATAGTGCTTCAGCGCCAACCGGACTTTCAAGAGCGCCAGGAAGTGTGTGGACGCACATGTGCAGCCACAGTGGTCAATCTGGAGGAGCAGCTGTCTGAGCACCAAGCCAACTGGAAAGCGATTTAGAAGGTAGGACCGAAGAGGTGAAGTGTGCGAGTGCCAGCGCAGCGAGAGTGCCCGAGCTCGAAATGCAGCTATCTCTGCTTCAAGTCCACGTTCAACAGCTAAAGAGCGACTTGGAAGCTAGAACCAAGGAGGTGAAGTCAGCAAAATATGCGCTTTATAAAGCTCAAAGAGAGTGCGAAATAGTCACTATGGAAAACAAAAAACTTGATCAACAGAAAAGCAGGCGATTTTCAATCGAATGTTTCATGGACAGCCCTGAGGACATAAGCTTCTACACTGGGCTTCCCAACTTTGAATCATTCATGAGCATTCTGCGTTTGATAGACCCGGTGAGAATGCAGAAAATATAAGAGTATGGTCTAGGAGCTACTCAGGTAGGCCAAGTAATGCAGGAAGGCCACACATGTTGACAGCCGAGGACCAGCTTTTTCTTGTTCTTGTGAGGCTGCGCCTCGGTCTCTTCGAAAGGGACCTAGCATACAGGTTCAAGGTGTCAGTTGCTACAGTTTCAAGAATATGCACCACATGGATCAGCTTCATTTATTTGCAAGTTGGCCAGATGGACCTATGGGTGAGCAGAGAGGAGGTTGACAGAACTATGCCAGCCATTTTTAAAGAGCGATACCCAACAACAAGGGCCATTATTGACACAACAGAACTGAGATGCGAAGTACCAATTTCCCTGGTTCTTCAGTCAGCTACATACTCAACCTACAAACCAAATAATACAATGAAGGGTTTGGTTGTCGTTGCACCCGACGGCGCGATCACGTTTTTGTCAAAGCTATTTACAGGGTCAGTGTCAGACAAAGAGCTTGTCGAAAAAAGTGGTTTTTTAAACCTACAGTTTCAGCCTGGCGACTCGGTAATGGCCGACAGGGGCTTCAAGATACAGGACCTGCTCAGCGCAAAAGGAGTTGCTTTGAACATTCCCCCTTTCCTGCAGAGGCAGCGCCTGACTGAAGAAGAAGTTAGAGCAACAGAAGAAATTGCAAGCCTCAGAATACATGTCGAGCGACGCATTCAACGAATTAAGGCCTTCCACATTTTTGATAGGCCTATTCCACTGTCTATTGCACCAATCATCAGTGAAATTTGGGCATTGTGTGCATTCTTAAGCAATTTCCAAAGTCCCTTAATAGCAACGTAGGGTTTGCAGTAGCAACAGTCTTGCTGCAGTCATGTACGTGTCGTGTCAGTTCAGTGTAACATTGCAGGGACAACCAAGATGGCTCAGTGAAAGCCACGACTTTTACTCAAGTTGCAAGAAAAGAACACAAGGCTCTGTAGTATCAATTTTATTGACACATCAACAGTTCAAAAATCATCCTGTGCACTGCATCATAGGTCAGCAAACTCACTCATGAGTCGACTCATTCAGACTCAGATCGAGCTGTGAGTATGAGTGAGTCCGGTAGAGGAAAATTTCGGTGAATCCGAGTTCGAGTGAGCTTTCACAGCATGAGTGCGTCTGAGTGAGTTAAAAAATTTTGCCGACCTATGCAGTGCATGACTTTTTTGCCAAGTACGGCAGAATTGTCGAGAAATAAAAGCTGTCCAACTACATTCTGCATTTCTTCCACTCAGATTCATTGAATCGAATTCTTTCGACAACCAGAAATTGTGGAGCATACACAACAAAGTCGCCCCAAGTCACCCCTGCAATTGCCATCTGCCCAAGCACCCGATAATAGTAACAGTGGGTGCGGTTTAGCCTATATGTGCCATTATTGTCCTTTATAAGGCATGAGCCTTGAATACATGGTTCTTTAAGGTCTTTCATTGAGTAGGAGCACTTGATTTCTACGATGCCATGAGGTTCCTGTTCCTCGGGGTCCCATACCACACGATCAGGAGAGGCACCAAGCCACGGGCATCCTGGGTCCACGACAAGGCCGCAGTGAAATGTCTGGATGTTGTGCCTGATGGTGCGCAGCGTTGTTTCGTATTTCTGAACAGCCGCGGCTTCACTTGAAACTCCATACCTGAAACAGCAATATTTTGCAGGC